>NW_010580622.1:215155-230872 GCF_000705375.1 Tinamus guttatus
AGGGCTTGGGAGCGGAGCGCAGCCGGTTTATTTTACACGTGAGACTGTTGCTTGCAACATCCATTGCGGCTCTGCCCTCCTCCTGGTGTCCAGCTTCTATTTACAGAGCCTGGCTCTAAAATAAGTAGAGTTTAGGTGGAACCGCATCCCCCTGAGTCTGATGCAACTTCTCTAACCCCATCATTAAAAGCTCTCTCAAGTGGCAGCTCGGAGCCAGGGTTGATGGATTATTTTACACGTGAGACTGTTGCTTGCAACATCCATTGCGGCTCTGCCCTCCTCCTGGTGTCCAGCTTCTATTTACAGAGCCTGGCTCTAAAATAAGTAGAGTTTAGGTGGAACCGCATCCCCCTGAGTCTGATGCAACTTCTCTAACCCCATCATTAAAAGCTCTCTCAAGTGGCAGCTCGGAGCCAGGGTTGATGGAAGCAACAGGGGCTGACAGGAGATGGAGCCCACCAGCTGGACTCCCCTCTGTGCTCACAAGGACCCTCAAAGCTCCGGGACAGGGCGGTAGTGTCAGATAGAAAAACTTCACACAGTGCTCTGTGACAAGTCCTTCACTTGACTTCTGCTGAGAGCAGGTGCTATGGCCCCAACCGCCTCTCAAGACTCTCCCAGCCAACACCCAAGCTGCTACTCCAGGCCCTGGAAATGAATCTTGTAAAGGGAAGAGTGGTTTGAGATGAGCAAAAGTCTGATTTGCTGGGGAATTTGCATCATTAGAGCCCTGCAAAATAACCAGAGAACCCACAAGGAGCCTTTGGGTAGAGCGAGCAGGGTGGATGGTTGAGGAGGGTGGGTTGTGCAATGATGTGGTGGCAGAGATGCATTTTTGCAGTCACAAGTTCCTCAGGAAATTCTTGGCTAAGAAACATGGAAAAATAGCCCATTATTATAAGGCCTCCACAGGGCAGTGTGTGGATAAGGAAGTAAGCTTCTTTATCCACAATCCTTCTGAACTCTGAAAATGAAGACCTTAACCCCATGAGAACAAAATGTAAAATGCAGCAAATTTGCTCACTACTCGAGAAGCAAATAACAGAGAACACTACAGAGAAAGTTGCATTTATGACTGAATAGAATAAAAATGACAAAATAATGATAGATATTGAAGCAGGACAAATGTACAAGGTGGTCAAAAGTTAGCGAAAATAAGAAACAATATGGAGTTGACTCACAGAATAGATATCCAAGTTAAGAACATGATCAGAAGGACTGGTACATGAAAATTGTAAATGTATACCAGGCAAACTTATGAATTGTGGTATGGTACTGGAAATCATCAAGTTTTTGAAAAAGCAAAACAGAAACTCTTACAAATTACTTACCACCTTTTCTGGACAACCATAGTGAGACAGTGCTGGCAATGTGTGCTTTGTATGTACATTTATGATCTCAGTTCCCTCCCCAAAATACTCCTCTCCCCCAGGACAACCATGCTGAAAAGAAATATGGGTGGTAGGTGAGCTCAGTGAAAGGCAAACAAGACTAGCATGAACACAAGACTGGCAAGAATAATCCAGGCCAGTGAGAAGGAACTTCAGAGCTGCAAGGTAAACTGCTTGAGAAAGCCTGGCAATCACCCCAGTGCTCTCCCTGTTTCAGGGCTCACTGAAACAATTACGTTACACTAGGAAGAGTTACCTAAGCAAGTTAAATTTCACCTAACTGACTTTAGACTGCAAGGCAAATTGTAGAGTGGTATTTGGACAATTATCATTGACTTCAGGGAGAGATTAAAAAGTAAAAACCCAGAAAGGATTTACTACATGGATCACAGAGCTAGGTAATAGAGCAGTAGTTCTTCCAAGGAAGTATGTTAATGTCATCGTAACTTATCACAGATCACCTAAACACAGCGCTCAATAGCAAGTTACAGTTTTTTTTTTTTGTTGGAGTGGTTGCAAATGTACTAATGAAATATGACCAAACCATTCTTCCAGAAAAGATATGCAGCCACGTCTCCATATTTTCATACTCTACCTAGCTAATAAAGTAGCTTAATTTCCCTAGAACACCTACCTTAACTTAACAGCTCTTAAAAACCCCCCCCCAAGTTTTTTTTAAAACCCCCTAGGCTGGAGGGCTACCATTTTTCTTTTTTTTTTTTTTTTTTTTTGGTGACACCAATGGAATTGAAACTAGCTGTGGACACAAATTGCTCCCACTTTAACAGCAACACTCTCCGTATAACAAACGTTTATTCAGAAACAGGTAATACATTATTTTCTCCAACCCCTAACATCCCATCCCCCTCCCCCCAACTCTTATTAAAACACAGGTGTTTGGTGGGCAGTCTAAAAATAGGGAACGATAGCTGTTGTAAGTCCCCTCCCCTACAAACATCTGCTGTGCACAAGCAGCACCCTACCAATAATGATGTGGTTGGTTTCCAAACCATAGAATAGGCTGGGATTAAAAAAAAAATCCTGCCACATCCTTAGTTATTTCCATGGCTAAAACAGATACAGTGAAATAGAGGAATGGTTTGCACCTGCTAGATAGAGCAAAGAGTCAGTACAGAACAAGAAGGCAAAAGAAACATAGGGTTGACCAAGAAATGGAGTCTGGACCTACAATGGTTCCAGCAAGCAGCACTGAACAGAATGGATTGGGTTACTTTCCTAACTAGAAGAATCAAGTTCAAACCTCAACCAGATTCTGGAAGTGGCTCTTACCTTTCCTCTCTTGTGACAAAAAACAACTTGAACTAATACAAGCAAACGCAGCTACAGGGACTCCACTATCCGTCGCATAACAGGGTAGCAACCAAGGGAGCACTGGAAGTGCCACCTAGCGGCCGGTGGTTGCTCGCAGATGCTCTTCTTGAAGGTGAATGCTGCTGCTCTGCACGAACTCGCCGGTATCTCGAGCCCGCGATGCCTTCCCTGCAGTGTTAACCGCTCCCCTCCCGGCCCCAAGCCTCTCCCTGCGGCCACCCGGTGCAGCGATCGCCCTCCAAGCCCGTATGTGGGAGCAGCAGGCCTGCACAGCAGCCAAGCATTAGCAACATCAAATCTCCCAAGTGATTCCTTAGGGGAAGGAGACTCCTCGTGGTGCATTAATGCCTGAAAGAGGCCTCAGCTTCTTCCTTTTCCTAGGAGAATGGGTAACCTGGAAGTTAACACAGTACTTCATGTCTCTGTCCCAACACCACAAGGATGTGACACTGGCTAATGGGAGTGAAACATCTGGATTTTCTCTAGCTCTGAACACAATCCAGGTTCTTGCTTTTCAAGTCCAGGAAAAAAAGGGACGAGAGCACAACTCAGCCTGGCTCTACACAGTAAATATATTCATCATAGAAATGCCAGTGTCTTTTTCTTCACCTCTGCCTTAAGAGTCAAAATATCCCTCCCACAGCACGATGGATGCTGCTCTTGTACACATCTCTCTTCTCCCCAGTGCCTCCCTGGGCTGACACACACTGGGGAGCTCAGTTTTTCTTGCATCTTCGTATCACAGCTTTTGAGCAGAGAGATATCCAATGGCCAAAATGAAGTGGTTTGCTACCGAATGCCTATGAGTCAAAGATGCAAGATGGTACTTGCTATATGGAGCTATACTTTTGTACTGGATGCAGCAATTTTAGAAACAACATGTTGTCTTGTCTGTTGATAACCAAAAGGATGCACCTTTTAGTTTAAAGGTAGGTCAGAAGAGAAAAGGAGATTACCACTCCTTTCCTTAGAGTCTATGTGCACTTTTAATGGCCACTAGGGGCTTTGGAGTAAAGGAGGGAATTACATCATATATGCTTGGTAATATATTACTGGCAAAAGGGGGAGGTTATTCTCTTGGAAAAAAAATGTGGAAGAAAACTCCAACTATGAAAACAGAAAATACACACACAAGAGGAAACACTATTGTACAGTAAGGTAGCGATCATAGAAAACAAAACTTCCAGGCAGGCAAATGCAAACAACGTCTGCACTCCCACACTTCTCTCATTCTCTGACTTAAGTGAGTTTTCCAGTCCACGTCTTGCTTTCCCTTCTCAGAGTTTAATTTTGAATTCTGTGGGCTGCACAGAGGCAGAGACCCCTGAGGATTTGAAGAGTGCCTTCAAGATGGTGTCAGGGTCCACCTCAGCAGGGGGGTTTGAAGAGGCGCTCGCACTTGACCGGCGTGGTTCTCCCTCCTTCTTCACGGAAGGAGTATCACTCAACCGGCTGGAGGATTAAAAGAAAAAACAAAAAACAAAACCCACAAGTAGTATTAAGCCTCACATTTTTCAAATAAACTTTACACAATGGCTGCACTGTTTTCAGTATCTCCTTTCTTCTCAATATTGGACATAGTTTAAGATGTACTTTCAGACAGGGTTTCCTGATCTCAGACTCATTCTGACTCCTAAGAAGACTCCTACAGAAACAAGCTAGTTTGCATTCAGCTCAAAACAGAGAGCTTCCAGAAAGCAACACAGAATAAATTCATGGAAAAACAATTTACCAACACATTTTCCTGCTTTCCCATAGGTTCTCCTCAAAACAGATCCCATAAACTTTTTTTTTTTTGTTTCTTCCCCTCTGGAGGCACTTACAGCAATATAGGCTGGTCTGAGGTGATGACATTCCCATTCATGTGAAGATTGCATTTCATCGGTTGACCTAAAAGAAGTTATAATAATAGTATCTCAGAATACCAGTAAGGCAAGACCCTCAAAATGCCACACAACAGTGCAAGCTCTAGTACAGCTCCACATGCTGGAGAAACCATGAGAAAGAACAGCTGAAACACCTTTTGTTGCAAGACCATAGCACTTCCAAACTGTAGTGTGACTGAAACAGTCATAGGAATATGAAATCCAAAGTTACATTAAGTTAGACAACCCTTAGCAAAGGCAGAGAGATTCTCCCATTCTGAGCTGTTCACTCCTTATCTGACAGTAAGAGTGTCACTCATGCAAAGAAACATCCCTTTTTGGCTAGAGAGCTTACACTTGCTAAAGCTGCATCAGTCCTCACACAAAAGTAAGAGAATAAGCCAGAAAATAGCAGCTAATTTCAATCTATAAAAACATGCAGATAGATCCCGATCAAAAACCACTCTGTTCAAAGTCTGTAGCCAACACTGATGTCCAGGTGCTTACACTTGCTAAAGCTGCATCAGTCCTCACACAAAAGTAAGAGAATAAGCCAGAAAATAGCAGCTAATTTCAATCTATAAAAACATGCAGATAGATCCCGATCAAAAACCACTCTGTTCAAAGTCTGTAGCCAACACTGATGTCCAGGTATGATTCAGAATGCCTTTGTCAAGCTCCATGACCTCCGATAATACTAGTTTTACTTATGCCAAAAAACAGCTACTCTGTAAGCATTTAATGCCTTTCTAAGGACTATCCGGTTTTGGCTTCTTGGTTACAGACAAGAGAAAATTCATCTGGAATTTAGATTAGAGGAAGCACTGGAAGCCTGCTTCTACCTTTGGGCTCTCTCTTCCTGACAAAAACATATTTCTGAATACCACTCAGACAAACTATGCATAGGCCTGTAATACTGTCCAGCTCTCAAAGCAGCCTTCTGGCATTCATTCTCTTGGCAACATATAGGCATTTGAGATGCTTTTAAACTCTCCACTGAGGTCAAAAACTGACTCATCCATCATAAATGCAACTTTGCCCTCAAACTTACCATCTAAGCATCTGTTGTTGTATTTCTTATATGCTGTGATAGCATCTTCTTTCTTCACAAAGACGACCTCAGCCACTCCTGGGTGCACGAGCCGGGCTCGCTTCAGAGCGCCACACACGCAGAATAACTCCTGAGGGCAGACAGCAAGTCATGACCATGATCGTATCAGGATTATCTCTTGAAGCAGACGGACATATGGAGTGGAAAGTTTAGTTTCCTAATTACATCACCTCGCCTGCTGAGAAAACACGTCAGAACCTGGCAAGAGCCATTTATCTTGATGTGTTTGCTAGGGTACAAACAAGTGCTTGGTCCTGGTAATACAGTGACACAAACCTCCGTACCATCAACTTCAGCAGCAGAGTTGAAACTTAGTGCTCTAACAGTTCTCAGTCTGCCTTGATAATTTGGTTGGGGCATAATTTAGAGGCCTACCAAACATCATTTGACGTGAACTCTTCTAAAAGATGTGAGGTACCTCAGCACAGCCTAGAAATGGGACTGCCCAGTGCTTTTAAGCACACAATTTAAAAACCAGAAAAGACCCAGAACCAACAACTAAGAAAATTCTTCAAAGTTCTCCCGAGGAAAAGAAATCCACACCATACCCCTTTTCAGTACATCTACCATAGAAAGGTGAATTATCAAAAGTAGTAGGATGGGGGATAGAAGCCTCAGTTGCCAGAGTTCAGCAGTAAGCAACACTCACAACAATGTCTTCCTCTGTGACTCGAGGATGCAGATTGTTAACAGTCATCTTTGTGCCTTCCAAAGGACTGAACACCAGCTGCCAACACAAACATTGGAATTACATGCAGAAGGTCAGAAATACAGCAGGCAAGACAGCATAGCATAGAAAGCATGAATAACATGACTAAAGGGACACCTGAAAGGAAACTATGGCTAGTAATGGAGAATATCAATGATCACAAAAGCCCAGCTCCTCTGAGGTGGAAAGGAGCCCCCTTTTCATGCCGATTTCTCTCTTAAGTAACTACCAGAAAATAGTTTCAGGCAGGTTGTATAAAAATTGCCTTGTGTGGACACCAGGTTGCTGTATTTGGGAACATCTTGTTATTCTTCCCAATAACAAGGGACAGAAAACACCACTAGTAGTATTGAAACACTCCTCTTGGCATCATACAAGCAACCAAGTGCTGCCCAAATAACAGCTGCCACTTCCCTGTAACGCAGATTCCTCCAGGACTATGTGCTCCAGTTTTGGAGAAGAAAAACAGAAGCAAAAGAGAGTCTGGGAATTCCCAACCTTTTAATAAACGCTAGAGAAGATGTTTATACAGCTTTCAAGTCCTTGGGATGTGGTCTGCAGTTATTAGAATAAGCCTAATGGAGTCCCCAGACAGTGGTGGGATGCAGACAGAAATAACTCACATAACCAACCAAGAGCAGTTTCACACATCTCTGCAGAAGTTTCTCTAAGGAGCATGACCCATTTCCCTAAGACTCACCTCAACAGGTGCTGGCTCTTTTGGGGGCTCCTCCTTTGTCACCAAGGTCCGGGACATGTTTGTCAAGTCCTTTGTCCGCATGGGGGAGGGAGGTGCAGGAGGAGCTGTGTAAGTATCATTCTGGACCACTTTAGTCAGGGGAACAGTCTTGGACAGAGAGAATTTATTGCCACTCAGCCCAGTCTGCAGGAAGAGAGAATAAAGCATTACTGAGAGAGGCAGACTACAAGAGTAGGTCCCTTTTCCTAAGCACCAACTGGCAAGTGTTAAGATCTTTTATTTCCTTCCCATTGTCCAAACTACAGCGCTGGAAACTTTCAGTTTGGAGACAAAAATCTTTTTACCCTAATATGCCAAAAGTATTTCATTTGTTTATTTTTTAAACAAGCACCTGTGATTTTTCATAGTTTCCTTAAACTCTACGAGCGCAATTTGAAAGCAACTTCTATCTGAAAATTCAGGTACTATGCAAAGTGTACACAAAGATAACTTATTTACACTAAAATTGACCTGTTTTGGTATTTCTGAAGAACGCCTGCTCATATTACACTAGACACTAAGAGCAACTTCTCTAGTGGAAGCTACCTGGGAAACTTAAGGCAAAAGAATAAAATTGTTCTTGATATCTGCAGTAATCACTAGAGACAAACACTTATTTCTGAAAAAAATAAGTTAATTTTTAAGGATAACAAATGGCCAGGGGCTCCATTTGCCTCCAAGGGGAAAGAAGAAAAAAAAAAAAAAGAAAAAAAGAAAAAAAAGGATACCTATCTCATGGCACTAGACTGCTTCTGTGATGAAAAAGCTACATTAAATTGCTTGTTTAGAATCACAGAATAGTTCAGGATGAGCCCATGTCTAACTCCCTGCCCAAAGCAGGGTTAGCTTGAAACACATCAGCCTGACTCTGGGCCTCATTCAGTCCAACTCTGAGTATCTCTGAGAACAGGCTCTACAACCGCTCTGTTGGAAACACTACTGCACTAGGGATGGATGGGAGAGAGCAAACATTCCAGGGGAAATCATCGTTTACACACTTTTAAAGAACATAAGCCCTTTAAAGCAATAGCCTGTGTGTCCACCCAATGTGGGCAAGGCGTGGTGGGGATTGCTCAGGCAATCCCTTACCGCGTTGTGCAGGAAACTGTTCGTGGTGGTGATTTTCATCTGTTTGCTAGGAAGGGGAGAGACACTTTCATCATCATCTTCCATGTCATATAGACCCTAAAGAAAAGCAAGGTAATGATTTACAAGCAGGTATATGCAATACGTGCATCACTCCCAAAGTAAGTCACTCTCCCCCACCTCCAGCCTTCTTTGAAACACATACAGTGACATTAGGTAATGAACATTTCTACTCTGGACTTCTGCCCTTGCAGGTTGGTGACAGACAGCTGAATGTAGGCAAGTCCATCTCCAAACACCATTGCTAAGGACACTCAAACTTCTCTTCCAGGAAATACCACAGCAAAGCTATTTCCCTAGATGTACTAAGACCACATAATGCTTCTCTAACTCCTAAATCACATCAGGACTCAGTAGACCCCATTAGTGCAATAAAGTCTCAATGCCTTCCTTTTTAGCACCCTGCTAGCTTTAAAGTTTAAGCCTATGCATTTGATTTTTTTTTAAGCAAGCAGATGGCTGCCAAATAGATCTGAACCCAACGTTCCTTCTGAATAGCCTGCTTTCTTCAGCATAGCACATGCCCGTCTGGCACTAGAAACACAGCACTAGGAGGTTTGCTGAATAATTCATTTCCCAGCTCCGCTCAAATGCTCGTAGGCTTGCCTCAAAATACCGACGTTAACTCCTACGCAGACTTCTCTTTTCCAGAGATTTTAAGTGATAATGCTTCCCTAGGAAAAAAGCCTCTACACATATGGCACTGCCCAGAACGTAAGAAGTCACAACTCGGTGTTTACCATTAATTCAGCAGAAAATGAAGAGATTCACAAAATGGAGGGATTAGAAACAGCTTGCAAAGCAAGTTTTCATGGTCAGCAAGATTGTGGACTGCAAACAGGAAGGTTGTTCCACATAGAGAGATGTTATAAAGGAAAAAAGCATCAGGAAATGATATGCACAGAGGATAGCACAGAGGATAACTCTGTAGAGAAAAAGAATTATGAAAAATACCAACCACCAAGACAAGAGACCTAAGCTCAAGACAAAGAGAAAGTGAAAGGGATGCAAGTGCTAAAACGATGAGGTCAGAACATGATGCTTCCTTAAGTGATGGCATCATGGTTAAATGAGGGTGGCAGGTAAATGCAGCAGTAAAACAGCTTTAGAAAGAAGCTAAAGTTACTGTAGTCCAGGCAAAAGATAAACAAGAAATATTGCCAATGTCAGTTTCCCAATATTTCATATTTTATCTATGTATACACACAAAGACATATATATACACACATATACAAAAGATGTATTTTATATTTTGCATATATTACCGCTATGGGTTATTTCAGAGAAAAAATATCTGAAGGGACAATGCCTTTTAAAGTCAATCCAGAAGAGATGTTAAAGTCAAGTGATTTTCCATCCCTTCACAGAAAATATCTCCAATAAAGGATAAGATAATTCTGATGCAATATCAAAATCCTAACTGCCATCAGCCAGCATCAGGTTTCCAGCAGGGACACAAAACTGGGTTTCATGGGAAGGTAACACCTTCTCCTACCTCACCATAGCACATCTAATGATGTCGAATCACATCCAGTCTCTGAGGAGGCAGCAAGATGCTGAATCAAAAAGACCAATCGCAAGATCTAATATAGTATTACTGAACAACTAACAGAAAGAGCTTAGAGCTAAAGGTTGCAGCTGCTAGAAAGAAAAGTTAACTTATGCAGACAAAAACTGGAAACACCTATTTTGTATTCATACACAAGGAGTCAAGATCAGCCAGGCTAAAGGAAAGGCTCAACAACCATGAAAACACCTTCTATGTGTTAAGAGAGTGTCAAGTTGTTAGAGACCTTCCAAATTCTTTCTTCTTTCCCACTTTCAACCTCCTTTTGCACCTGCCAATGTTTGTGGACCCCAACACCCTCCTCCCACAAGCAGGGTGAGCAGCAGTGCTCCTGTGGCTGACAGCACGCACCTGCTTCTGTGTATGGTTGAAAAAAACATTCCTGCCGGATGAGAGTGTCCGGGAACTGGAGCTTTCTGCTGCAGTTACAAGAAAAGAACCAAAGCATTAAGAACTACAGGCCAGCAGCTCCCCAATTCAGACAGCTGGAGCTCTTATTTCCTACTCCGAGATCACTAAAGTGAAACTCGCTCTTCTCCACCTCTTGAAATGTTGAAGCACAATTGTTAGCAATTGTGTGATCTCTAATACATTTACTATGAGATGCTTGCACTTAAAGAAATTAAACCAAGGCCAACCAGCAAAATTCAGACTCAAACTACTTGACTTTTAGTCCTAGATTAATTGAAAGTGGACTTAACTCTGACTCTACTAGTACTAATTAGATTTGATTTCTGTACTTTTTACAAACATGAAACTGTCAAAAAAAAAAAAATCAGTAAGCAAGCTGCGAATCCCTCATGCCACAGAAAAACTGAGAAGACACCTACTTCCATCAAATTGAACATGCAGGACAGTGTAATTTGTACAGTTCTGTTTTTAAAGAGAAACATATACTGTCCCTTCACCCTAGACCTGACATAAGCTGACCTGGGATAAAATAGTGCATGGGGTAGTGCAGCTGGCCCCCGTCTCTGGTCTGGTTTGGTGAAACAAGGCAACAGTAACAGAAGTCAAGGAATTCAGTCTGGCTAACCAGGAACCATGCAACAACTCCTTAAAAAAACCATCCTTTCAGTTTTTGAAAAGCCTAGAAGTTGTCCATCACAAAAAAAAAAAAAAGACTGTGCTTTAATACTCCATACAAACTGTCAGAACTTCAGGTTTGTGTTTTCTCTAGAAGACCATTACTTACATCATAGCACCCTCATGGTATGATGACTCAAATTGCTAATTCTTTTTTTTTAAAAAAAAAAAAAGATGCAACATTGGCAGAGCTACAGAGGTTTTTTGGGTCTCCTTCAAAGATACTTTTCCTTCCCTTTTAAGATGCAAAACCACAGTCCAGGGCATTAGAGCTCTGTGCTGTATCTGGGAATCAAGATACTTCAGATTCTGCTCCCATGTTGGCGGGGAGGGAGGGGGTGTGGGGGGAGAGAAAGAAAAATTGGAGGAGGGCCATAAGAATTTTGGAAATAGAATTTCAGTAAAAATATCGAAAAAAAATCAGTTGTGTGCCACAGTTTGACCAGCTCTATATTGATATAATTATTCTTTATATTGTAACATGTTGTCTAACAATTGTGAAGTACTGCAGATCAAATTAAGTCATACAAAACCAAAACAAAATACAGATCACAGCAAACTGCTACTGAATCAAGTCTCCAGAAATAATTTTAACTCCTAGAAAATGTCCAGCTGCTAATGGTTAATGTCACTTTGATTTGGCTGTAAAGGACAGTACGAATATTAATTACCCTACTAATTAGAGACTACTGAATAGACAGCTCCGTTGCTCTGTGATTTGCACTTCTAACTGTCACAAGAGTCAGATGCCGTTTTTTAAGCCATTCTTTCAGGCTGGCAGGGAATCTGAAAGCGTAGCAGGCTATATCCTAGGCTCATTCAAGGAAGAAACACGCTGGATACTCTTGAGCAAAACAACTCAGAAGGACTGATCTAGATTTTCATATTCGTGAGGACGAGAGATTCCTCCGGGCACACACAAACATGTTGCTGATCCTCATGAAGAAGGAAATGAAAGAAGCAGGTTAGGAAAGAGTTACGTGCACATTCTTGAAATAAAGAATAAAGCCACTCCTCAAAAAGCAATTCTGAGGGACTGGAAACTTCTCTATCCCCTGTAACTAACACACACACAGCTGCTACTCAGAGAAGTCAGCTAAGAAACAAGCTACTGCGCACACAACAGGATGAAATTTGAAAACTGCTGAAGAAAATCAGCAGGTGAGGATGATCAACTAACAATAATAAAAGCAGAATAAAGCTTGAGCCTCAGCAGGACAGCAGGAACAGGTCAAATAATCAGGCAATTACCTGGAAACAGGAAGGGTAGGAACATAGAAATGGGCAGATCAAGTTTTATAAAACATTTTTTCATCTTCCTAAGATATCAATATCTGCATATTCTAAACTGGATATAAACCAGTTATCTAGGCAAGACAATCCACAGCACACTCTTGCAATGAGCACCGCAGTATATAAAGAATAATAAAAAAGTTTCCTTGGATTTTAGCAGGGAAGGATGAGACTATTTAACACTTCCAGGTAATTACTTTGGTCCTAAGATTATGTTGCTTTAGTCATTTATCGGGCCCAAAGTGTGCTTTTTCAGTTTTGTTTTTTAATGAAAGCTTGGGATCTACAAAAGTCCAAAGCTCCAAACAGCAGAAAGACACTGAAAAAACAGAAAGATTAAATCTTGCCCTACAGCCTGGGTTCAGCTGCACCCCCTTGGCTTCTATGGCAACCTTGTGACACTGTATTTATCATCATTTCCACTGTTCTACTGCAGAATGGCTAGGGGGCTTACAAGTGACTTGCTTGACCTACTTGGATAGTTTTGGTGATTTTCATGGCTGGATTTACTGTCCCCACAGTTGGGCTGATAGCAGCAGCAGTAGCAGGAGTGCTCCTTTTTAAGCTGATCTTCTCTCTGGCATCCACCACTTTGGTCACCTTTTCAGTAGCAACGCTTTGCTGCTTACGGGAATTCAGCATCTCTCGAGCATCCTGCACTTTCCCTTTGATTTTGAACCGAGCGTCTTTTTGAACCAGTTTTTCACGGGCATCTTTAACACCAAGTTTGTGTCGGGCATCAGTGAGGCCAATCTTCTGCCGGGCATCAAATGTCCGCTGGAAGCCGACAGCTGGAGAGGATCTACCGAGAAGATTGTGCTGGATCCCAATGCGAGATCTCACACCTCCAAACACTGGCCTTGTGTTAAGCCTAGAAAAAGAGTTTCAGACATTGTAAGATATGATTTAGCATCAATACGAGTATTTGAGACACTGCAAACAGAAAGCTACTATTACTACCAGGTTAGATGCCCAAATAGAATAGCAGAGAACATAAGCTGCTGTACATTAGCTATTTATTGACAAAGTAAAACACAAAGAAACAATTCCTAAAGTACTGACTTCTAAAATTAGTCCTTAAGCTCGCATTTATGAACTTAACAGGCTGGACTTGGGCTGTGCCAAATTCACACTACACCTGTGCAAAGTTTATCCAGAACTCAGGCACTTTGGGGAACCCTCTAAAGACAAGAGCAGAAATTCCAGCTTTAGGACAGGTCCTCTAAAACTTCTTTGTACCAGGGCATACCATGTTACAAAAGAAACGCTGAAGCTACATGCAACTTCAAGAATCCTGGATGGCAGCTTCTGATTTTTGGAAGTGCAGGAGATTTTTTGTTGTACAAGTCTCAGCAGAAGGCTGAGATTGCCAGTAAGGACTCACTGCTCAAATCACTTGCTCACACCGCTGCCTCTTACCTGATCTACTAATACTAGAGCTGCACCCACCGGCTCACTCTAAAGCACGTTGCTATTGCAATGCTCCATATGGAAGGAGAGCAGTCAGAGTCAGAGAACAGCAGGGACAGAGAACAACAGGCCGGGAGCTCTGGAGAGAACCTGCTCCAACCACCCTGCTCCAGCAGGTTGTCCCAGACTGTGTGCAGGGGGGCTTCGCATCTCTCCAAGGATGGAGACCACATAACTAATCTGGGCAACCTGTGTCCCTCCAGTGAAGATGTGTTTTCATACGTTTCTCACCGAAAAGCAGCCCATTCTGTAGTGAAAACTGAAACTAGCTTCTCTCTACAGATTTGATTTACTTTTTCAAAGGTTCCCCTAAAAGGAAAAAGCTTGTCTGGATTTTTAGGAGGATTCCTCCTTTACATATATATGTTTTGAAGTTTTGGAGTTTTTCATTTCGTAAAAGGATGACAAACTTGTAAGGGAAATTTTAGAGTTAACGTACCTTAAAAATATTCTTGCTATTGGCTTTTATATTCAAAAAAGGGCTACGGCACTACCATGTTTAAGTTTTGTTTTTATAATCTAAATTACATATGATCAGTATTATAAAATAAATATAATCAGTATTATAAGGTCTAAAATTCAATAAGATATCTAGGATTTGTTGTGGTACTCAAAAGGCTGAGAATGTCTGAATTACTGGTTCAAACAATGCAAGTCAGCTTTTTCACACAGGTTTATATCAGCACTTCACGATTTATTTAACACTACAATTTTCACTTCTACTTACAATCATATTTACAGTGAAGATATCTGTGGAAAAGCGGCAGAAAAGAGATGGAAAAGACTAAGCATCAGCCGCTGTGTCTGGATGTGGCAAAAATGACCAATAACTTAAAAACTAGGCCTGGGGTCCCATTTTGTTGCCTAAGAACACTACAGCGATGCTCCCTCATTCAGACAGAGCACGCCAATTAAGACACAAGAATATTAACTGCATTTGTTAAAGCACAGCCAAACGTATATGTAAGAGGAAGAGTAACTGTAAAGTAACAGCCACAAAACAAAACTACCCTTGCAGTTTTACAATCTATTAACCTAACAGCACCACGAGCACTTCATCAGTGATGAAGGAAGACATAAGTGGTTTTTTTAATCAGTACAAAAAGCAAGGTCAAAGTAAAAATCAGAAATCTATGTAAACAGCATTTAAGACAGTTAGAAGGGTAAAGGCTCACATTGATGAAATCAATTCGAAATCTCTACAGAAAATGACACCTCCTCAGAAGATGAGGTCTTAACAAGCAACTGTGCATATATATATTTATATATGGATAGATAGATAGATTTGCTTATCCTACAACAAATAATACCAACTGTTGAGGCACTATGTGCCCATTTCATGCCACAATATCTGAAATACGGGGGAAGTGCAATTCCATAAAATTCAGTTTAAAGTAAGCCCTAGCTAACTTAGCTATGGCACATTATAACAGCTGGTATGTTAGCACATTTTATAACTGCAGATTCTCCCAGTATCATTTTGCTTGGGCTACCAAGGTGCATGTGTACAACAATAAAAGTTGTCAACTTGTGCAGCACTCACAGCAGCACATTAGCTACCTTGGAAATCTTACAAAGTAAGCTAAAGATGACAAACAAGAGAAACACAAGGCACAAACGCTCCAGTGGCGCTGCTGGGAGGTTATTGTTTAGCCAATAGAAGCTGGAAGGATTCCTGGAAGAAACGAGAGCTAAGGAGGGATTTGGAAAACGAGAGGAGGTGCTTGGCATATTAAGCAGCGCCAGACTGTTCCAAAGACGCAGCGTAACATGAATGGGAGCACGAAGCTGAGGCCTTGCCTAGGCTGGGCCTTAGGGAACCATTTTTCAGTTGGCACCTTTTGGCTGAGAATGTTCTAAACACGGTTCTGGGCACAGACGTGTTTGCTACTCGCAGTTAAACCCCCCAATTCCAGTGACCAGAGAACTCCAAGACAGAGGCAAACTTCACAAAGGCGGATGGGCGGACAGGTCCTCGAAACACGGAGGGGCTCGAGCCCCGGGGAGG
>NW_010580622.1:231968-279496 GCF_000705375.1 Tinamus guttatus
TCCTCGTGCTGACGTGACACGGCCGTCCTGGTGCCAAGTAGAGCCGTGCCCTGGTGCCCTGCGGCGACGCGGGCAGCTGCTGGTGCTGCCAGGCCTCCCGCAGAGCCCCTGGCCCAGGCGCCACGTGGGGGCTCTTGGTTAGGAGACAGAGGGCTCCCGAGGAGAGAAACCTCCCCGCAACAGAGAACGGACCTCGCGTGTGCGTCCTGCCGCGTCCCCCAGCGCTGCCCGAGCTGCTGTGGCCCTGGCGTGCGCCTCATCCGGATCAGGCTAGCACGGGACCACAATGCTACTTCCTCCTGCTCTTGTGCTTACAAGCTCCCTCCTCCCTTTCCAAGGTCACTTAAAACCATGTTAAACAGCACAGGCTGCAGCACAGCCCCCTGCCCGAACTCTTGTCACTGACCTCCCTCCATTTACCCTTGTCACCTGTTTCCTAATTGTTGGCCAATCATTTGCTCACAATAAACTTCTCTTATCCTGCAGCTCCATAGTTTCCTTGAAGGACTTTGGTGAAGGACTTTTACTTTTTTATTTTATTTTTTTAGAAATCCAGGGAGTTTCAATCAACTGAGTGTTGCAGGTTGCAGCATCCTGATTCCTGGTCTACCAGCTCAGCTAGGGTCTGTCTGCTGTACTGTCCGCATTACTTCTCTAGTACTTACAAGCACAGCAGTGTCCCCTTTACTGCAACCATAAGGCTCAAACTAATAGCTTGACCGTGTTGCAAGTGATTCCTCTTTTCTCACAAGTTTTGTCACAGGAGACCAGCCAGGTCCCCAGAACCCAGACGCCCCACAGTGTTCAAGCCCCACAGGGCTCCTGCACCTACAGGAGCGCTGGCTGCCACCTCCTCCTCCTCCAAACACACGCAGGGAGCAGGAGGGACCAAGGGCTGTTCCAAGCACTGGCTCAGACTAATCCCATGCAGCACTCGGGGCTGAACCTGGGACTGGGCTGCCTGGTTTCTCCTCTGTTCCCTGGATTTGGGATTTACCCTGGACCCTGGAGCAGCGCTTGGCCCTGCATCTTGGCCGTGTTACCTGCACTGACTCCTACAGCAGCACAGCAAGCGGCTAAGGGCATAGTGACATGGCCAGAGAAAAATAGCTGATAAATTGCCGGGGAACAAGAGAATCACAGAATGGTTGAGGCTGGAAGGGACCTCTAGAGCTCATCTAGTCCAATCCCCCTGCTCCAGCAGGGACACCCAGAGCACGTGGCACAGGGTGGCATCCAG
The DNA here is from genome assembly GCF_000705375.1 of Tinamus guttatus. The sequence continues at coordinate 233,209 of NW_010580622.1, forward strand.
GCGGATTTTGAAGATCTTCAGAAAAGGAGACTCCACAACCTCTCTGGGCAGCCTGTTCCAGGGCTCTGTCACCCTCACAGTAAAGAAGTTCTTCCTCACATGGAGATGGAACTTCCTGGGTTTCAACTTGTACCCGTTACCCATCGTACTGTCACTGGCCACCACCAAGAACAGTTTGGCCCCATTTCTTTACATTCCTCCCTCAAGTATTTGTATTGATCAGATCCCCTCTCAATCTTCTCTTCTCCAGGCTATACAGGCCCATCTTGCCTAGTCTTTCCTCATACTCCAGTCCCTTAATCATCTTTGATGCTCTTCGCTGGATCCTCTCTAGAAGCTCCATGTTCCTCTTGTACTGGGGACCCAGAACTGCACACAGTAATTTTGTGGTCCAGATGGAACAAATAATCTTGTGGTCCAGATAAAGTGCCTGGTTAGATGTTAAAGTGCAGTGGTAACTGTGGTGGTAGAAGTCAAGCAACCTTTCTAGCTGAGTCCAGTTAGGAGAGCTGCTAAGTACCTAGGCTGTTAAAAAAAACCTTAATTCCTTTCTGTTAATTATAACAAAACTATTAACAATTTAATATGAAGGCAGTAAGTTCCCCCTTGATGGCAGTAATACCATCATCGTAATTATTACCTTGACACAGAAACATTTTGTATGGAAATGATTAAATGATTTTGTAACTAACCTCAAGAGGAAATTAGCTGCTGTTGGGGTATTTTTTCTATATCAGGTTTTCCACACTGAAGTAAGATCTTAATAATTACAATAACAATTCCCTGACCTGCTACATATTCCTTTTGTATTTTTTATCAGATTTAAGCCATGGAGGCAGTCACTTTTTGGAATGTTATGTTAAAAATGTGCATTAATGTAGGTTTTGGTTGAATTTCACCACTTGTTCATATCTATAAACTAAGATTTTTGTTATTGTCTTAATTAAGATGCATGTTTCCCAGTAGGAAAAAATTTCATTTTTAAAAATAAAAATAGGGGAAAAAAAGTGACTAAATCCTGGGTCGACTTGAAATAAAAAAGAAAACTCTCACCTGCTTCCAATTTCTTTGCTGGAGAACTGTTTATTTGCATTGGACATGATGCAGACTAGAACGGGCTCTGCTTTCCTCGGGTGCTTTTTCCTCGGATTGGAAGCGGGAGGTGCTGTTGTAAAGGCAGGCTCTCAGATCCTGGTTGTGGATGTCGGGTTTTCCTGGGAGTTCTCTTGCCCTGGGTCTCTGCGGGCTCCTGGCTAAATGTTGGGGCTTTCAGGAGCCCGCCGGGCACCGAGCAGCCCCGCAGGGTCCATGTGCTCCCTGCTGCTCCGCATGTCACCTCAGGTGCTGGGAAGGACACTGCTCTGGGCCGAGGCATTTGCAGCACCAAGGGGGTCCTGTGCCCCCCGTGCTGCCTCAGCGGCCATGGGGAGCAGCACCTGCCTTTGTGGCTCAGGGACATGGCAGGGGGTAACAAGTGAAACTCAGTCTGACCCCAGGTGCAAATGTCCCCAGCGGTGAAAAGCCCCCAGTGAGAAAATGTGAATGTTTCATCCTTGTCTGCTCCTTCTTCAGATAAAGGGCAGCAGAACAGCCCGTGTCAGCAGGCTCTGGGCAGAGCAGGGAGCTGCAGGGAGCTGCAGCGGCAATCCTGCGAGGGTGGGCTGCTTCAGAGGGGGAATCGAGAACTGTTAGACCATTAGGTCCTACAGCCCGCGAACCTTTCCTTCTCCGAGTGGGGACCGTTTTTACCCGTTGTGAGGAAAGCCAGGGCAGGAGGGCTGGGCCAGGGCCGCAAGCGCCTCCTTTTGTTTTCGTTCTGCATATGCGCGAGCCCCTGAGCTCTGCTCCTGCGCCCTGCTCGGACGGGAGGCGGCTGAGGGACAAGAGGCAGATCCGAGGGGTCACTGCGCTCGCAGCGGCCGCTTCCTCCAGCCTGCTCTATAACTCCTGGCGTGTTTTGCTGGAAAATATACTGACTTCCAGCAACTGGCGCTCTTTGTGCTGCAGAGCAATAGATGGCAGCTCTGCACAAGATTATGAGACGTCAGACACCGGCTGTGGGCCTTCATAGTAATCCTGGTCTGCACAAAGCACCATCAGCTCACCAGGAGCCCCGAGGGTTGCTGAGGGAGTTACGGAAGGTCACACAGAGTTATGTTGCTGCATTAACACAGGATAGTTTCAATTTACCTGGTCCAGTTGACCTTACACCTTGCTCACATGTAGCAGGCATGGCCAGGTTCGTACCGTAGGCTGAAGAGAGACCCCTCAGGAGTACCTGCAAAGCTCGGGGAAGCCTCAGTCTGCTGCATTACTTATATCATTATTCAGCTCCCAGGGGTACAGTCTTATCTTTACCCTTTCATTTAATGCTAGCTCATGTCAATGAGGGTATCAGCAAAATGTTTTCTTGGAAAAGTAGAACACTGAGTGGCTGCTGGTGTTTCCAATAATAACTACCAGGATATGAGCGGTATTTTCAAATTCCCCTGGGAACAGGCTCTTTCTCTGTCTCAGGACAACAGGAGAAAGGGGGAATATTTGTGTGGCTGATGTTTCTCCTCTTCTGTGAATATGCTCACATCCCTGTTGTGAGGCTGAGGCCTAACTCAGGACAGAGCAGCAACATGACAGCTCGTATTCCCTTTCCCCCAGTGACCTTTCTAGGACAACAGGGTATTGTCGATTGATTCAAAGTGCTTAGACTTAGACAGAACATATTCCAAACCCGATTTTGGCACCTTGCTTTGCTGGTAGGTCTAATTTAAGGAATGCAAGCCATGGCAAGCGTGTAGCCTGACTCACTACACCGCACACTGGATCTCCAGCCCTCAAATGTCAAGAATCAGGAAAAGAGCTTCTTGTGAATCCCAGGCTGGCTGTTCTGCATTGCACTAGGAGTTAGGGGAATAGGGAAACTTGGTGGCAATCAATAGGCCTTTGTTCCTGGCTGATGAAACACCTGGTGGTTTGTGAGTGGCTAAAAGCTGCCTGGCCAGGCAGGGAGGAAGCCGCTCCTTCCTTCTGTCCTGCCAACTGCACTCTGGGCCAAACAAAACGTTTTGCAGGGAGCGGAGAATTCCTGGCTTTCCAAACTAGCTGTGTGTGCACAGTGGGGAGGAGCTGTTTGTGTCCGGGTTCTTCTAAGGACTGTGCAAACAACAGAGAGGAACCGGGTGGTGGTGCACGCAGAGCAGGCGAGGAGGAGACAGCAGTGCCAGCAGCCCTTGGAAGTATAAAGCTTTGTAATGTAACTTGAACGCTTTAGCCTAACGCCCCCTCCGAAAAGGTATGAAAAAAAGAATAATCAAAGGAAAGGACAGTAGGTGAGAGGCTGAGGTAGCAACGAACTTCAGAGGTGACACTAATCTGCAGAACAGGACCAGACTGACCTGGGGAGACACAGGGTCTTGAGAAACAGGCTAACTAAACTCCTGAGCAGGGAACAGATGGAGCACTGCAGCTTGCTGTGTTTGTCCTACTACACCTTAAGGGCTTTTTACATGGCCTTCGGCCCGGGATCAGGCTGAAGGTCCTGCTTGCTGATATAGGACAATCCCCACACTCTACCTTCTAAAGCCTGGACAAGATGAAGTGTTTATGGGCTGCCCCGTCTTAGTCTGCAAGATCTTTACAAGCATGAAAACTTTATTACTGTTGTTTTCTTCTTGCTAAGTTTATAGGAAATATAATATGCATATGTAACTTTCATTCACCTGCTCTAGTCCATAAGAAATATTTCCAGTAAAGATCTTTTACAACCAGTTCTTAAGGACACCCTGGTTTTCCGAAAGCCAGGTTTCTTGAGCACACCTGGTTCCCAGCTCACATTGCACAGGTCAGCAGCTCGCAGCATGTCCACAGACTGGAGGCTCTCTGGGAGGTACAGAGGAATTTGCCTGCTGCAGAGAGCTGCGCAGGGTAAGTCCTCTTTCTGGTGCCCTAGAGAAAATGACAGTTGTGCAACCCAGGAAGCCACTGCAACCTGCTGGACTAGAAAGCAGAATTGGAGTAAAGTACTCAGTGCACAAGCAACAGGATTTCCAGCAGTTTTTATTTGGTAAATCTCATATTTCTCACTGAAAGGAGTTTTGTCACATAAGCACATAAGCAAGCGTTTGCCTCTCTAGCTCCCCCGCTACGCTGCAAAATGCAGTTTCTAGGAGTGCTTTGATCAAGGGCTGTGGCGGGTGTGGGCACAGTAAGACGTTGTACATTGACGACATTGTACAGACGTGGCAGTACTGGCAGGCAGGCTGCATCTATGCAGGCACCAAGGAGTGGCCTTTTGGCATGTAAGAGTGGGCCTCAGTGTCTGTGTCGGCCTACACACAGTTTTATGAGAGCCCATGGCCTCTACGAGCCCAGTTTTCCTCCTTTTAGCTCCCTGCCATCTTTCTCAGCAGCGTTTTTAGCCAAGCGCAATTCCTGCTTCTTAACAGAGGTGAAAAGGACCCTTGTGAACAGGTCATCTGTGCGCTCACTGCTCGTTCATCAGCCAAACACACCGAGGCTGCAGCCGGTGCTCCCGCCGCAGACGCAGACGCAGTGCAGAGCGGAGCTGCCACTGCCCGAGGGAAGGGGCAGGGAGGGCTCCTCAGAGCAGGAGCCTCGGGCTGCTCTTGCTGAGGGGGCAGTGTCGTCTGTCTAAACTTCGCCACAATGTCGCTAGCATCTGTGAAGAACCCACGAGGTTGGCTAGAAGCACACACGCTGCCTCAAGACAGAGGAGCCAACGTTAGACAACGTGTGCATGTTGCCAAGGCAAGCACGTTCAGTTTTTTAATACCTTGTTTGTAAATAACAATCTCTGAGGTGTCCCAAGCGAGGGATGCTTCTAACTAACTAGGTGTGAAAAGCAGCAGTTTGTGGGAGACAGTAAAGCAGCACATTGCACAGGAACAGATTCATCTCACAATGATCATATGAGTAACTTGACTCCCAAGTCATGTTACTTTTCATCATAGATTATACCTTTCCTAATGACCTGTTCCCCACTTTTCAGAATGGGCCACAGAAGTGCTATTCTTTTTCCGCAGTGCTCCAGGCCTTTCTTGTCCACATGCTCTAAATATTTTTCTGAACGTTTCTCTAGGCACCACTCAGCTTTAATGGGGATGTCCTGAAGACACAGCAAACAGTAAACTTGGCAGCACTCCATTATAAAGCGTCTCTGAGTGTCATTTCTCTGCTCATAACCAGGGAGCTGAAAAGCAAGTAAAATCACTTTTACAAACTTTTGCAGTTTTGCTTTGATGACTTACTCTGATTCTGTGCAGCTCCTCCATGTGAGCTAAGCATTGAAGAACTTCATCTGCCAAAGCTGCTGACACTGTTTCAGTGGGACAGACAGGGGTCCCAGAATCACTTTAAAGGCTCTTTTATTTGCAGATTCTTGCCTTCTGGACCATTCCAGTTGCCTGTATCTCTTAACGTCCTACAGAGGCCTGTAAAGAACTTGACAAGCCTGAGCTTTTGGAAAGGTCATGGAAGCTGCAAGTGGATAAAGTCGTTCTTTGGAAGCTTTATATATAATTTCCTGGAAAAAAAAATCTAGATTATAGTCCTCTTGGACAGAAGTGGGTCAGAGTAACACCTGAAAGGTCTCTGCAACCTTTCCCCACCCTCCCCAGACCATTAGCTACCTGTGATCAAACTCAGCTTTAATATGGATGGCATGGCCATGTAACCTTGGATCAAACTGCAGCAAAAGCAGCTAAGCTGCTGGAGTGGTGTGAGAAGGTGGTGCTAGAAACCTCAGCTGGAGACCCCACGCACACACTGTCTGCCTGCTGCCTCTCGACCCAGGAGCTGGTTTAATTTCAGGATTGCCCAGCTGCTGTCAGGATGCCTGTGGCGGGCCCTGTACTTTGGTGATCCCAACCAAGTGACTTCCTGCCTCAGTCTCAGCCTGCCTTATCCCTGCGAGCCTGCCTGGCGGTCACGGGGCTCTGGCTGATCCTGATGATCATCATCCGGCCCGCTCTGCTCACCTGGCTGTGGGGCTGCGGGGTTGAGCTGCCAGGGCCTTGCTAGGGCCCCATCTAACTGAGAAGCTTCTCTGGTGCTCCCCCATGCAGCTCATACCCGAGCCAGCTCTCCTGGTCACACACCTTCCTCCAGCGGATGGGGGGATGCTGTGACATGGAGCCGTGGGAGGAGCTGGTGCAGCTTCTCAGCCAGGGGAGGCTCTCCCCAGGTGCAGCTTTTGGTACAAGAATATGTGCAACTCTGTGTGTGCCACTGAGATTATATGGCCTGGAAGGTCCTCTCTACAAGTAGAAAACAACCCCACACAGCAGGGAGGCTTCTCCTGTTTAATACCAAGCTGCACAAACATATCAGAAAATTGCCCCCTTCCCATTCTCCTGGGCTGTATCTTTACTTACCACATCGCTGTAAAACTTGAGGGTTTTTTGAGAATAGACATATTTTAAGATGTCCCTTATCTGTTGCATCAGGCCCTACAGACCAAGCACAGCACAAAACAGACCATTAGTGTAGGGCATGGCCAGCAGCCCAGTCCCTGAGCAGTGTGAATTTCTGTTTCCATGAATGCATCAATCAGTAATGGAGAAACTTCTAGTTTCAAATCTTGGAGGAAGGTCCCATAATAGGAACACAGGCCTGGGAAATGCTTTCTGCATCCCAGCCAGCCAGTAACTCTGACATGCAGCAGTATTTCTATGCATCCCAGGACGGAAAAAAGGTTGCCTGCTGCCTAGGTTAAACTAATACTGATCACAGACCCTGACTGAGTCCTGGACAGTGCCAGCTATCTTCCAAACTCACAGAAAAATATGCTGAACCTCACCTTTCCACTCCGCCTTTTCTCTTAGTTCCTAAGTTATCCCCCTGTATTTGCCAGTATACTTTGTGCAGTGCCCCTAGCAGAAGCAAAGGTCTAAATGAATGGCAGAAACAGATGACCCAGTTACTGCAGTGCCTGACCCCAACTGCAATGAGACATTAAGTACTTGTTTGCTGTTGACCGCAGTGTCATTCAGTGCTGGAATCTCAAAAACTTCAAATGCTTTATTCATTCTGTGCTGTAAATCTACCTCACAGGCATCAAACATCTCCTGCAATGCAAAGACAACAGCTGATCAGAGCAACAATCATAGTGATACTAGAAATATGGTGTTGAAAGCACATACTGAAACCACATCTGCAGTGGAGTACTCTGTATGTCCCATAATTGACTGAAATACACCTTGAATACCTAGGCAAGAATGTTTCAGAGAGCTGTCTACATCATGAATCTCAAACACCTGTCAGCATCTGAGGGGCCTTGTCATTGTAATCAATCCTAATCACAGTCCCTTCCACAATCCTGTCTTTAAAATTTAATTTGAAGTGTACCATTTTGATATTTTCCTTTAGCCCCCTACCCCAACTTCAGAGCAGCTAAACATTGGAAGAGGATCTCCCACCTAGTACTTAAAGCATTAATCACAAAGAAACTGAGCTGTTCCCTCACTCCACCAGCTAGTGCTAGCAGAGCTAGTGCTAGGTAATATCTTACCTAGTACAGGTAAGATACTGGTCCAGGATTTGAATGTGTCCTTCTGAAGGACAGAAGGAAGCAGGTCACTATCAGTTTGATCTTTACAGCATTACATATGCCCTGCTGGACTGGGAAATAACAGACCATAACTTAGTACCCAGCTATGTCTGATAGAGAAGTACTGAACATTCAAAGCCTGCTCTGCTGGCCATGCCACATTGATTTGATAAAACTCAGCTCTAGAAAATAGACCTGAACAAACCTTAATCATCTCGCTGCCAGTGCTGTACGACAAGGGGGTATGGGCAGTCCGGAGTTTTTCCCACTCGTGTAGCCGGAGCTTGTCATACCTCTGCAGCACTGCAGACAGACGCCAGCAGTCATTCATGTTCTCAGAGTTCTGGTGCATGCTCATGGCTTTGCTCAAGAGCATATGGACTCTGGGACGAGAAGAAGATTCAAAAGCTTACTTACCTAAGACAAGATGAAACATGCAAGAAGTGTAGCTGTTTCACAGCATGTTATGAATTGACCTCTGTTTCATGAGTGCCATGTTTTCTACAACCTGTTTCCTGACTATCTCGTACTGTTGGAAGGAGATCATGGGAACTCTAAAGTGTTAATCAGAATCAAGGACAAGGAAAGGGAAAATATCAAGGGCGAATGTTGTATATCAATAAAGCAAGCAATAACCAGTTCTAGTGGAATGATAAGGAAAGCACAAACCCTTTGAAGAACTCAAAGAGTCAACAAAACAAGGATGGCATTCAACTTAGGATGACCTATTGCTCATTAAATCTTATTAACATTTTAACTTTCACTTCCCTAAGTGAATGAGGTGATATATGAGATGATACGATAATAAGGTTACCCCCCCCAAGGTAATTAACCAAGGTATTAAAGTACAAGTGCAAAAGTAATATGTGATGCAATGAGAATGAAAAGATTTGTGTAGTATTTCCAGAAACTGTGTAAACATATTTATCTATATTCCCCAAATGGAGAAAGGAGGTGTGCTAGCTTTGTGGAGTTGGCGCCTAGTACCCATCTCTGCAGTGAAACAAATGAAATAACAAATATGAGAATAACTATATGAAATAACAAATGAAATAAGAAATACCCTGGTTGCGTGTGTGTATATCGTGTCTCTACATAGCAGGTTCAGATACCACTTGTGGGACAACAGTACCACCTGGCAAGCAGCTTTTGTGTGGAAAGTAGTACTTTCCCAGGTCTACTTGGAAGGGTTACAGTGGAATATGATCAGATAGTGGCATTTGGACTATATCTTTGTAGGCTATTTCCTTTTTTGAAGAACAAATCCAGTCATTTGCCAGAGTGCAGTTAAAAAGAGATGCTGGCAGGTGAGAAGTCAGTGCTCTGAAACACAGGGTTTATAAGGATGGGGGAAAGTGAGAAGAATGTGGCTCCTGAGTATAGAAATACAGGTTGCATTGGAAAAAAATGAATAAACAGCCTACCTTGCCTCTAGGTCTTTGATCTTCTCCTTCATCTTCTTGCATTCTTCACACTCCTTACCCTTCTGCTGCAACACTTTTTGGGTGACGACTCTAGGCAATTCTCTGAAAGAGATTTGTTTTGTGAGGTCTCTTCACTTGTGCCTGGACATTATGGAGGAGCTGATTTTGGGAAGTATACAACATCCAGGAAAGACTCACAGCACCAGCTCAGCAACTTCCTTGCAAGCTCCCATCTGGCATTTGCATTCAAAGCAAGGCGAGAGCTCTGGGGAAAGCTAGGTATGAGAGAAGAAAGGGAAGTGGGATTGAGGATCAGGAGGCAGAGGTGAGGCAAGAGAAAGACACTGGATTTGGAGAAAACACAAGGGTGTCATCAGTGGTCTTTCTCCTTCCCAGCCCCTTCATTTCATGCTCACTCTCACACAGCTTGCTTTCTACCTGCATTTTTCTTGCTAGTGATTCTCTAGTTAGAATCTGGTCTGGTCTTTTCTCTAGCTGTTCTCTCCATCTTTAACATCCACACATTACCACCAAACATCCTTAAAGCCCTCTAAGGGATTCTGTCCTCTTTTAGATTCCTTTCTCCACAGATGCCTGGGCAATATGGGGCTTCTGTTTTTACAGTGACTGAAATGGTCTCATCTCCAATGCCTGCTTTTCTAATGACACTGCTAGAGCTTAAAAAAGCCCTTCCTACATGAAGGCCTCAGGGGCCAGTCTAGTGCATACTCATGCCATGTGGGCACTGGGATTTTCTATTTTTTTATCATTCACCAGAGGTTTTTTTGAGGCTGTGTTTTCTTCAGTATTACACGTCTCAGAGCAAGTGCACGCAGGGAAGATTTCTCTTCTTCCATGATTTTCTCCCTCCTTTCAGAGAAAACTATCATCTCTCATACACCTTCTGATCTTGTGAACTATGCCCTTAAGTCTCTGCTTTGTTAGTTAAATTACCTTTGTTGCTGTCCATGGAAATACAGTATTCTGAATCTAATTCTGAATTAAACATGAAAATGGTCAATGTACTATGCGTATTGGAAGAAGAAGAGCGACTCTGCTTGAAGAGCAAACTCAGAAAAACACAACACTCACTCTGTGTGGCTCCTCTGTCTTCGGACACGCAGACATGGCTTACTGATCGCCAGCTGCTTGCAGTGATCAAGCGTTGCAGTGATCTCTCTAGAGATGGGAGAAAACAATCTATGTCAAGCAGGCAACTCTGAGAACAGAGTGGGAACTGGGACCAAAATAGAGGTGTAATCTGGATCTAGACTGGCCTTATGTCAGCCTTCTGTAATGAGGCAAACAAACCGAGGGACAAAGGCAACTACTTTGCTTATTATCCAAGTGGAGGTCCACTTTTACTTTACATCAACCTAAGTCTTAAATTCAACCTCTACCAAAATACAGCTCAAAGGATGAAAAAGGCCATGACTGAGCACAAGAAATGCACACCCCCTTCAGGATCATACGCTCAAGCCAGGGATGACCAGAAAGGTTATAGTACCACAGAAAGGGCCTGCTTTCACAAAGGGCCTGCTTTCAAAAAAATCCCATCAGGAATGCCTCTTCTGTACACAGCTCTGGTTCAGGTAAGGTATGGAAATACAGCTGTAACACTGGAAGTTTATTCATCCCGTCTTCAGGATGAGGATGACTTAATATTGCCTTTTATGCCCTCAATGTCATTCATTAAACTATCATTTATTTTCCTCTCCTCATGAATAACTCCTTCCCCCCTTCTCACAGAAAAAATGCCACTATCATATATAGCCATGGGAGCTGGCCTAGACCATAAGAGGGCAGGTCTCACGATGGTTTTAAATACAATTCAGTGTCAGGCCTAGAAATATTTATGGCTTTTTTTCCATCTTTTGAATACACTTGTCAAAACTAGACTCACCCCGCTTTTTCCAACATCTCCATGTGCCTTTCAGCATGATCAGTGTTTGCAGTATTCAGGTATGAATGCCTCATATGAAAGCCTCCATAGACGTCTTGTTGCCAGTGACTGCCAGATGGTCTTTAGTGGAAAATAAAAAAAAGGGAATTGCAATAGTGAGGGAAGAAACTTGGCTGCTTCCATCTCAAGGCTTTCACTTAGGACAAACTTAATCTGCTGAGCTCAATAACACGTATAAAACCTGGAGTAAGTCAGCCTTTCCCCTCAAAGTGAAAGGGCTCAGAGACCTTGACCCCAAAGCCCTTCTCTCTGGGATCTGCTACACGGTTTAGGTTCATCTTTCCACCCTCTTCTCCACTTGCAGGCATTTAAGAGCTGACTCAAACTTAGAACCTGCATTGGATGGATTGAAGGGCACAGACTGGCCCTGTGACTCCGGCATGGGGCTGCGCAGGGCAGTAAGCAGGGAACACAGCTTTGCTGACAAGTGTCACAGGCAGGAAACATTTCAGGGCCTCCTTGCAACCCCCAAAGGATGCCGTAGGCCCTTGCAGAACCATTTCTCCACAAGGTGGGCCCTGAGGTGAAACTTGCTCTACTTAGCCAAAGACCCCGCATGCAACATACCTGCTGTCTCCTGCCCACTCTTGAGGGTGAGCATGCAAACACAATGCTGCACTCGCCAAAGCTTTGCTGCAGGAAGAAAGCTGAGGTTTGTCCGCGTGGCTGTGATTACAGAACATGTTTGCCCTGATGGGTGACAGCAGAAGGGAGAAGATGATTCAGGTTCACAGGAGCCCCGGCAACTCCGGCAAGTGTTGGGCACTTTCTCGCTCTCAGAAAGCAGGCGACAAAGTCATTTCTGCTATAAAGAGCATCAACAAACTCTTCTTGTCATGGGAAAAGGTCCCACCGCACATCTTGGGGCCAGCCTATTCCTTTTTCCCTTCCTTCTGATTAACACTCTCCCTCCTTCTCACAGGAATCCCAGCCACCATCATACCTTCTCTCAGGGCTTGCATAGTTCACAAGAGGTCAGGTCTCACAATAGTTTTAAACGCAATTCAGTGTCAGGACCAGAAACATCTATGTTTTATATACCTTCTTCCCACAACAGATCAGATTATCTGCTGAAACACCCCCAAGAATGAAAAGTCTGAAAAGCCCTTCGGTGCACCAGACGGAGATTACAGAAAGCCCCAGGCAATGTTATTTCTGGTCCCCAGACCAGACTCACCCCGCTTCTTTTTCCACCTCTATTGGCCTTTCTGCCTGCTGGGGGGATTCTGACATGAAAACTCGCTATGGCCTCCATAGATCCCTGGCTGCCCCTGCCTGGCAGCTGGTCTGTGGGGAGGAAAAAAAAAAAAAAAAAGAGAGATGAGTCTTGGTACAGTGAGGGAAGAAACCCTGGTACTGCCAAGAGCTGGTTTCTATGAGACAGCGCCTGAGCAGAGGCCACAAAGCTGCCTCTACACTCGTGACCAAAGCAGAGCCCTAACAGGGAAAGTGGGCCCAGCACATGCCAGGAACACATTATGGCACATGTGAGCTAGCATTCTGCCAGGTGATGCCTGACACGGCTCAGAGGACACCATAGTCCAGGGCTGGCCAGGAACTGGCAGAAGATTTGAGCAGTTGTTCGGGCTAGATGAAGGAGGGGGGCGCACAGGGAGAAGCCCCTCGAATGCAAACTCAGCTCAGAACTGCAGTGTGTGGAATGGGATTGGGAAACGATCGATGCAGGGGGCTGTTTTGCTGAAATTGCCACCGTATAGCCGGGTCCCTTTTAAAAGAGAAAAGCTAACCTGTGTGTGTGGAGGAAATACCCATTTCTCTAGAGAATGCCTAGGCATGGGGCTTCAAAGGCAGCTTGTGCTGTGAAGTACTTGCAGTCCGGGAAGAGGAAGAGAGTGAGAAGGTCAAAAATCCAAGGGAGCTGGGGAGGAGGCACGCAGAAAGGACATGGCAGAACGGAGAGAATGGGATTCCTCCAATCCTTGACAACAAACAAATGCCCTCTGCATGCACATTGAAGTGACAGGCTACTGTTTCTTTTCCCGTCTTCCTGCTTAAATCTTTCCCTCCTTCTCACAGGAAAACCAGACACCATCGTATCTTTCCTCAGGGCTTGCCTAACCCACAGGAGGGCAGGTCTCAGAATAGTTTTAAACATGAGCCAGTGTCAGGCCCAGAAAAAATTATGATCTGTATACTTTTTCCTCACAAAGGATCACATTATCTGCTGAAACACTGTCAACCTGGAAAGACCATTGGCCCACCTGAAGGGGGCTAAAGAAAGCCCCAGACCATGTAATTTCTGTTCCCCCAAATGAGACTCACCCCGCTTGTCTTTCCACCTCCATGGGCTTCTCTTCCTGGTCAGCATTTGGAGTACTCTGGTTTGAAATCTCGCTCTTGCCTCTGTCAACCTCTGTTTGCCACTGGTTGGCAACTGTTCTGTAGAAAAAAGAGGACGTTGGTACAATGAGCAAAGAAACTCTTGCACCACCATGAGCTTCTTCCAACCCAAGGCTTTTGCTGAATACCCACTTTCTCTGCTGAGCTCCACAATTCCATGTCAAATCTGGACCACTGCAGGTTTTCCATAAGTGAGGGGGCTCAGAGACTTTGACCCCAAAGCCCTGCTCTCTGGGATCTGCCACATGGTTTAGGTTCATCTTTCCACCCTCTTCTCCACTTGCAGCCGTTTAAGAGCTGACTCAAACTTAGAACCTGCATTGGATGGATCGAAGGGCACAGACTGGCCCTGTGACTCCAGCACGGGGTTGCGCAGGGCAGTAAGCAGGGAACACAGCTTTGCTGACAAGTGTCACAGGCAGGAAACATTTCAGGGCCTCCTTGCAACCCCCAAAGGACGCAGTAGGCCCTTGCAGAACTATTTATCCACAAGGTGGGCCCTGAGGCGAAACTTGCTCCACTTAGCCAAAGACCCCGCATGCAACATACCTGCTGTCTCCTGCTGGAGCCCACTCTTGAGGGTGAGCATGCAAACACGATGCTGCAATCGCCAAAGCTTTGCTGCAGGAAGAAAGCTGAGGTTTGTCCGCGTGGCTGTGATTACAGAACATGTTTGCCCTGATGAGTGGCAGCAGAAGGGAGAAGGGAGAAGATGATTCAGGCTCACAGGAGCCCCTGCAACTCCGGCAAGTGTTGGGCACTTTCTTGCTCTCAGAAAGCAGGTGACAAAGTCATTTCTGCCGTAAAGGGCGTTAACAAGCCCTTCCTTGTCATGGCAAAAGACACCCTCTCCTTTCATTGCACTCATTTGCATGCCCCCCCCACCAATAAATTGCAAAGGGTTGCTTGCACTTCACAAGATCCATTGGAGCAGTTTCACTTTTAGCACTGCTCTGCAGCAAGCCGTTTGTGCCCCTCCGGGCAGCACTCTGCAATGGCCAGCACATCACTCTTTGTCATTGCTATAGATTTTGGCACCTCCTACAGCGGATACTGCTTTTCCCTTGCTTCAGGGGCATCCCAAATCCGCCAGGTGTTCTGGGGGGCAGAGCATGGTTTAATGACCCCAAAGACGCCCACATGCATCCTGTTCAACGAGAAGCAGGAGTTCAGCAAATTTGGCTATGATGCTGTGATGAAGTACAAGAGCCTGCCTTCCAGTGAAGCTCAGAAGTGGTACTTCTTCCAGAACTTCAAGATGAATTTGTACGACAGGGTATGTAGAGCTGCTGCTGCTAACATTCTTGATAAGGCAAAGTCTTCTTTAGCCTTTCCTTTATGCCACAGTTCATTGTCCAAAATTTATCAAACCTGACAGCTCTCCTCAGAGAACCCAAGCAGTCTTCTTTAACAACAGCTACTGTGATCTGGGTCTTAGCAGAGAAATCCAGAGGAGACTCCTTTGGGACTCCTTGCCCTGGTCTGTTACAGGGAATGAATCAATTTGCCTGCAGTTTGGAGTAGCTCGGCAGCCTCAGCCTCACAAGAAGGGCTCTCTTACTGCGCACTTCTCCTTGGCCTGTCTCTCCTGCCCCTCAGTCTATGTGCTGAAGGTGATTTCAGAGCTCAGTGGTCAAAGATGTAGGGGCCACCGCTTTTCTTCGGCGGTGCTGCGCTAGATCAGAGTTGTTCACAGCTTTTCATGGTTTGGTTCTTTCAAGCAGACATGCTATCTTAGGGTCTGCTTGTCTGTGCTCACGATCTTGCAGGACCTCTCTTAAGCCTCCCACAATTTCCATTTTTTTGCCCGTTGAAGTTAACTTTTCCTTGATGTCACCACCTACTTTTACCAATTCACTTGACTCATTTTTTTTTCTTTTTTCCTTTTACATTGAACACTCTCTGCATGGGTGTTTGTCCACCTGGAGTTTTTGCACTATGCTTTGCTTTCTACTAGAAATGTGCTTGACAACATGGAATAGAGCGGAACACTCAAGTTTGTGTCTTCACAAATAAGGAGGTTCCACATTCTTTGGCTGATGAGTGGGACAAAGGAATATATGCAGGGCCGAGCCTGAGTGAAGCCATGAGTGAGTGGAACAAAAGAGCATATGCCGAGAAGGAAATTGCTCCCCATTCTTTGGCAAGGGGGACAAAGGAGTCAGGTGACCTCAGGCAAGAACAGGAGGAAGGAGGCAGGGAGTTCGGAGGCGGGCTGGGAAGTCAGTAACTTCTCAGTACCTTGGCCAATGAGGAAAAGGAGAGGGCCTCCCTTGGTCAAGAAATTAAGATAAAAGGGGCTGCATCCTCCAGCAATTTGAGAGACCCCACAGGGATTGCCCACTGAATTTTTCATTTATTCAAATTAAATTTTAGGACTCCTCTGTGTCTTTTTTGGACATTCAGTTCTTGACTGCGAGATTTTCTGCAAAAACATGGACTAGACCACAGTGCAGGATTAGGCCCACAAAAGTTCCCATATCTGCTATTCAGCATCCTGCAGTGCTAAGCGCATAGTTTTGAATGGGAGGTGGGTGAGGTCCTGGGTAGACGTCCTCTGTGAAGTCTTCTGTCTCCAGGAAAGTTGGGAAAGAGGTGGCCTGCCACAGCATCTCTGTCGAGAGGTTTTGGAGTGGAGGGGGCATCTGGGGAGAGGTTTTATTCACCAAATGTTCAGAGAAACTGTATTAAAAGGGCTCAGAGACAGAAAAGGGAACAGCATTCCTTAGACGTGTCACTAGTCACTTATGAACTCCACAGAAAATATCTATGGAGGACATTGTCACAGCTGGGCAGCCTGTGCAGCTGCCTATTTCTCTCTATTGGCCATAAAGGAGCCCAGGCTGATGGAGATGATGATGAAGCAAATGCTCCTTGATGTGATTTAGGGCCATCTTTGATGGATGCCGAGGTAGAACAAAGTGAAGTACATGCAGCAGAGGCTGGCTGCCCAAATGCCTTTGGATACAGACAACAATTTCCGCTCTTGCTAGATAGAGCAGGCAACCAGGGACCGACAGAGGGAATTTTGGACTGCTGGGAGAGATGAAAATATCTCAGAGTAGTTGTCTGCTTCAAGCTTCAAACTACTCAAGGATACACGTAGCTCCAAATCAAGAGGACATATTATAGAGGAATTGCCTGTGTCACGCCAAAGGGATATTTGTTTATGCATGTGGCCAGTATATATTTTGCTAACTCCATACACAGAAGTACAGGAGCAACCAGCAAGCTCTGAGGTCTGTATACATACAGTTGGGCAATGCATGGTGGTATCACATGGTGCAACTCTTCCCAGTGCTGTTTCAGGAGAGTCTATGAGGTGTTTATAAAATTTTGCCCAAGTAAAACAATTGCCTTATTAATCACATTAATATTTTGTCTATTGATTCATACATGTTGTGGGTAGGTGGTTAGGTAGCTGATCTGTATTGATTAGAATGCACTTAGCCGCATATCAAAGCCATTTCTGGGTATTTATTCAGATTTGCTCCCCCCCCAAAAAATCTAATTCTGTGCTATATTTTGTGCAGCCCTTATAGTAAAGGGGACAGGTCTATTACTAAGCTGCCACTTGCAACCCTGTGATGTTTTTACTGTTTTATCTTATTTTTAGAAAGTCACTTCTGACATGGAGCTGGTAGCAAGCAATGGAAAGAAACTTCCTGCCCTCAAAGTCTTTTCCGAAAGCCTCCGTTACATGATGGAACATGCCTTGAACAACATCGAGAGTGCCTCTTTCCAAACTGTCTGTGGCCACAGCGAGGTCACCTGGGTCATTACTGTCCCAGCCATATGGAATGCTGCTGCCAAGCAGTTCATGCGGCTGGCAGCGAAGCAGGTAAAAGCAGAGCTTACCCCATTTCCTTAAATTATCTCCAGATAATTCTTTGCCCATCCAGGTAAGGGAAATCTTCAACATTTAAACAACCTGTATTTTAATTTTCAGTCTATCGGAGAGAGGAATTTCCCATGCCAGGAAGGGGGACTCCAAACTGGCAGTCACAATCACTCTCTACTTTCCCCTGCCAGGTAGAAATGAAGCCCACAGAGGTCAGTGATGCAAGAATGGGGTTGATGTGTGGGAAAGCAGCTCTGAGGAGAAGGACCTGGTGGTCCTGGTAAACAACAAATTAACTGCAAGCCGGCAATGTGCGCTTGTGTCCAAAAGGCAATGGTATCCTGGACTGCATCAGGAAGACCATTGCCTGCAGGTCAAGAGAGGTGATCCTTGCCCTCTACTCAGTCCTGGTGAGGCCACATCTGGAGTACTGTCCAATTCTGGGATCCCCAATACAAGAGAGAAAAGGAGCTCCTGAAGCAAGTCCAGCAAAGGGATATTAAGATGCTTAAAGGACTGGAGCATCTCTGATATGAGGAAAGGCTGAAAGAGCTGGAATTCTTCAACCTGGTGAAGAGAATACTGAGGAGGAATCTTACCAATGTGTATAAATACATGAATGGAGGGTGTAAGGAGGATAGGGCCAAGCTCTACTCTGTGGTGCCCAGTGACAGGACAAGAGGCAACAGGCACAAACTGAAACATAGGAAGTTCCATCAGAGCATGAGGAAAAACTTCTTTTACTCTGAGGGTAACAGAGCACTGATACAGGTTGCCCAGAGCGGTTGTGGAGTCTACTTCTCTGGAGATATTCAAAAGCCATCTGAACGGGTCGAGGAAAACATGTCCTGGCAATCCATGCAACATGCCAGGTCAGCTTAGAAGTGACCCTGCTTGAGCGGAGGTTTGGACTAGATGATCTCCAGAGGTTCCTTCCAAGCTCAGCCCCTCTGTGAAGCTATTACTATTGCATGGCTGTTCTTGCAATGAGAATAGCTCCACTAGCCCATGGTTTTCATGTAGCAACAAGGGAGTCGCAATCCTGCTACCATTCCTGAACTGACACCTCTCTCATTTTTTTTAGGCAGGACTCATCTCTGACATGCTTTCTGAGAAGCTGATTATTGCCCTGGAACCAGAGGCTGCATCGCTCTGGTGCAAACAGCTTCCACGGGAAGGGTTTATGGTAGACAGCAGTGACAATGAAAAGTTTGAAGACTCCCCAGGGATCCAGTATATTGTTGTTGACTGTGGAGGTAATATTTTTTCCTGTTCAACAGGTATCATGTTTGCTTTATGCTGAGTTCTGTAGTATCTGACATAGCCCCAAAGAAAAGAGGTTTGAAAACCTGGGTTTTCTCTGCTCTGCTTGTCTAAGATCTTTTTTGTTTCATTTCTCACTTAACAAGGATCCATGGAAGAGACAGAAATGAGGAGGAACAAATAGGACTGGTAAAGACTTGATCAAAGGCAAAGAGAAGCCCTTGTGTCTTCAGGTCAACAGTCGCAGCAGGATCTCCTGCCAGGCTGCCGGCCAACCTGCCTCATGTCTCCATGGCAGCCTCCAAAATACACCCATGTGCTGCTGTGTAGTTTGAATTTACATCCCCCTCCCTAGGAGCAATAGTATTGCCAGTGAATGGATCAAAGAGATTATCTAGGAGGCCTTATACTGTAAATTGTCAAGAATATTCGATGGAATACTTCTTAGCAATTTCTTTGGTTTCTTGTGGGAGGTTGTTTTTGTGTGTGTTTGTTTAATATTTCAGTTTCCTGACAACAGCAGTCTAATGGTCCTGAAAAACTATTGATCGGGGATCAAGAAAAGCACCATTTTCTCATAGCCCAAATACTATAGTTCACCTTAATTCATAGTTTACATATCAAAAGTCATGAGTTAACTAAGTGAGGAGGCTGCTCTCAATTCATAACCAGAAAGGAGATCAGAGCAAGTCAGAGCATCCAGCTCATCAGTAATTCCTTCATCACAGTGGCCTTAAGAAACTAGGCTTGTAAGCAAAAGGGATTAACTTTAGCAAATCTGAAAGCATACAGACAAGAGGGGAGGAGCGAGGATGAGGGAAAAAATGCAGCAGAAAAGCACATTTGGGAACTAGGAGTTTAGAAAGTAAGACTACATTCAGTGAAACATATTGCCTCCATGTAATTTAATATATTTAATGTAATTTAACAGTCTTGTGTAGTTTACCAGTTTTCTAACAGCTAACTGCATTTGTCTGTGTGTGCGTCTAGGTGGCACAATAGACATCACAGTACATGAGATAAAAGAAGACCATTACCTTACAGAGTTACACAAGGCATCTGGAGGTGGATGGGGAGGCAACACAGTGGATGAAAACTTCAGTGCTTTTCTCAAGGAAATATTTGGTGATGATTTATGGGATGAATATGTAAAGAGTCACCCTGCAGAATTACAACAAATGATGTACAACTTTAGTCTACAAAAATGCTCTACTAGTAGGGAAGAGGTCTACCTACGTTGCTACTACAACTTGACCAGACTGGCAGAGTGCAAGAAGGACATTCACTGTTTCTTCGAAAAAGTAGATGGAGCTATGTGGAATAATGGGACGATCATGATCACATATGAGAAAATGAAGAGCTTTTTTGCCTACAGCACCAAAAAAATCATTGATGCTTTGAAGGAAATCCTTCACAAGCCTGATATGTCCAATGTCCAGTATATTTTGCTTGTGGGAGGCTTTGCATCTAGCATCATCCTGAGGGATGAGATATATCAGACCTTCAGCAAAAAGTATCATATCCTTTGTCCGATAGAGGCCCAAATAGCCATTGCAAAAGGGGCTGTTTTATTTGGAGTCAATCCACAGATTGTTGCCTCAAGAATCAGTGCTCGGACATACGGTGTAGCAGTAACTCAGAACTTTGATCCTGAAATCCATGATTTATGGAGACTCAGAATCTCCAAATCTGAAGACTATATTTATTGTGACGATGTCTTTGAGAAATTGGTGGGAATTGAGCAGTCGGTGAATATAAATGAAGTTGCACACTATACTTTCTATCCAGTCGAACCAGATCAGACAAATGCATGCTTTTCTTTCTATTGCACAGAAAAAGGGGATGCTCAGTATGTAGATGAGGAAGGGATGGAACTGCTTGGCTCTTGCACTGTTCCAATGCCAGACACAAAGCTAGGGAGGAAGCGTCAACTCAAATTGGAGATTAAATTTGGGCTCACTGAATTTAAGGCCACAGGTACCGACATTACTTCCAAACAAAGTCAGACAGTTATGATAGATTTTTTATCTATGTAAATATTCAGTTTACAGAGCAGCAGGGACAATAACTCAAGAGATGGAATGGCTCAAATGGGAGGCACCAACTACTACAACAGAAATACCAGATGGACCATAAAGTGCAGCATCCAGGCTTTCGCTCACACAAGTAAACAGTTTACTGGTGTGATTCCCTGGTTCCTTCCATTCCGGCCTCACCAACCACCCTTTCAGTCCATCATCCTACTATCTGCTGTTCATGAGAATAAGTTTGTCTGCTGTCTTATTGCTTCCCATTTTAGCTTATTCTTTTTGCATCTCTGAACATGGTAGTTCATATCACTAGTAAAAGCACCTGTAGCCTGCCCATATCTGTTATAAAACTTCTGGACTGGTGTCTAGCTTCATATACCAACCCATACATATTTCTTCTAGCTCACTGCCTTCTTTCAGCCACATCCTCTGTATCTCCTTATCTGGAGGGCAGGTTTAACTCTGCCAGCGGTGACATTCAACAGATACATGTTTTTTTTCAGAACATGGCTTACAAATAAATCGTGTATATCTAACAAATTAAATTGTCTCAGTCAAAGGTGGAACTCAATACAGTTTGGTGGCTTGCATCCGAAACTGGGAATGCTGTTTTTGCCTTGAACTATGGGGTGATTTGGCTGAGTTAACTGAGCTGATGTTGATGTTAGATTGTAACATTACTGATCAGAATAATGCTTGGGCACCTGCCTGAGTCCCTGTCCAGTTGTGGTTACTTCCTACATCTCTGACTGGGGTTTGATGATTTCCAAGTCCATAAAAGCTCCTTTGCCTTTGGCTGAGAGCTCCTGTGAACGGGTCCAGTACAGTCTGGCTGCCATGAATTAACAAGAAAAAAGCTGCAATCCTGCAGTCTGATTGAGTCCTGCAAATTCCTATACCCATGAGCCCTGCTAGCTTCAAGAGGATTTTGCATAAGCAAATGTTGAGTCCACATCAGAACAGATTCACCATCTAATCACCCCTTAAAATGTTTATTTTTTTTCTACTTCCGTGCTAGGAGTGTAGTGATTCCTCACTGAACCATCCAAATGCTTAGCTGGATACGTTGGACTGAAATTCAGTGCTGGAATCTGTATTAGCTTTAATGACTGTGTTAGAATTACTGCTATCAATGTACTTAATGCTGCTGGATATTAAAGCAGAGGCTAAATCTATACACACACACTCTGTGATTTACAGCTGCTGAATTGCTTTGAATGCAACATTGCATTTGTTTTAGCATATAAAGCCTTAACTTGCATGTAATAAAAATAATTCACAGCAGAAGATTTAGTACATTTCTACTGTGTTGGATGGCACTTCTCTTGTAATCTATATGGGGGCCAGCCAGGATGGTGAGAAGCCAAGAAAAGACACACAAGTTGCACCCTCCACACAGCTGTTTTTGGTCTTGCTCTTGAACTAGCCATCCTTTGCCTCCCAGACTAAGCCAGTTTCAAGTGCTAGAAAGAAAAAATGTGATTTTGGAAGCTGACCATTCCTTCTTATTCTTATTCTTTGGAATTTGCACTTTTACCATATGAAGTGCAACATGGCGCCGTCTGAGTCCTCTACTGCTCTCTCAAAGGAAGAGAGAAGTGGGGTGTGATTGCAACTGGGAAATCTGTCTTTTCTAGCCCCGGTTCTTTCCTACTCGTGTCCTGCATTCAGGACATTGAGACCAACAGCCTGACAGCAGCTCATGATTTTTTGTGCTGAGTGACTAGCAATGCTTGATATTCTCAAGTACTGAGCGTGGAGCAGATACAGGTCCTTGTCACCTCGAAGAAACTTGGCAATACCTGTGATTTACTGAGGCTTTAACCTCAGTCTGAAAGGACACAGGGATGTCAGGAAAGTAGGAGTTATTGGGCAAAAAAATTGGAGGAAGAAGCCAGGAATTATTCGCTATTGCACAAAAGCTCTTCCTAAAATGAATAAGCTCCACTTTGAAAAGTCTATTCACTTAGTGCAAGTTCTCACAGTTGCACAGCTGCCCTAGAATTAGATCTCACAGTCCATCTCCCAGTGAATTAATGGTGCAAAAGAGCAGCAGCAGCAGCACCATTTCCCTCCCAGTGCTGGGGCCGGGTTTCTGACTGCGGGGAAAGGGAAGCTCCTCTGCTTCCTTTGCCTGAGCAGGGACCTGCTTCCCGGCTCCGCAGGCAGCTGGGTGCTTCCAGCAGCAGTGACCACGGCAGCGGGCTGCTGGAGACAGGTTTTCCATGTGACATTTGCACCTTGTTGGTCCTTTAGACATGTACACCAAACACGTCTGAAATACCAATGAGAATAATGCTGAGGAGACTAGAAGATGCTTCTCACTGCAGGGCTAGTTTTTCTTTTGATGCTTGGCTGTTTATAGCGCCTGTGTACAGGTGCTGTGCCCCACTGTCACACTGACTTGTATAAACCAGACGATTTCCTCATTAACTGAAAGGGAACAAAGATTTTTCAGAATTGCAGTTATTCCCCTATGCTGTATTAAGAAGTCTGTCACATGCTTAATTGGAAGGAGTCAGGGGTAGAAAAAAACACAGACATCTTGCTCTGGCCAAGCTAACACAGCTTTGCTCTTTACCCTTTATTTCCCAGGGGTCTATCCAATTCCAGATTTGTCCATCCAGCAGTAATGAGGTTCCCATCCACTCTTGAGGCTATATCTACAACTCTATCTGGCACCCTTCTTTAGAAAACATTTTTCCATATTCAGCAGCAATTACATTTTAATTATTTCCTTCAACATACAGATTATTAAACAGAACAGAATACAGGAGAGAAAAAAGAAATAAAAAAGATTGCGTCCTTTCCCCCAAAGATGATTTAATGTGGGACAACAAAATCATGAAGACTTTATGATTAAACAGAAAAACGTTTACAGCTATGCGTTTTAAGGACAAAAGAATGGCCTTCTAGAGTTTTCTTTAGTCACTAGAGATCCCTGAGATGTGATACAGACATGCATAACCCTACTGGGGAGGTCAACATTTTATGAGGGATTATTGGATTCATTTCACAAGAAATTGGCAAAATGTGCATGGAGAAAAGAAAAAATAATTTTACACAGTGGTAAAAATAACACTGAAGGGATACAAGGAAAGCCTATTAAGGCTCGTCACTGAGAGCACAATAACATGCTTGATGAAATCATTGCTTGTTTTCTCTGTAGGAAAAGCTGGCAAAATAACAAGTGAATTCATTACCTTTGCAATGAAATGACCCAAGGGAGAGGTAAGGGAGAGGAGCTAAGAAGTCCCCCAGTGAATTTGAGGTTTGTTTCTGAAGCACTGCATACAGATGTGAAGAGAAAGAAACAGATAACAATGCAGATGAAGAAGAAAAGAAAAATAAAGTTAAGGAGAAAGATGCGCTCTTGAGCAACATCCGTTGGTACTGCAGTTCTTTCCAGATGTAGCCATGATCACAAGCTCTTCCCAACCAGCATTTGTCCCTCATCAGAACAGCAGGGCTCATCACTACTCTCATTCCTCCCACAAGAAGTGCCCACAGCAAGTCAGGATGTCCATCAATTTAAGAGAAGAACACAACATCTACAGAGAAGAAAAGTTGCAACTCCACATTTGAAATGAGAATTAGCTCTGTCTCTGTGGTCTGGACAATACTCAATGCTGCTCTCCTTCTCCAGGAGCTCCCTCCCTTTCAGGCTGCCTGCAACACATACTCTGCTCTCATCCCAAACCATTGCAGTTTCCCCATCCAACTCCTACCAGGGAATTATAGATCCTAATGGCCCAAACCCACCAGTTCATGCAATTTTGTCTTTGCTCCCTCCTCTGAGGGAGTCTGTGGTAGGTGCTGAGCTCAGCTGATCAGAATTCCCCTGTTTTGTGCTTGCCTTCAAAGGTGCAGTGGCCCCAACAGCATAGTTTCCCCATCCTGCCCTCCCAGAGCCTTCCTGAAATCTGGGACATTTTTCTGAGGATTTTTGCATTAGAAAGCAGAAGTTTGGGCAGCTTTGCATGAGACTATTCTTTGTTTGGTTCAGGCGGAGGGGGGGGATATGTAGTTTCTACGAGGTCATTTAAGGCAACATGCGGTCTTGCACTGCAGAAACACAAATTATGACTATACATGGTCCCCCAAACCGCACCCTCCCCTTAATTTCACACAGAATATGCACAGTGCCCCAACAAGGATGCACAGTGCAGCAAGATGCCTTTGCCTCACAGTTTGGAAGACCAATGTAGATGTTCCAAGGTGCAGCTGGAATGAACTTCCACTTCTGCTCCATAGCTGGGTTGCTATGGATTTATAAAGACCACAGTGAGATGGCTCTTACCTCTATCAGGAGAGAGAGCATCTAGGAAAGCACAAGTCTAGAGATACACTGCAAGGGCCTTTGGTGTTGCATGCACGTTTGTGTCGAGCATCATTAACTTTCTCAACATTTAAGCATATCCAGCACAGCAGTGCCGGGACACATCGCTGCTAAGACTGATCGGTTTGTGTGTGCTCAGAACAACCCCCTTGCTTCTGCCTGCAGTATCAGCCTGGCTTTGCTCACTGGGTGGCAGTAGATGCGTCTGCCTTGTGCCTGTTCTGCTTATAGCCATCCCCAACAAGAGGTTTTGTCTCTGCCTGGCGTCCGGCAGTAACAGTTCAGCAAGCCCCCGAGCAATTATTTTGCATCTGCACCCTGCACTTAATCGGAACATTCCTGCCAGAGCTGAAACTAAGGCGCCGCACGGATAATCTAAGCTTTGCTTTTCTTCCCTCCCATTCCAAGTGACCGTGAAAATAACAAGTCACTCTCCATGGCTGCAGCTCCATGCTAGCTACTTTCCTGTCCTTTATCTCTTTCTCTGCACCAACCACATTCTTTGGCAAGAGGAAAGAGATCATAGCTGCAAACCAGGAGAACTAGGGTATCAAAAGCGCAGAAATGAATACACGCCAGGCCCCGATACTCTGTGCTAGTTCTTCTGATGTGTTAAACGACGTGGTTCTTTCACTGCTGGGGCTTGGCCTGAGAGCAAGAACTCTTGCCCTAGCAGGATGGGGCAGCCTGCTGCCCATGGATGCTTTGCCCGGGCTGTAGCCTCTGTCCGCAGTGCAATATCATTCTGCACTGGTGAGGGGTCCCAACCACCTGCTACCAACACCTGCAGCAGTAGAAATGCATAGAAATGCATGGCCTCAGGCAACCCAGAGAGCTATAAAGAGAGCAGTATGTGATGTACGAAATGAACTGACAGCTGAAAAAGGGATCGTTAGATTTAAGGATCAAGGAGCACTGGGAGGATCCAATGGCAGTGCAGCTTTGTGCCTAGAGCAGAGCAATGCTCTCAGGAGCAAGCCAGGGAATCAGCGCTCAGGCAAGGACTGCAGTCTGGCAAGTGAAGGCAAACAAGGGTCAGGGGAAAGGGCAAGAGGGAAGGAGAGTCAACCCTTTTCTTCCTCACTCAAAACCCTCTTTATTTCTCCCCGCCTTCTCTCCTTGGACAACAATATTTTTGCTCTGGCACCTGACACCAAGAGAGCTATTCCTCCTTCCTCATGTGGTTACTTTCTTTCCTGATTAAAAGTGATTAAGCAGCTCTAAAGCCCACAGAAATGCAAGGGACTAGAACAGAAACAAAGAGCCCATTCAAGACCTCTTAAATCCCCAAGGCAGTATTTAGAGAGCCATGGAGCACAGAACTGGGGCAGAACCACTCTCCCAATACCTCCCTACTCTTCCTCCTTTTGGGCTCTTTATTGCCACCATCTACTCCACCATGTCATTTTCTGAAGCAGAAGTGCAAAGCGCCCGTGGGGCCTGGGAGAAGATATACGTTGATGCTGAAGACAACGGGACAGCTGTGCTGGTCAGGTAAGGAAAAATCCCATCCCACTGCTAGCCGAGAGGTTTCAACAAGAAGTGTCAAGGAGGAAGAGCTGGAGCTGCTGCCTAGAAACACATCTTGATGCACTTCATATAGTCCTTTCTGGGAACGTTACATTTTGCTGTGGTCAACCCACCTCAGGAAGGAAACAAAGACGAGATAGACTCCTACAGAGAAGAGCAGTAGGAGGAACGGGAGAAAGTGGTTGGGAAAGGAAGAAAAGACTAGGATAATCTCCTCAACATTCCCTTCCCTTGCCTCTCCAAAAAGGGATGTAGTCAAGATAAAGACAAGAAGGTATCGTATAAAAGAGTACAGGAACAAAACAAGGTCCTATATCCCTCTTTTCTTTTGCCTCAGCTCTTTTTTTTAAAATTTTTACTTTTATATCCTTGATATTTCCCTTTGGCTTCTCCATCAAATTTTCAGTCTACGGATCACCTTTCTCTATGCTGTAACTTCTATTTTTTTACACTGTTTTCTCTCTCCTTCCATAAGACACAAGTTTTTCTCGATTCACCTTGCACATATTCCTCTCTCAGCTGGGATTTACATCATGTCCATATGCATCAACCAGGCCTGTGATAAGAGCAACTCAGAACCCTCAAACTTGCATTTCAGACTAAGATCCCATCCTACATCTGTGAGGCTTTAATTTGTGGAAAATTACCTTTCCTTATGAAGTGATATGAAAGTTGAAAATGATGCAAAAGACAAAAATTTCTATAGCGGATACCAACAAAACCTCACCTCTTGGCCACTGGCAGCATTACAATTGCAATAGTCACTGCCTGCTCTGTTTCTGTGTTATAAACTGTAATAGTGCATGGGCCTTTGGATCTTAAGCTCTTCTTCTCTAGCAATGAAATTTGGAATATGCTATTGGTCTTTGAGGTGGATAATTAGTTCATCCATTTAAGGAAACTCATGCTTTTTTAATAACCAGACCAAGATGACTCTGATGGATTATAAAAATTGCTTTACTAATGGCATAAAATCATGTTATCTTTTCTATAAATGAAAAGAGCAGTACTGCAGTACCTAGTACTCACACAATAACCCTTCGTAGGCAATAAGATGGGAGAAGGGGTTAACTAACAAAGCTGGGAGCAGGGTTTCTCTCTGAAAATGTCCACTGGGAGCAAGGCAGAATCATCTGCTCTCTAGAACATCATTGTGACCATTTCCCCGGGGATTTTGTCTCCACGTAGCACTAAGTCAAGCCTGAAAAAGTTTTTACTTTAGCAACACTGGGAAAAAAATGAGATTCAGCCTTTCTCAGGCAGATAACAGTTTCAGGTGCTCACAGACCTTATGCTGTGGAGTCTTAGTTACAAGTCCTTATGAAGTGAAACTCAGCTGGGAATAAAAATCAAGAAAGTTGGTGAAAGTGAAGGAGCCTCCCAGCACATCAGTGAATAACAGACCAGGGGCAGAGCCAGCAGGTTTAAGATGCACTGAGCAACAGCCCAGGGGAGCAGCAAGGGAGTAGACTGGGGTCACACATAGTTGAGAATAGGATGGGCAAAGAAGAAAAAAAGCATACACATGAGAAGGAGTTTGTTATAAAGAGAAGGAAAAAGGTCAGTACACACATAAGCAAGGCCTGGAACATGAAGACACATGCCTCAGCCTGTGAACTCATGCTGTCTCTCATTTCTTGCCCTGATTTCTTTCGCCAACCCAACAGGATGTTTACAGAGCACCCAGACACCAAGTCCTACTTCACACACTTCACGGGCATGGACTCTGCTGAAGAGATGAAACAGTCGGATCAGGTCAAGGGGCACGGCAAGAAGGTTTTTACTGCCATCAATGACATGGTGCAACACTTGGACAACACTGAAGCTTTTCTGGGGATACTGAACCCTCTGGGCAAGAAACATGCCACCCAGCTGAAGATTGACCCCAAAAACTTTAAGGTGAGCCAGCAGCCACCTTCCCCCGAGATGTCATTGTTGTGAAGGGATGACGTCTTCCCTTGGAGGGGAAGAACTGGGAGAAAACAGGTATTTTGATATTTGAGAGAGGGAAGAGAGCAGGAAAAAAAGAGTAGCTGTTGGAAGATAGTAGAAATGAGAGATCTGACATATGCAAAGGGCTTGTTATGACAAAACCCTCTTCTGGCTTCTTATGAGAGCTAAGATCTGTGATATATAGTACAGTACCTGCATGCATATACACACACATACATGTAATACCATATATAGTACAGTACATGCATGCATATACACACACATACATGTATATATCTTAGTACTATACACATTTATTTTCAGAAGCTGAATCTGTCGCTCTCATCCGGCTTCCTCATTGGCATGACCTTCTCCTGAGGGCAGCTGAGGGCAAAGCTCTGCAGCACATGCAGCTCTGCCTGCTCAGATCAGAGCTGAAGGCTGCCTCTGTGCAGTAGTGGCTTTCTCACTCTGAGAGCAAGAGGTTTTGCATTTGTTTGTCAACTGATAACAACATATAAAGAAAAAGCTTACACCAGCTTCAATCTAGGATGGCAATCTCCCTCTAGTAAGAGGAACTGAGCTTTTGCTGGACAACTGAAACAGCCACTGACAAACAGCAGCATTGCCAGCACCGAACAAACGCAGAAATACAGAACTGAATCGCTTGCCCGAGCCCACCCAAAGTCACAGTAGCAGACAGCACTTGTATCCTGCATCTGCCTTTTACAAAATGCAAAAACGCAACCAGTAGCAAATGCCACTTTACAAAGGTATGAGAATGGGGCTTATTTCTAGTTCTGTCTGCCATATACTGCTAAATTGTCTTTGTACCCCTCTGCCTTCCTCAAAAATGTGGAACCAAACTAAAAAATGCAACTTTCTTACACATCTAACGTAAAAGACAATTCAGAGTTTTTGTTTCTTCTCTTCTCCCCATTTAGATTATCTGTGACATCATCTTGCAACTGATGGAGGAGAAATTTGGGGGAGACTGCAAAGCGTCCTTTGAGAAGGTGACTAATGAGATCTGCACTCACCTGAACAACATCTACAAAGAAGCTGGCTGGTGAGGAGGCCACCTCTGCGCTTCTTATGTTTCTCACCAAGCCTGATTTGCCGCTTTTGGTCCTCTAGCCACAGTTGGAAGAAAGAAAATGTCAAAAACAAAACAACAAAAAGAGACATATAATATAGATATTAATGTCAGTAATTGCCTTAGCAAACAGAGTTTCTACAATTAAATGAAAACCCCATACATAGACATCAAAACCAAGCAGTTAATCCTGATATGCTTTGAGTGCTCAGGTGGGTTCTTCTGGCAAAAGTCCTTGAAGACCATAGAGTCAATTTTAAGTTTGCTAATCCCGAGTGACTTTCTCCTCGTACCATCCCAGAGAGGAACCAGCAATTCTTATTAGAAGCAGGAGACTATTTAGAAGCATCTCCTATGTCAGGGACTTTGAAGAGATCACGTTCCGAAAGACTAAAGAGCCTGTTTGAACTAAAGAACTAAAAGCGTTGTGTGTGTGGTGGTGGGGTAGAAGGGGCTTTCTAAGTATAGAAAAGAATAACTTCTGAGAAAGTCACAGGGAAAGTCCCATCTGGAGCAACCTGGCAGAGTTCTCCAGTCTCAGATGAGGGTGTCTCAGAGAGCTCTGGGAGTGGCAATGTTGTATGAGAGGCGTTCAGGGCCCACGGTCACCACTCAGTCTCCGCTGGCATGGGATGAACATCTGCAGCACGTAGTTTCATAGTGCCCATTGCAGAAATTTGCTTGGGAGAGGGCAATGGGAACATACTCCTGGGCTCCTCCCACACTACTTAAAATTCATCCAACTCAGAGCTCTTTCTCCTCCTGTGGGCACAGTGTTGCAGGCTCAACTCCCTGGAAGACTTCTACAGAACTTCCCTCTTCCTAGCCTTTCACAAGGTCTGAAATGCACCGTAGCAGTAACTGAGTTCAAAACTATTTAATTGCTTTTTCTTGTATTCATTAGAGGTGGTGAAATCATCAGCTAATTAACTGCAAATAACCATATGCCCTTTTGCTTAAGTGTAACACAATAAACACAAAGAAAGCAGATGCATCTTCTCCTTTGTAACACAGAACAGGCACTCAAAAGACACTTGCCTTGCAGAAATGCTAGCGGTAGTAATACAGAGTTACTAGCGGTAATGTGGGGTTGACCTAAATCAGCTCAAGCTACCATCCAGGCATGGATCAAACTTGCATTAAAACCTCCTAGGACAGTGGGAAGGGAGGATTTTCACTTATCCAAGAAGAAAAATACTGTTTAAACAAAAGCACACACACCTCTAAAGAGTTCTCTGGCAGAGAAGTTTCCTCACCAATTTGTTTGGCAAAGGATGCTGAAATCCCAAAGCCCAGAATCTACATTTTTGGAGGAAGAGGATGGGGTGGGCTACTTAGTGAGTCAGTACTCACCCCTGCTAGAGGAACCAGGCAGACTTGAGCTTTCACATGCCTGGAGTAAAATTATGACGCAAAGGAGTAAGAGAAAGCAATGAATGAAAAAGGTTGCTCAGAGTTCAGGATCTTGCTGTTTCCAAGGTCTTTCCTAAATACAACAATGTTCATGTTGCAAATCAAAGCACAAAATAAGTAGATTTTGAAAGCAAATCAGGAAAAGGCACAAACTAATTTTTTAGATTGCATTTTGAAAGAAAGCAAGTTACCTGGAGGTTGGGAAGATTCAGTGCCTTCCTTGGTCGGAGCAGAATATGCACTTGAAAAGGTAGAAGGTAAAAAACCAAACCAAAACAAAACCAAAACAAAAACACACAGAAACAATTTTTATCTAACTCTCTAGAAGGCAAGATCACACATAAAACATTGCGTAGGTGTAAGGGAAGTGTTACTGAGAAGTATATTGCTCTGCATTTTCAAATATTACGAGGAATGAACAAGACAAAACTATTTATAGTCTCAAATCCACCACAAGCTGCACATGTAAAGCTAATACGTTGAAATGTTTAAAACAGATTTCACTTTATTTGCTCAGACACACATTTGTAGTGCTATTTCCTGTGACCACGGATATATGCAGAGCTGGCTCGTCACAGGCCAACAGGCATTGACAGCCCAAGCTGAGGAGCTTGGAAACACCGGCTGATGCTCTTTTAGGCTCTTGTGTTCACTGATGCTGTAATGGAGGGGAAAAGATGTAGCTAAATCGGAGAGTGTAGAACTCCTCAAACTCAGGAAGAAAGATAGAGGGTGAATTATTTTTAATTCCATTTACAAGGAGACTACATATGAAAATTTAGATTTCTGATGTGAGTGTGTTAGGAATTCATGGACTTTTTAAAAGTCTATAACTAGGTTTCACAGGATGGCAGGAAGCATTCACAAAAGAAAATGAGAGGGTATCTTGGGTTTGAGGATATCTGGGTTTAATTCTCTTTTTCTACCAGCTACATTACACAACTCTGGCTGACTTTCCTTTGATGTCAATGTCCCTCTGCAAAATGGGGAAAATAATATATATTTGTATCTCTGTAACATTCACATACTTAAAAGGCAAATCAAACATACTCTTTACTTAGGTGAACCAGTAAATACATGGTTTTACATGTTACATACGCACCTTAAAACACATGAAAAGAGACCTATGGAAAACAACATACCTAAAGTTGGCAGGAAGAGATTTTCTGTGGAACGAGTGTGTATGAACTCTTTGGGTCCAATCTGTGGAACATCAGGAAGGTTTGGGTGAGACAAAGTTGTGGCAAAAACAAGTGCCTGTGACAAGTTACTTCCATTAAATGCCATAGAGTTTTGTTTGTATCCAGTTCACTTCTGTAAAGACAGCATAATGGAGAGCCAGGGAAAATACGGAGATATACTGAGGGAAATAAAAGAGGAAGTTTATTCCCCTTGTTGGGCTTGCCTGGTACAGCTGTAGTAAGGAGGAAAAAAAAAAGAAATAAAGAAATAAAAAAATATATAAATCAGGCTCTGTATTGATAGAGCAGAAACACACCTGGAGGGAGGTTCACTTGCAAGGCATCTCCATGTACAGCTCTGTATTACCAGATACCTTGCCAGCAGCACGGGGACACAGTCAGAGCTATCAGAGCAGTCCAGGCCCATCATGCTTCTATTTTCACTTGGCTGCCAGACCACACAGCACACACAAAAATTACATGCAATTTCTATTGTTCAGCTGTAGTAAGGATTTTTTCCAGTATTGATTTTAATCTTTCCTTCCCCCCCTACTATACAATATTCATGTATTGTCCCGACTTTCTGTCATCCAGCAAACCAATGTGGAGACAAAAATTCAAGAGTCCGATGGTGTGTGACAATATCACAAGATCACTTTGAGAGAAGAGCTAAGAACATACCAACGCCATTTGAAATGACAGTAAACATTTTTAAGAATTAGCTAACGCAGCCATCAAGGCATTTCAGCTTAATAATTTTCTTCCTAAAGGGTCTGAGCCAAGCAGCTTTCCTGCCCCTGCCTGGAACACTCCCTTCATTAACCACGTAATAGAGAGGATCAGAGGTTTAGTGATGTGAAGAGGGAAGGTGCCAAAAAATCCTTCTGGCAGAGCCCAGAAAACACCCTCTCTTGCATCCACTCTTCCTGTTGTAAGGTTGATCGTGTTATTGGTGATAACGTCTTGAGTTGCTTTGCTGTAGACTTGTGGGTGCAGGTGTGATGTATCAAGAGGAGGGCTTCTTGCAGCAGCTCTGTCCAATTCTTAGCTGCCAGCAGGATATGAGAATATGGTCAGGAAGGAACAGAGAAAAGAAACATTTTTAGCCCATCCTAAGGGTTACAGAGGTGGCTTCTGCTCAAAGAGAGTGCACTAAGGGAGCCCTGTTAAACAGCTAAGAAGCCTTCCTGTTTAAACATGTTGAATGTAACGATATAACATGCCAACAGAAAGCACTGCTGCCTATAGGGAAGAAAAATCATACTTAGCTATAATCACTATTCGAGTCAGCATTAGCATGCAGTGGTCCCTGCAAAAACCTTAAAACCTCCATTAAACTTGAGTACCAGCCCATCACACATGGCCCTTTTATTATGTCCAGGAATCTCAAAATCATGTATATGAATCATGCTGCAAAACAAACAAAAAAACCCACAAATTTAGTTTAACCTTCTGAATGACTCTCAGCATCCCAAAGTATCTGATTTTTTATTTCACTACAACATCCTGCTTTAGGAGAAGGGGATGCAAGATGCTTCTTCTTTCCTTTGCCTTTTTAAAAATCCAATATTCAGCTAACGAACATTTAAAACACTACTGAGGTTCGGCAAACTGCATGTGCCACACCACAGCAGTTCTGGTCTATCCGGTGAAACAGGCATGAGTGTGTGGTTACACCGGTCAGACTACATGGCCAGTACCGAGGCAGCCCAAATTGCACGGCAGCGATTTCCCACCCGCACCCTGGTATAGGCCACCCGCGCACCACGCAGCGCCCTCCAACGAGCCTTTTGCCTGCTCAGGGACAGCAGGATCAGCAGCTCCCTTGCACTGTAAGTTTTCTGCATGACCCCTGGAGAGCTCAGGCTCCTGATGTACCCAGAAGCAGCTTTCCCGAGACAGAGCATAGTCATGGCGTGTCTTGGTGGCTGCTACAAGGTGCTTCACCCCACCCACAACTCACCTCACAGCTGCAGCTGAAGCCCCTCTGCTGGTGCTACCAGCAGAGGGTCATTGCTCACACAAAGCAGAGCAGATTCACCCCCATTGCTGCACTGACATGTCCCATGGGCATGGGCCCATCTGCAAATCCCCTCCCTGGCAAATGAGGGATTCGGGCCAAGCTTTGTCCTGGAGTACAAGCAGGCATGGAATTTCAGCATGAGGAAGATGAGGATTGTGAAACATCAGAGCCAACAACTGGGTGACCAAGATGAGTGTCCCACAATCCACCAAAGTGGCCCTAGTGCATTACTTGCACTGCTCTGTTGCAGGCCCCTTTTGAGCTTGTGAAGGCAGGAATTTGAAGTTATAGCAGCCACACATAAGTTCTCAACACAACTTTTACCTTCTATTGATGGATGTGCAAAGACCACAGTGAGCTTTTTAGGCTGGGATTGCCTTAAAATTTGCCTTATTTGCAGCCTCTTTTAGCCAGCAACTGGGACATTTTTTTACCCTGATGCTCCTAACTGTAGTTCACCATCAGTATTTTACTGCAGTCAGCGTTAACGGGAAGGCTGTGCTGCTATTCAGAAAGACCTAGGCAGGATGGAGAGTTGGGCAGAGAGGAACCTCATGAGGTTCAACAAGGACAAGTGCAGGGTCCTGCACCTGGGGAGAAATAACCCCAGGCACCAGTACAGATTAGGGGTTGACCTGCTGGAAAGCAGCTCTGCGGAGAGGGATTTGGATGGAGCTTCTAGAGAGGATCCAACATAGAGCGACAAAGATGATTAAGGGACTGGAGTATCTATCGTATGAGGAAAGACTAAGCGAGCTGGGCCTGTTTAGTCTGTAAAAGAAAAGGCTGAGAGGAGATTTGATCAACATGTTCAAGTACCTGAGGAGTGATTGTAGGGAGGATGGGGCCAGGCTCTTCTCCGTGGTGGTCGGTGACAGGACAAGGCATAACGGGTGTAAGTTGAAACATAGGAGGTTTAATCTCCGTATGAGAAAGAACAACTTTACTGTGAGGGTGACAGAGCCCTGGAACAGGCTGCCCAGACAGGTTATGGAGTCTCCTGCTCTAGAGATCTTCAAACCCATCTGGATGCCACCCTGTGCCACGTGCTCTGGGTGTCCCTGCCGGAGCAGAGGGATTGCACTAGATGATCTCTAGAGGTCCCTTCCAACCTCAACTATTCTGTGATTTCAGCCTAGGAAAGGGCCATACACTCGGAGCAGTTTCCGATAGGCCCTTTTGGATGTTGCCAGGTGCCACCTCTGCTCTGTTGCTAGTTAATGCTGCCTCCCAGCTCGTGTATTCCCACGGCTCCTCCTTGCCCGCTGTGTTCTGCGCAGCGCCACGCCAAGCACAGCCAGCAGTTTGGGACTACACTTACCCAGCAACACAGGGGAGAAAACTAGTGAGAGCTGGGGGGGGCAAACCATGAGGGATTTTTTTTAATTGCTTGCTGACTTTCCATTACGTGCCTAGGGAAGAAGGAAAAGCAGGGATAAAAAGGGAGCCTGGGTCAAAACAAATATTTTGTCCTCTCCTCCCCTGCATTTCCAGTTGCTGATGCCACCCTTGCCCAGTAGGCCACTGCTTCCCAGTTTTGCAGGCCGCAGTGAAAGTTAAGATTTCTAGGTTTTACTGAAAAAAAAAGAAGAAAGAATTGCATCAGCAGTACAGGCACAATAATTTATTAAGAAGCAAGTAGAAAAAAGTGATCAAAGCAAGAAACAAAGAGCAAGAACCATACAAGACTGGGTGAAGATCACATTAACGCTTTTTAATTTTTTTTAATAAACCACTGTATCAAGCAAAACTCACCTCCACCATTTGCTGAACAAGAAAAACTGCTCTGAGGAAGATGGCATGGAAAACGAGAGGTGGGTCATGGCAGAACTGAGGGAGTTATCAGGTCCGGCAGATTCTTAAAACATATGACACCAAATTGCTCACTATCACTTCCAGCACACAGCTCATTTTGCATTATGCCGCTGCACAATAACAGAGCACCAATATTCTGCTTTCATCTCAAACAGTTATGGAGCAGAGTACACACTCACTTCAAGTTGTTTTCAGTGACACAAAAGGTCCTTCTTTGTTGCTACCCTTAGGTGACCACAGATAAAACCCTTCTTCTAGATGCAGCACACACCCACACTCTTGGCCATTTTGCTTTGGCTTCTCACATCTTCAGCAAGTCACCATCCTTCTCTCTTCAGCTAAATAGATCAATTCTTCTTCAAAGTTATTTAAGACTATCACAACCTTACATTTACATGGGCTGGTTCACGTATTTGTCCCGCTACCCAAAGCATAGAATGGAAGGTGCCTTAAAAGCACCAAGGGGGCAAGACAGAATGGATAGAGGCTCTGTGGTTGGAGTTTGCCCTGTAGCATAGGAGGAAAATTTCCAGATTCATTGCCTGGTGGAAGATGAAAATAAACATGAATAATCTCCTCTGCTAGCTAAATAGGAAAGTCTGGTATTGGATACTAAATGCAGCTGAACCAGGTCAAGCTCCATTTTGCATAGGAATATCACATTCTTCTATGTAGTTCTTCCTGGTTAAGCAAGAAAAGCAGCTCACATTGGTCCTTTACTGAACCTAGCTCCTGGTAACGTATCCTCTAGCTGCTTCCCATCTTAATGCTATTGCTTTATATTCCCAGTTGGTCCAGAGCAAAAGTTGTCTGAGATACAGAAAATACACTTTTAGACCCTAATTTTATTTCAAATACTTTTATTAAATGGAGTAAACTACAATTTTTGCTCTATTTGTAAAACCTGAAATCAGCTAAAAAGTTACATGGAGCTACATTAGTGCGAGCATAAAAAAAAAAGAAAAACCCAACAAACACACACCAAGATGCTTTGCTACGGCATTCTTATGGTCATTCAGGAGCTACATCCACATTCATTTCCTACTCTGCCGAAAGCCTCCTTCCGCAAGGGTTTATTTTCATCTCCAACAGGAATGGCCTTCAGAATTCTCAGTTCTAAGGGCCTCCCAAGGACGCACACATCTCCAAGGTGCGCTGGTTGGGGAAGGACCAACAGCAGCAGTGGGGACAGACCCCTGCATTCGCTGCCAGTGACAGATACTGCAGAGCAGCTTCCCCCCGTATTTCCTGGGAGTCAAGCATTCCCACCTGTGCCTCCCAGAGAACAGAACTCTGGATGGGCACTGCCTACGTAAGGGGATGGGGGGGAAGGGAAATCTAGCACAAATTGTGACCGTAAGTAAAAAAGCCCAAACTATTTGATTGATTCGAAGCACTCTGATACTGTCATAATTTCCTTTTCCCTTAAAAGATGTAAAGATCGACAGCTATTTACTTTTTCCAACTCCCTTTCATCACCTGGAGCATCCAAAACACTTTTATCAATATCACTCTTTATCTTGATATTGGATGCATAAAATATTCAGCATGAAATATTTAGGTGAAAGCCTCAAAGCTTCACCCTCCAAGAAACAGGTAGTTAGGGTCACTTGATTTGAATAGAAGGGCGGAGGATCATTACTTACACAGACACAGTTAATAAAGCACTGGTAGGTGATCCAGTTCTCTTGCACCAGGAGGAAGGTATCAGTAGCCTTAATTAGGTTTTCTTTCTAACTGTACTCCAGTCCCCCTTTCAGACACAAGGCAAGTATTAATTTCCACATACAATTCAGATATTTTCTTTTTTAATCAGGAAACTAGCAGTAACACTTACCTTCTCTGTGCTTAATATTTGTGGGCACTCTGATATTATGGAGCTCACCAACCTAGGAAAACCTATAAATAAGGAAAGGCCCAAAGTCCAATCACCCTTTTATATTAAAAGCAAACAAAAAAGTAAGAGCCATTTGTAAAGTCAATGGCATGTTTTCCTTAGTTCGCTGTTAAGCAGTATATATATATTTAAATAGAAACACAGCATCTCTATTTGCTGGATACAGTGGAAAAAGACGTCAGTACTTGTGGAATATTTATATTCCAGAAGTTTGGCAGCATTTCACTCACCTACAAAGTTGCTATACAATATGCAACTAGAAATAACCATCTTTTGTCACACTGGGAGCTAGTGTTTCATTAATGAAAGCGTGACAACACTGACTTTAGCAAACACTTGAACAGTGTGCACAGACCAGAGGGACAAATATTGATGACTTACATTTGTCAAGGAGTTGGGCCACGCAGGAAATCACAAAACATTCCCAGGAAGGAAATTCATGTTCAGATTTCAAGTAGATTAAGAAAAAAAAAAAAAAAAAAAGAAGAGTCAGCCATAATTATTACAGTATTTCTACAGGAGCTTAGAAGGCCTTGAATTTAAAAAGGAGGGTATGTGGTATGTTGGATGGTTGGGTGCAAGATACAGGTCCTTGCTGAAATGTAACAGTCCTGTTCTAGCTTTCAAATGCCAGCAAAATACTACTAGAATTTTCCCTGTGCTAGAATTATCAACCATGTGTTGTTAAGACCATAGTGAAAAAATTAAATGCTACAGAAAAAGGTATCAAGAAATAAATGCATGCAGCACTAGATACAAAAAATCCAAGCTGTTTATCCATGATTGTGTGGCCCTGCGACTATAAACTGCAGAGGAGTTTCTGCAGAACATACTGAAGATGTCAATAATCCCTACAAACACAGCTCTTTAGTACTGCTCTTATGGAACTGTGGTGCTATCTCAAGAAGGAAAAAACTTACCAATTCCTAAATTCTTCTGTGTGAAGGTAGGACCAATTCAAATAATTCATGCACTCCAAAGCACTTTCAATCCTACAGAATTCACAGCAATCCCTTTTTTGTGAAGATAACTTCCACCTAAATGAAACATCGCTTTTTGAAACTGAAGCCATTAAATAATTAAAATCTGTCCCATGATCCCTAGGATTCTGTAAATTTTTACCTCCAAAAATCTGAGGATAGTTAGGATTATAATCAGAAATATTGTTTTTCCTGGAGCAAACTTGCAAGTTAAAAACAAAATAATAAAATGTCAATCAAATGACTGAATGGCTACAAAAAAAGGGAACCACTTTACAAGACCAGCATACTCTTTTTAAGTTATTGAACAATACGGTTTCCTTTTTTATTTTTTATTTTTGTTCTCAGTTTGTTGTTGTTGTTTTGCTTTGTTATTCTTTACAATTAACGGATGTGCCGTTTACACCCCACAAGAAAAAGCAGAAAGAGTCCTTATGGAAAAAAAACAAATATATTGAACACATACCAATCAAATGGTACAGATATGGGACTGGCTTTGATTTCAAAATTTAAGTAGAAATAAAAAAAAGGATGTAATGCAACAGTTGTTCAATTTCCAAGTCTAAATAGGCACTGTAAAAAGACATTTTAGCTTCCTCCAGCACACATTCCTGTCTAAATGCTCCCACTGTAATCAACTCCTAGGTTCCCAAACAAAAATCTCTGGGAACAAAATCTTAAAAGTTAATATCCATCCACCCACCCTCTTACAAAAAAAGCAAACCAAAAATTCCCCCCAGATACAACCTTTCTATGCTGCTGTTTTGACTGGAGCAGAATTGGAGAATTTATAAAGGTTCAAAAGCACCCAAGGCAAGTAATACAATATAATTTGTTCACTAACATGTATTGGAAAGGAGATTAAAAACATTGAGATCTGCATCTTGGTACATAAGACTGTTGTCCTGAATAAAGAGAAATCTTTCTGAAAAGTTTTACAACTTAGCGGAAGTCCAGGACCCAGCTTTAGGCATCATTTACCGAGGGGATTTAATTCTGACTTGCTTATAACCACTTTTATATACTGTACATCTATCCTAGTTGGATCAGTGTCTGGAACTTCTCACTGGTATCCCTTTGAACAACTGTAAACTAAACCATAGTATGCAACTCCATAGGAAGCTAGAGATCAGGTGAATATACAGCCAGTTATATTTCCCCTGCTTCACGCTCTTCTGAGCTCCTCGGGTCTTCTGATCGGCCATTAGCGCTTTCGTAAGAACGTTTCTTATCTTTGAAATCTCGGGGTGACCTTTCTCTTGGGCTTCTATCTTTATCACGTGATGTTCTATCACGATCTCTCGAACGTTCTTTGTCTCTGGACGATCTTTCTTTCGAGGATCTGAAAAAGGCAGTAAATTTGAGAATACAAAGTAGTCATCAACTTGTAGCTGTCAGAAATAGCATTTCCATTTTGTATTTTCATTCTGACCCAAATTTAAATGATTATAGACATGAATGTATAAGAAAACAGAAATCATTCCACTCCTTTCCCTTCCCCACTTCCAATTTCAAAATAAAGCACTTAAAAAGGCAACAATTTTGAATGTATATTACTGAGTCCAGATTAAGGTTCACTTGCTTCTTAATGTCTCTTATTTTCAACACCTGTCTATTTATATTCTTTATCTTGAGAAGTATATGTAGGCAGCTCGGATGTATAAAATACACATTAAAAAGTTTAAAATGGGAGTTTGATTAAAATGCGAGTTTGATTAAAAGGAGGAGGAAATTGAACTTGTGAAGGTTTTGGAATTAGGCTAGTACATTGATAAATGGAAAAAGCAAATCCCACAGTCTGCGCTACAATTAGTTTTTATACCAAGAATGACCACTAAGATGATCACTTAAGTGATTTTAAAGCACTAACATGTTATTTTTAGGTATTTTACTGTGATTCTAGTCATTTCTAAAACTTTTACAATGGAGCTGGAAAAGAGTTGTTCTGTTAACCACTCCATATAGCTTTAAGTTAGGAGTTGTCTCTATTGAAAACTGAATTAGCCATCCTCCTCCATATTCCCTCACACAGTGCAGCTAAGCCTTGAGCTGAAAAGCATGTTATTTCTGTTTTAAGATGCCCTGCAGTCATAAAAGAATCCAATACATACTTTCACAGAAAATGCCTTAAAATGTGCTATTAAGGTGGCCAGTAATCCAATCTTCTTTCAAATTTTAAAAATATCTGGCCTACTTGACTGGCAGATTGTATTCTCCCCATTTAATGTCACCACCTCAAAGCTTCATAAAAAAAAGCTTGCAACCTGCTTCTGTACTAATTTCTCTTTGTAAATTTGTCAAGGGACAATGACTTTTCATATGATGAAAAGACTTCTACAACAGTGTTTTGCGAGACCTTGTATTTACAAACACGGAGATGCTCAGATAGCATACCACAAGATTCTGGCATAGCAGGTACTACATTCTCCTCTGCCCCTCAAAAAGGAGTTAATCCTGCTGTCAGCTGTACCTTGCACTGCCAGTCAACAGCAGATGTTACTTCTAAACTGGCTGATCCAGGCTAAGTGTACTGATTAATCCCCGAATGAGGCAAACAGTAGAATGTGATGCCACCCACAACTCTGGCTTTTCATTTAAAGCATTTCTGGGGCAACGCGATGTCCAGTCATCCTATCTCTCTACAGATGACTCTCTCATCAGTTGACAAGATCAACTGCACGAGCAAATAGTACTATCACTATAAGGCTTCCAAGAGAACTGCAGTACCATTCCCACCTTCCTCAAAGACAAAACATAGCCTGTAGAATCACGGCCTCACTAGATTTACATGATTTACAATGCGTGGAAAAGATCATTTCCCAACTAATCAAGTAGCTACTTACAGCAGAAACCCTACCCCATGTCCCATGTGATATGCAGGCAGTTGCCACCCTGCCAATGCAGTGACTGAATCTGGTTATAAAATCAGTGGATGTTTGCATCAGTAGGACTCAGGAGAAAAAAATGTAAGTAATCTTGGCAAAGCAAGAAGAGTAGGTATTTAAAGAAGTAGAGAGAGATGTCAATATGATTTAATGACTGCCATGAACAGAAATATTCAACCAAAATCTTAAGCCGCTTTATTGTTAACAATAAAGAAACCTAAATATCTACATTTCTCTGCCATAGCAAAGAATAAACATAGGGCCAGTATACTCTGCCAAGAAACTTGGAGTACACTGAAAAAGTATTTCTGTCCAAGTGTTAAGAGTAGGATATCTCTCACCTAATCTGACCGGCCAGATTTTTCTAATAGTCAGTAGGAGAAACAGACACTTTTAGAGCATGATTTGTATCAGCTTAAAATAAACACAAAAATAGGTTAGATAAGCCTGTAATGGGACTCATGAGATTTATGCCTAAACTTGTCATGTAGAGCAAAGGTGAGATTTCACTTCACCTAGATTTTCAGGTACTTTATTTGACCTTATGATGCCTGCAAAGGAATATATTATCTCTTGTCACATGAAGCCTTGCAAGTGGGCACAAACACACTAACGTCTCTCAGTAAGGATGTCTAAATCCAGGCATTGACCTTCTCAGTGCAAATCAAAGAGGATTCACTATGATGTTCCTAATGAGATGAAAGATGATTTACTTTAATGCTTTAGAATTTCTAGCTAGCACTGAGTAACAAGAGAACTGTATTTAGACCTGCTCTTGATGAACCAGTAATTCAAGCCTGCAAAGACCTTGGGTTTCCATTCTCTTCAGCACATTGCTACCTCTACCAGACGCTTTGTATGTGTCCAGTGGTGCTGTGGCAGCCTGGAAGTCAGCTCTTTATGCTGATAATGGCTGGGATCTCATTTCAGATGTAAGAAAAATGTATCCATCTGTTTGTAGGGTGAATAGTGATATGGAGTAAAGAAAATACATTTGTCTGAGACAAAATTATGCATTTGCAGAATTTTCTCCAATATAGCACACAACATACATCCCTTTACTTTCAAAATGAAGAAATATCTAAAAGTTGACAGCCTTTCATTTTACATGAAAGGTTCTGTGGAAAATGCATTCTAAAGAAGGGTAATCAGGAAAAGCAAATGAACTGGATGATGTTTGTTGCAAAGAATGACACCTAACATCTGTTTCCTGTGATAATGCTCACCTACATCTGGGAAAATGTCTTCTGGGAGAAGCACACTGCTAAGTTTCTCCGCTGGAAATCTAATAATCAAATATGACTACATGTTAAAGCCCTGCCGAGTCAACTAAAACAGGAACAACAGGAAAACAAAACAAAAAAAAACCAAACACACCTACTCACACACCTATATGGCTTTTAGAACAGGATTCAGCTGTCTGCAAGACCTTTGCCAATGTTACTGGGTGTTTACGGTATTCTGACCACCCTAAATTTACATGGAAGGATTTGAGTTAATATAAGATGATGTGACTCTTCTCACTGAAACGGTTCCATGCTTCTTTCAAAGATCCTAGAAACAACAAAACATGTTACCACTGCTGCTGCAGTCTGACACGTATAGAGTCAAACTTTCCGAGAAGAATACAGAATGACAAAAACATCATGTAGCACAGATCTCCATTTCTTATTTGATATAAATCCTGGAGAAATGAATCAGTATAATTTTCTTTGCTTGCCATGAATTAATGAGAAGTAACAGAATTCAGGGCACAAGATTTCAACTTTATAGCATTCAATACTAAAAATATTTCTAATTACATTTTTTTTGTGTTTGTTAACAGTAGCCTACTGTTAACTCCTTATGTATCAAGGATTTTTCCTGATTTTGGTCAAAAAAAAAAATATTGCTCTGTCATCACTATTGGCCCATACTTTTTATTTCCCCAAGAAGCAATGAATCAATTCTTCGCAGAAGGGCAGAAGTTCAGTCTTGTGAGGCTGGGCTTCAAAGGTGAAGAATAAAGGCAATTTAAACACATGCTACACAGTGGTTCATTCAAATGAACAAATGTATTGACCTCTCAAGGAAAAATGTCTATGTTAAGATGAGAAATCACAAGTTTTAAGTTTTGTTAATATGTCATTGTGAATGTCTTGTAAAGTATAGATCTACAGAATGAGTGAGTTGACAGGCTACAAAAAAAAGAACTGCCAAGTCCAAAATATTGACTTCGGGACACTAAAGGACATTCTAACAATTTTAAATATTAGACACTACTGACTGTACCAATTGGTGTGCTGGATATATCTATCTGCCATTCAAGGAAGGAAACAAAAAATTCAGAGCAACCTTGTCTTATGTTCCCCTACAGAGCACCCATGGGACTACAGTCAGTTACACCAGGAAGGAAAAAGCTTTCCTCAAGGGCAAAGAGCACAAGATACTTGAACACATTCAACAAGTATTTCCACAGCCTTGTTGATTTAACTCCTAGAATTAACTTGAATTACAAATCCTGGATATGCAGCCACTTCATACATGATCTCTTCTCTTCTGTCATCCCAGCTGTAATCCCAGGTTATCATGCTTTTCAGGCTGGGCACCCTGCCTACAGTACTGCCCTGCAACTCCCTGTTGCAGGGGCTGACCTTTACAAGAGTGGAATCCTACTTATAAGCAGATTCCTGCCAGATGCCCAGCTGCACAATTCCAGCACTCTTGGAAATTATGCTTACCTCACTCATCTAAAATAAGCTATCATTCCTCAGAAGCAGACAGCAATTGAGGCATTTAAAAGCAACAGCTCCAGACTGTTCTCTGCAGTAATCCATCTGAGAAGAGTCAAATCACTTTCCTTGCAAAAACAGCACCTTCATATTCGACAAGCTTTTTTTCTGGTAAGCACATTTAGATGTGATTTCATCTGTCACAGTACACAACAGATGGGATCCACCTCTGAAATAAGAGCCCAAAGTGGGGGGCGGGGGGGGGGCTGACATGTTGAACAGCCCCCAGAAACGCATTTAAGTTACTAGATGCTGTAAACAAACTCAATCTAGTGCAAAAATTCTCACCATCCATCCAGGAAGAAAAGCCACTTTGTTCGGGACCAATATTTACCTTTTTTTGGAGCTGCGTTCTCGGCTCCTCTCCCTGGAGCTATGCCTGCTTCTGTGGTGGCTGCGGCTCCGGCTGCGGCTGTTGGAACGAGACCTGTGGCGGTGGCGCTTCTCACGTGATTTGGAGCGGGTTCTTCTCTTGCGTTCCCGGGAGGCTGAGCGAGACCGATGCCTGCGACGTTCCCGGGACCTAGATCTAGTAATAGAAATAAGGAAAGTGTACAGTGATTCACCTAGCTGCTCTATCTGTGCACTTTGAGTATTAAATGCTCTATGCACAAGCAGGTCTATGCAGAGAACAGTCTACAGTGTTCAGAGCTATGACACTAACCAGGCAAACATA
Organism: Tinamus guttatus; assembly: GCF_000705375.1. The sequence goes on from NW_010580622.1 coordinate 278,193, forward strand.
GAGAGAAAAGCAACATCAAAAACCTAGGAAGTCCTTTGTAACTAAGACAGACCGATGGCTGATTCATGCCGAACCTCCAGTTAGAGCACAGCCAATTCAGGCTTTGAAAAAGAAAGACAAAACAGGGAAGTTTTGCATTTGTTTGAAGCCTTCTGCTTATCAGATGAAGTTTTAGAATTCCTCAGTGCAGTGACAGTGATCTTCAGGCAAAAGTTGTGCATTATGATGTCCTGAGAACATGGTATTATATTCTCCACAGTTACCACAGTAAGCCCAGTCTGGAAGGTTCTAAACATCAGGGGTTGATGATATTTTGTCTTTTTTAATCACCTTACAGTAATATCTCATTGGTGATTTTCAACTGTAGGTCAGGAAAACTCACGCTACACCCTGTCAAGACTTAACCTGGAGCTTGGGATTTAAAAACATGGATTTTCAGAAAAAGACACTAAACACAAGCTTCTATTTCGAACAAGAAGTAATCCTCTGTGTTCCAGCCATTATCAGAGGCTACACTGTAGTAGCCATAGATCAGACACACATGCATAAATGATTCAGTAACATGGTGATAAATGCTGTATAAGCACCCAGCAAGATGACCATAATAGGATGCTTTGCCAGTAAACAAAGGCATTGTGAATTAGTAATGCTTGATAAATTTGCCATGTTCCAAGCTTGTAAGGTTGGTTTCCTTGTCTGCAGATTTACATACCTTTTGGCATGCTTGCTGTGGGATCTGGACCTGAAACAAACGAAAAAAAGTGCGAATCATTTTTTGCTACAAAGTCTTATTTTCAATAACAAGCTAAACTAGTTGACCTATTACTATATTTCTTGTCTTATTAATAGAAACGTTCAAGGCCTTTCATTGATGTTAACACCTTGTAACATATTTACCAGGAAACACACCTCTTTTCACTGCTGCTAATTTCATGTAACTAATCAGAGGTCAATTATCTTCCCAAGTCGCATACTCAACTGTATTTAATACAGAAGATCCCTGACATCATCTGTGTGCTCTCAAAACAAGCTATACATTTGCAATAATCCATCTCATTTAAAGGACGTGTGTTCAGATATGCAGAAACACTTGCAACTGTCCATCATTTTAAATAAAAAGCTTTCTATGGAAACAATTCAGGTTTTAAGAGTAAAACATTAACCTCACTTTCAATCTATGTCAGTTTTCAGGGAATAAAACTACAGAATCACAGTAGGTTTTAAAAAAACATAAACAAACCACATAATCTCTTACATGAAACAACTAGTCATTATTTATATGCAATTAAAGACATCTAACTCCT
>NW_010580622.1:279552-290844 GCF_000705375.1 Tinamus guttatus
CTTGCTTATCAGCCACAACCCTCTAGAAACAAAAAAATATATTCATCAAGTTACATTCCAAAATTTCTCAAATGGAGATGCTATAAAAATATCCTAGATCATTAATGTTCAATCCTTTGCCTGGTGTATACTTGTGTATATACTGGTGTATACTTGTGTATGCTCTTCCTCAGCGTACTTGACAATGTTTTCAAGAAATACAAGTTATTGCAGAAGAGCTGCAGCAAATAGATGGGTGTTACACCAAGACCTGAAAGATGTAAATTTGCATTAATTAAAAGTTTCTCAGGAAGGAGAATTCAGAGTAGTAAAGTCACATCTTTAAAGTGAGAGTTTCCATAATAACACTACCATATTTTGGCCACTGATAAGGGAATTAGAATTGAGAAAGTTAATAAAATTCTTAACTCCTTCAGCTATATTGTAGCATTAAAACACACTAACAACAAAAGCTTAAAGGACTTGGTCGGACTGGTACCTAGTTTTGAAGCTAAATTTTCTGTACAATGAACATGAGATATAAAATTAGAAAGGATGCTTTAGCTGACAGCCCCCAGGTTGAACTCACTACTACTGGGGACAAGGCACGCTCAGTAGAGGGCCCTCAAATGTGGAACTCACAACTGGAGATCTGGCCAAACCCAAGTCTCGCCACCTTCTGGACATGATGCAAGAAATTCAACTCTTTGTAAAGACCTTCTTCTGAGATGTGGAATTGCCCCAGCAGCATCTTGATTAGATCTCTGAGGAGAGCTCTGAGGAAGGAGGGGATAATTATTGTTTTCTTTTTTTGTTAGCGAAGTTCTTCAAAAGCTTTTTTTTTTATTGATGCTTTGGGAATGTGTACTAATCATCCATGCATATTTTTCTCAAATGATGTAAATAACCAATTAACCCCTTTGTGTCAAATTACATTTATACTTCCTCATACAGTATCAGTAATTTATCTGTAAGCAACGTTTCTTGTTCAAGTAAGTGCTTGCGTAATTTCAGAGAGAGTTGAGAGGAAAAAAACATATATATACACATTATCTAAGGCAATTTAAGATTTGAACTGAAACACCTATATTTAAGAGCCAAAACTGCCAGTATAGTCAATGGAAAAAGTTAAGGATCAATCACAGTGATCATGTAAGACGGTGGAAATATCAAGAAATAAGCCAAGCTGATTTGTTTGAACTCAGTAACAACATATTTTGCTTTTAGGGCTTCAATCCATTTAGACGTGGTCTTTAGTGAATTCTACAGTAAAATGTTTAATTGAGCTTGAATCCCACAATTCGTATGTTATGACTATAAATAGCATAAGCATCCAAGCCCATTCTCTTGGATGCCTAGGGTTTCATTCCAGTAATTCCTTCAGGCAGACGATTTCCAGTCAAGATAAAAAATGCTGTTTGAGCAAGCATTCCACCTCAATTTCAAAAACTTCAAGCTAAGGAGAACACGTCACTTCTCTGTAACAACTATTCGCATTTGTTAGCCTCACTTCAAGATATACATCTTTGTTCATTCTGACTCTAATATAGCTTCTGCCTTCAGTCATTAGAATGTATTTCACCTACTGTCAGTTAAGCCTAGAAATCCTGAACAACTAAATATCCTCTTTCATTGTTGGTACCCGTAAAACAAAAGTCACCTCCTAAACTTCAAATGAAATAAGGACACTAAATTTCTTTAGCCTCTCATCATACAGTAGGTTGCTTGATCTCTAAACATTTCTGTTATTCTTTTCTGAACCCTTTGTTATGTGTCAACATCCTCTTTACATGCTGGTATCAAAACCGAACACTTTTCAACATTCCTATAAACATTTTGCCCTAAATTAAATCAAGAAAATACAACTCCCGATTTGAATTGCAACACCTATATTTAAGAGCCTAGCCTTAGGCCCACTGTATATTCCTATATTTCCAAGGATCTCATTAATGCTTTTAGCCAATATACTGGCTAGAGGTAAGATTCATTTGGCTGTCTCCTATAACTGCTGAATTTGTTCCAGTATGACCACATTTCAGAATAATTCTCCTTTTTAAAAGTGTTTTTACTTGTTCCCAACACACATTACTTTGAATGCACTTTAATGTACCTCAGTGCAAAAGAGTCCCTCTTATTAAGTTACCTAGACAACTCTGATATGAAATGCGTATGTTAGGTTGACAAAATACCTCAAATTTTAAATTAATAAGAAAATACACACACAACCAGAGAAGTTTTGCCAGGCAAACAACTAAGTAGGAGCACAAAATGATAGGAATTATTTACCCTGAGTTCCTCAAGCTTCTCTCTTATTTCAATAAACCCTAAGTGTAGTTTTCCTCCAAAGTGGTCAGCAAGTCTTCGGTCATTATCATGAAGACCAAGATAAGCAGAACAGACTTCACAGACCCGTAGCTTCTGCTGCTGAAAGCTGGAGGCAGGCATAGAATTCCTGTATACTTCCTGGAGAAAAGACATTTTGGTGACTCTTACCTCTTAGTGCATAAAAATGCAAGTTATTTATTTTATAAAAGTGTATCAGTTTAGATAACCAATCAGCATGATTTTAGTCACACTATTCATAAATGAATTGTCTCATTAAAATACAAGGTAAGTTATTTTGAAGATCTGGCATATGAAAGATAGGACATTAGCAATTGGTTTTGCAAATAAGGGCAAAAGAAAGCGAGCTAATTAGTATCTTTACTTTAGATTACATCTGAAAAATGCCCTTACACTCAACATGATGAATATATGTTAACACTGTAATTACTGTATGTTAACATATTAAGAAAATATTGAATCAGTTTTAACCCTAAGCCATTTTAAAACACAGCTTTCTGATAAATACACTGTCATTTTAGTCACTAATTTAATAACCTAAGTAAACAAAATTTATCTGCAGACAGTCAGATGGCATACATGTGAGAGTCAGCTATACCTTCGGTGTCATTAAAATAAGTGCACGTTTGTTTTGGGGTGAAATATACTATGTTTCTAGGTGAAACATAGTATGCACCAGCTCTTGGTGAGATCTGTCACTTGAGCAAGGTAAATTACATCAAGTTACTTGCCTAATACACAAACCCTTGAAGAAATATCTTTCAATGAAAATATACACAGCAATGGCTGGACTGGTGCCCTTCGCTGGAGCATTTCGAGTGCATCATGCAGTGCTAGTGTGGCTGGCACAAGGGAGTCGCCAGCAAGAGCCATGGAATCATATGAGATAATAACGTCCACAAATATGGACCCAACCACAGCATCAACAACTAAAACTACTCTATAAAGCTAAACTAAGCATCATTGTAATAGTACACAAATGGATTTAAAGGCATACTAAACGAAAAATATAGGGATTTTCCAGAGCTGTCTTCCAGACCAAAGAGTAAAAACGCACCTGAACTTTCCCTGCACACAATGCCATGAACCAAAGTCCTTAAAATTAAGTAATTTGCTAAGAAAGTGCCAGTAGCTAAAAAAACTTCTATTACATAGATGCTGACCAATTCAGTATTGTACCCTGCCCTCGAGCTTTACATAACAAACTTACTTCCGCTTCTCTCTTCTTTACTCGGGCCTTTTCCACCTCATCCATTACTTTTTGAGATTCTTCCACATTCCCGTCAGCTCCCAGCTGTTCTACTTTGGCCAGCAGTTTCCCGATTTCTTCATTCAATTCATGAACCCTTTCAGCCTTGAAAGACAAACATGCAGAGGTAAGATCTCCAGGTAGAAGTGAGACAAAAATTACTTCACGTTGAAACAGAAGAAGAAAGGCTAAGTCGACAGATCTATGCACCAATGCCAAAGGAGGATCCTGTTGTCTATACTAAATACAGACCTGCAAAGTTTGTATTCACACAACCATTTCTCCTGCTTTCACTAGAAAGTGTAAGAATTACCAAGATTTTTGTGTCAAAGTATCACAGATAAGGAAGTTTCCTGAGCTGGAAAATACTGACAAGGTCTTTTCTCTGGGCTCTCTCCTCCCTGCTTCAGAGGCAGGCATTGGTAGGATAGAGGACTTATTTTCCCTCATATACATGCATTCTTACACTACATAGGATGTCAAACTCTGAAGTTGACTCCTTAAAAACAGCGTATTTTGTCAATATATGTGGTCTTGCACAAAGTTCAGGTCAAATACAACTATGCTAAGCTAAGCAACTAAATTAAGTGCGCTACTGGGGAGAGAAAAAAAGAAGAGAGAAAAGAAAAAAAAGAAAAGAAAAAAAAAGGCACCTCTGCTGCAGTCATTCCCATGCAACAACCCTCCAGTCCTTCAAAAAAGATCAGCAACTACTTGTACATGCTTACTTTAGCTGCAACTTCAGCACTGATCTCTTCTTGGGTTTCTGCTAGTCTTTTCTTAGCCACTTCTGTTCTTCTGTCGCAGTCTGCGATAAACGACTGCAGGTGATCCATTGCCTAAAACATCAATAAAATTATTTATCAATACTATAAATGAATATTTATTTATCCTTAAAAAAGTTTCCTGGTTTATTAAAAATAACTATGAGAAGATTTTTTTATTATTTTTATTTTTCTTGAGTGAAACTTTTTAAAAATTATATTCTAAAAATGCATGATGTCTAATGCTAGTACACAGTAACATTAATCACATGTATTCATATTAATGTTTGTAAAGTCGGAGTATGCACTATCACAATTTACAAGTATCTGCAGAAATCTGGATTGAATCTCTCACCAAGTCCCTAGTAAGAAGGGAGTAAGAACATGCATTAACTCAGCACATGCACCCTCAGTTTCAACTCCCCCAGGCAATACACTGTTAACTTCTTTGTGCTAGTGCTTTGAAGTTGATAAGCCTATTAACAGCCTCTCCCTTCCTCCCCCTCCCCAAAAAAACACTTTTTTTTTTCTCCTAGTGAAGACTAACTTCCTAGTTTGAAGTTCAGAAGTTTATTATTTGAACCACCATGTGCTGAAGCATATGTTTCCACAATAAATACAGGTATGCAGCTTTCTTCAGGAAATATGCATAGCATCTTAAAAGTTTTTCTTTAAACTATAAATGGCATTAGCATTTGTTTGCAGTTTGATAACACTGTGACAAATATTCAGGTTTAATATCTTTTGTTCTGTAGAAGACAGAACAGATCTACCCAGTGATGCAAAACATTATCTATCTACAAAATAACCTTCCAAAAATGTTCATTCTTTATGTATTGAAAACAACTTAGTTGCCTGGTTTATTCACCCGTTTAACCGTTATCCTGGTTTATCCACAGAATTTACAGTTTCTCTCCACCGTCAGGACAAAATACATACATCAAGTTCAAAGAAGAAATCTTGATCTTTGGATGCTATTTCATAGTCTGCCCTTAATGCCAGGTCATGCACCTTCAGACATTCTCCGAGGTCCATCCTCTGAAAAGAAACAGAGGGAAAGCAGTTTAGCTCTACTGGAGTACTACTAAGAATGAACTTAGCATCATTTTCCTTATTTGTGAAGTAAACTAAAGCTGTCAGGCAGTCTAAATTTAAAATTTCATTCATTATTGGAATGAAATAAAGTTTTAATAAACCTGTAAGACAAAAGCAGATTTAAGGAACATGCATAAATTGGATTAAAAAAAGGCAGATAGAGGGAACTATCCTATCATTAAGGCTGTAACTTGCTTGTATTATGGAGTATCATTAAAGTTTTGCAAATACGCATTTTAGTAAAAGCTTTAAAAGTGACTAGAGTGGAATTAATCCTGTTAATCAATCCTGAGCTAAAACAACCGAAGAGAAACAAGCTTCTCACAGATAACTGGCAAGTAAATGGTCAAATGCTTAATATGAACTACCTCATATACTCTACTACTCTATGATACAAATGTCCTGTCCACAATCACCAGCTCAAATAGCTGCAACCCACTGTTAAAAGTACAGAATCTTGAATTTCAACTAAAACTTTTGATAAGTTTTTTTTTTTTTTTTAAATAAACGCCGGCCATGCTGACAATATAGTATGTAGGGGACAGCATAAGAGCAGAACTGAGCAGTTAGGATGTCTTACAGTCCCAGGATGTCATTTCAGTATCCCTTAAATAACTTTAGTAATGATAATAGCTTCAATTTTGGGTGTACTGGAGGAGGGTAGATTTTTATTAAGATAATATCCCATGAGGACAAAGAAAATTTTGGCTTCCCTCCTTTTAAGGCCCCGATCATTTCAGTAACCTGATTTAGAGCTGAGCCCTACAAATAGTCAGTGGCACAAACAGGGAGCAAGAACAAGTAAATATAGTAAGAGAAAAGGATTAATTTTCTTTGGTTTTGCCACTAAGGCAACTGTATCATTGGAACTGTACCTTAACAGAGTTTGTTCTAGTTTTGTCTTAGCTGATCCTTTGCAAGTACCTTAATAGCAATACTACCACTAAACACCCTACTTGAATTTGACTTAGCTAACAGAATTTTAGACACGCACACAAAAATCACATGTAGAACTCTTGAGCCAAAGTTTGCATGTGACATACAAAAACCAGGCTGCAAAGCACTTCTGCTGGTATAAGTAATGCAAAATTTGGCAAAGAGATTTAATCTTGGGGGGTTCGTTACTGTCAAAGGTCAATGCTGGATCAGGATTGATGAGTACCTTGGAAAACACAGACCAGTTGGTATTATAGGTTGGTTAATGTGTTTAGTTGCAAAGTAGAGCTAATAGATGGAAATGGACAGAAGACACAGTGAGAGGCATTATCCTTACTTTCTGTATTGTCAAATTGTGATTTGCTGCCAAGATTTGCTCTTCTCCAGAGGCAAAGGACATGTATTAGCAGTCAGCCCTTCAGGACCAATCATATTTGAAACAGGAGATGACCACAAGGGAGGACTTATGTGCAAACATTAAACTACTGCTGGAAGCTTAGAAAATATGCCTATAAACTGTTTTTCCACTGTTGATGCAGTGAGTTTTAAACAAATACATGATACTTCAGGCGATCTACAGATGGCTCCTGATGGGTAAAATAAACAAGAAAGGCAAGATCAAAGTCCCTGCACTTTGAATAACTAAAGATTATTGAACACCTGAAGCCACACTTTGGAGCTTTTTGCAGCTACTGCACTTTTACTGAAGATTGAAACATGGAACATGTATATATTTGGGGAATCCTTCTTAAAAATGAACACCAGTACAAAAGCGTCGTCTAGAAAACAGCCAACACATACATAAAAAGCACAATTCAGTGGTGCTTTTGCTGTTGCAGAGCTCAGCTTAACAAACTAGTCCTCGTTATTAACAACTTGCTAACCACACTACTTCATGACTTATGTTTTTCCCCCCCCCTCAAAACAGTAAGTAGACAATTGAAGTTACTTGATTTGTCAGGGCTGAGGTAATTTGGACAACTAGTCTCCTGTCCCAAACTCATACTGATATGTTTTTGTTGTCATTTCTGTCTCTTCCTTCCACAAAAATGGGCAGAATGCACTTGGGTATTAATAAGGAAATACAGACTACATATATTTAGTTTACTGATAATGTATGGCTCTCCCTCCCATCTTTTCAAGACTCTATACAGACTGCGAGAAGAGCATAGAAAAGCCAAAACTACTTAATACCTACCAGGCTGATGTTGAGCCAAGTGTGACACAGTAGCAAACACTCTCAATGCTTCTAAAAATAGCACACAGCTTTGGTAGGTTCTGAAAGAAGACACTCTGGGCAGCTTTTCTGTAGAAGATTCTTTCTAGCAAAATGATGCCAACTACCAAATCAGTTTGTGTTTGGCAAGAGAAATTAGGACCTTTTATTTAAGATGTTTTACATGATTTGAAGATTCACACTGCAGATTCAGTATTACAGGAACCAAATCTCTCCTTTTTTCAAATTGCCAAGGCAACTCTCGGTGACCAAGTGAAAACAGACTTGCTATAGATACAAAGGAAGTTGTTGACGGGCACTTTTCTCAGATCTGTCATTACAGAACTCACTTTTAATCTGCACTAACAATTTGCTTTCTGACAGATCTCTAGACATGCCATACAGTCTATTTTCTTTCTTTTAAACATCACAGGCTCAGAAGGGGACATAGGAGATGACACATGATTTAAGTCCTCTGACTCCATTAACTTGGGTGACTTTGGTATGACTTCACTAACAGGGGAGCAAAAAGAAAAAGAAAAAAGGAGTTTTAAGACTTTAGATATTTTAAAGTCCTTACCAATCAGTGAAAATCCCTTGCATCTTCAGGAGTAAAATGTTTCTTTAAAGATATCTCTCTCCTTATCTTCAACCCTACTCTTATTCCTGGAGACATTAAATCCAGCCCTTCCCATTTTAAATACAGGTATTTCAGTGTTCCCCTAGTATTCAGATCTTAGAACCTGACTCTACAGCATAATATTATTAAAGTGAGATTACCATATTGAATAAAAGAGAAAAAAGCCTTTATCTAGGTAAGTGAAGCCCATTAAAATATACTACAAGCAACTGGCTTTCCTGGTGCTGGTCAAGAAAATTAAGAGATTCATGGATCATGTGCAATTGAAACCGAGCGCTTCAACATTCACCACCACTGGGCAGAAGGCTACAAATGGAGCTGGTTTCCACAAGCCTAATTTACTTCAATTTGCAAAGGGCTGAAGCAGCTCATAGGATCAAGTCAATTCTAAACTGAAAAGCTGATATCCTTGGAATGAATCCTTATGTTCTATAACATTACAATATGTAATCCCCAAGCACCTAAGTTTCAAGCATGGAAACAGTTTCACTGAGCCATTGGGACTACTGATAAAAACTCAAATCCAGATTAAGAGACTCAAGTATGTTAAATGCATAAATAATGTTAAATTTTAAAATATTTAAACTATCCAAGCTCCTCTTACAGAAGGTCTAGGCAGTACGTTCATCCTAAACAGACTCAGCTCACCTTGAAGGGGACATACAGTGGCAAGTAAACTGAACCTCTCTGCGCTCCCCTTCCTCTATCCCCATCGACTCCAGTGCAACGTCAGAAAATTAGTGCACCAGCTGAAATCTAAATTTAGGAGCCTTAATCTAGAGCTGAATTCCTCCTCTAATAAGATTAAAGATAATCATGGAGTAAAGTATGGTGTTTAATCAAGGTCTCAATAAGTATGCTTCTGGTCAGCAGCAGCCCTGAAGAGCTAAGTGCAGCAAATTCAAAATCAAATTAATGATATTCGTAATTGCACAATTAAGCCGGTAGAACGTATTTTCAACTCTGTATGAATAAAATGCAAAATGTGGTGTTCCCCCACTTACAAATACACAAAGTTCGTCTGAGTGAAAGGAATTTCTCAATCATGGTTTGCAAAACAACATGCAATATTTGTAAAATTCTTTTCAAGCAAGCACAATTGAAACAACAAACAAAGAAACAAAAAAACACACTAGATTCCTGCAAAAGTGCTGAATTTTTCGTCTCTTCAGAGACAGCTAGCAGCTTATTATGAGTATTTAGGGCATTATTACCTACAACCTTATTAAATTACTCGCTTTAAGTTTTATCACCTTTTGATTTTCACTGGTATTCAGCTATTTATTTAGAAATATATATGCAAACATAAAGGAAACACATACCTACAAATCTCGCCTTCCTCCAAAGCATGTGACTTTCTAGTTTCACACTACTGTAAAGGTGTCATCTGACTACTATGTAAGTAGCTTGAATCATACAGTTACATATTCAGATATAAATATTTTATAGTGTTGATGAAAAACAACTCAAGAATTATGGACTGAGATATGCCTGAATATCAGGCATTATTACAAATATTTATAAATAAAATGGTTAAGAGAAAAGTGTGAAAACTTTAAGACAAAACATTTGACATAAAAGTAATTAACTTTTTAAATGACAAATGATTCACTGTGTTCTTTAAAGACTAAGAACAGCTAAAACTTGCAACATTTTATTATACCAACCTATATCACCATCAAACTCTCAATCTGAAATGAATGAGCAAACTCTCAAGTCACTGATTTCTGGAGAATTTCCCTAAGAAAACCAAGGGAAAAAAGCTGAAAAACCAAAGTTTGAAAAGCAAAGTACTAAAATCTGAAAAAATCCCTATTAAAAAAAATAATAATTAAAAAAAAGGCTTTTGAGAGAGGTATGGTTGAAATTAATCTCTGAAAAGACGGTGTTTTATAACTTTGTAAATTTAACAATTACCTCATTGTGTGGTTCATGCAACCAGAACACATTTCAAGTAAAAAGATATTTAAGAAACACAATATATTTGAAAATTATAAAATAGCAACATGCTGTTGAGGATCCTAATTATCTTTGTTTTGAATTTATTTCAAATTTGTCTTTAAAGACACACTATTCTAGCTTTGCCTTCCAAAGAACCCATCATTTTCACTGCTCTTAACATCAGATTACAAAGATGAAAACCATACTATGCCTCTCCCAACAAATGACTCAAAAGCATCTCAGGAAGGCACTGAGACTCTTAACGACAACTTTATCCTAACGAACTATTCTGATGAAGAAAGACCCAGAGGAACACAAAAGGAAGATGGAATAAGTAAGAAGCTGTGCACCAGACATGGAAGTTTCTGAGTAAAACTAAAAACTTGGATGTTCATTTGTGTGAATGTCTCTTCCCATTTTCTTTATCCCTGAAGTCAACCAAAAGGTAATCCAAACAAAGCAGCAAGAGGAAAATAACTGCCGCAACTGTTCCTGACAAGCCCAGAAATACTGAGAGACTCCTATGCAGTATTCTTAAAAATAAACCCACACATATTTTAAAGAGAGAACAACAAATACATGCACAGGTCTTGACTAGAGAGAAATTCTTCCGTCTTTTATTAGAAGTAAAATATTCAAACACTGCTTTTGCCAATACATGCTGCAGTCTAGGGAACATGATTTTGGTGTCAAGGGAAATCAAGATTCTCTTTCTTGGCTCAGCTTTTGGGTATTTGGCCATTACGGAAAAGAACATCACTAGATTAACAGAGTCTACTCATATGACTCATTTTGTTTGTCTTCCACGATTTCTTTCCTGAGTGCTTTTGAAAGAGTGGGTGGACTAGAGTAGCATGAAAGCCTGTATTTCACTGGTGGCACCAGTAACATGCAAGTTACAAGAAGGCAGTTTACCTTGCTAAACTTAAAAGAATCTACAAATCTTGTCCAGTATCTTCCTTGGAGGTTCTGATAAATGCCTTTGCATGTTACTAAGCAGAGAGCCTCATTATACAAGCAAAATAAAGGTTAACAACAGATGGTGTAGGTGGAACACTTTCTTCCTCCACTTTCTACATTTTGTTCGCACACTAAAAGAGTTGTTCAAAAAGAAAACTGCATGCAATGA
>NW_010580623.1:806-15065 GCF_000705375.1 Tinamus guttatus
CCACCCGCTTCTACAGCCTGCCCGCGGGTGAGGGGCCCGGCCCGGGCCTGGGGCCTAGCAGGGGCCTGGGGGGTCGGGCGCGGTGGCGAGCGGGGCAGCGCGAGGCGAGCGGGGCGCGTTGCCCAGGGCAGGGCAGGGTCCCGGTGCCGGGGGATGAGCTCTTGCTAGTCTGCAGCTGCTCTAGGCGCCTCCTGGCCCTTCCCGGGCTCACCGCGTTGGCGCCTGCCCCCCTGGTGCTCAGTGTGTCCCCTTCCCTGGCAGAGAAGAGCAGCCTGACGGTGGATGCGGTGAAGCTGCACAATGAGCTGCAGTCGGGGTCCTTGCGCACGGGGCGGGCGAGTGACAGCGCTCAGCTCTGCATGGAGGAGGAGGAGGGCGGTGAGGCCGCCACAGAGAAGTCCTCGGGCACCTTCCTGAGCGGGCTGAGCGACTGCACCAACGTCACCTTCAGCAAGGTGCAGCGCTTCTGGGAGTCCAACTCTGCCGCGCACAAGGAGGTACCGGGAGGAGCAGGGCTGGGTGCGGGGATGGCCCACGTGGCTCTCCCACAGCCCAGTCAGCTCAGAGGACTGACCCGCTCCTTCTGCCGCTTGCCTAGATCTGTGCAGTGCTGGCAGCTGTGACAGAGGTGATCCGCTCGCGGGGCGGCAAGGAGAGCGAGACCGAGTACTTTGCAGCACTGGTGAGTGGCTCGTGGTGAGGAGGCGTGGAGGGAGTCGCTGTTGGCAGCTAAGATGTGCACATGGTGACCTGTGCACTCAGGAGGGGCTGGTGGAAGATGCTGTGCTCATTTATGAAAGGCTCTGGTCACCCTTCACCTGCCCAGAGCAGAGAGGTTGCTGGGCTGCTCAGCTGGCTTGCGTTTGCTGTCTGTTGTGCAGCTGGTGGTGACCGTCCTGGATGCTCTTTCTCACCCCTTCTCTGTTCCCAGATGACCACGCTGGAGGCAGTGGAGTCCCCCGAGTCGCTGGCTGCTGTGTCCTACCTGCTCAACCTGGTCCTAAAGCGGTGAGTCCCCAGTCAGAGGGCAGGGAAATCTGCCCGGGCCAGGTCCCCGTTCTGGGAAAGGGCCTGGCACTATCTCCCCCCATGCTGCTCTGGGGAAGGACTGGACCCTGGCAGGCTGCGTGCACGGTTCCATGTGTAGCTGCTCTTAACAGCTTGGTCTGTGCTCCACTGATGCTCCCCCTCCTCTCCACAGTGTCCCAAGCCCTGTGCTCATGAAAAAGTTCTCAGACACCTCCAAAGCCTTCATGAGTATCCTGTCCTCGCAGTCCTGCAGTGGCTCTACTTCTGCCCTCCGATGGGTGAGTAGGCGCAGGGTGAGCCAGCAGTGCCAGCTCAGCGGTGTCCAGGTGCCTGGGGGGCCTGGGCTCAGGTGGCTCCTTGAGAGTTGGAGCTCAGCCGGCTGCCATGGGATGCTGCTGCCTGCTCCTCTTGGGGCTGTTGCAGTTCTGAGGGCTGGGGTTCCTAAGGGGAGACACTAATATCCCTGCTGCTCTCCCCTCGCAGGTCCTTTCCTGCCTGGCCACCCTGCTGCGAAAGCAGGACCTAGCAGCTTGGAGCTACCCCGTCACCCTCCAGGTCTATCACGGCTTGCTCAGCTTCTGTGTCCATGCCAAGCCCAAGGTGAGCCCCAGCACCCCGCTCTGTGTGGGTGAGTGGTGACGTTGCCCCTGGGCTCGGTTCTGGTGCTGGCCCTGTTCCAGGGTCTGTGCTTTGCACAGAGTTGCATGTTCCCTCCACAGGTTCGGAAAGCAGCTCAATACGGCGTGTGCTGCGTCCTGAAAGGCAGCGAGTTCATGTTTGGTGACGCAGCCCCGCCGCATCACCCCGCAGCCCCATCCACTGCCAAGTTCTGCGTGCGGGAGATTGAGAAGGCTGGAGGTAGGAGGCGCTGGAGTAAGGGGTCTTGTAGCTGTAGAGAGGTGTGGACCATCCTGTGACCACACAAGAATGGGGACATTATGGCACCTGGGAGCAGGGCAGTGTGCAGGTCCCCAGATCCTTCTGCTAGGGGCTCCTGATGCTGTGGAGGGTGTAGGATCATGCGGAGGCTCCAGAGGTGTTTTGCAGGGCTTTCAGCCGTCTATCCATTGTTCTGCCCTTCCTAAAAGCCTTGTGGGGTTATCCATTGCGCCCCAGGTCTGTGGGAGCAGCTCCAGGTCCATCACAGAGCCTTTGCCTCGGGCAGTGCCGTTGCTGCAGGGGGCTGTGAGCTCAGGCCCTGCTCTGCTCCCGCAGGCACCAAGGAGGCCACCACCACCCTGCATGTCCTGACGCTGCTGCGGGACCTGCTGCCCTGCTTCCCTGCAGCCGTGGTGAAGACCTGCTGCGAGACCTTGCTCAGAGTCATGACCCTCAGCCACGTGGTGAGTGTCCCTGTGCCCAGCACGAAGCTGTGCGGGCAGGGAAGGGGGCAGGCCTCGTGCCAGAGCTCTTGACTGTGCCCTGTAAGGGCTCAGGTTCTCTTAGCTGCTCTCTGGGAAGTTGTGGAGCCTATAAACACAGGAACCAAATGCAGAGGCCCCTGGAGCAGCTGATGTCTGCTGCTCTGTCTGGCATCGAAGAGGGAGGCCATGGAACAGTCACGATGGGATCGGGGTTTCCCATGGGGCTGGGTCGGGCAGAGATTTTATAGGGATACGGATGCAGAGGGGGCAAAGGAGCCGTCATCTGCCCCAAAGCCTGCCATGCTGACAGCATTTCCTTTGCAGCTGGTGACAGCATGTGCCATGCAGGCCTTCTACAGCCTCTTCAGCGCTGAGGCCAACTCGGCCTGCCTGCCAGCTGAGCTCAACGCCCAGATCATCACAGTGAGCACAGGGTTGGAGCGGGGAGGGATGGGGCAGGAGCAGCCACCACACACATCCACCCTCTGTGTGCTCAGGCCCTGTACGACTACGTGCCCAGTGTGAATGACCTGCAGCCGCTGGTGACCTGGCTGTCCACCATGGAGCGGGCACACGCCAACCTGAGCAGGTATGGGCACAGGCTGCTGCTGGGCAGCAGCTGCCAGGGGGGGCTTTGTGTCCCACTGGCCTGGACTCTCCCCTAGGTTGCAGAAGGACCTGTGCTGGGCTCACCTGCCCCGGTTCTTCTCTACCGCCATGAATTGCTTCCTGTCCCCGCACTCCCAGGTGGTGTCGACAGCCGCACAGACCCTTGAGGTACTGTTCACAGGCACCTCTCCCACTGTGGCTGCTCGGCGGGGGCACAACCGAGCTGGTCCTTCCTGGAGGGGGCTCCGTCTGGGCTTTTGGGGCTTGCATGGGAGCAGTGGGCTGCTCTGTGCTTGCACTTGCCTCTCTGGCCCCTGGCTAGGCCCAGTCCTGGGGTATCCACAGTCCTCTGCTAATTCCCCTTTCCTTGGCTACCACAGAACCTCCTGTGTGACTGTGTTGCTCCCTACATGAATGACGTGGGCACCGTCTCTGCTTCTGCCTCAGCTCCTGGCTCTTACCTGTGCAAGATGTTCAGGTGAGGATCGCTGAAGTGTGGGAAGGACTCCCCGTGGGCCTAGCTGAGCTCTCACTGGCCTCTGCCTGGTCCTTAATCACTCCTGGCAGGTTCTGGTTGGCACGGGCAGTGCCAGCACTGTGTTGGACCATGCCAATGTCACTGTCTCCCTCTCTTTTTCCCTCAGGGCAGTGGAGGATGGCCTGACGTACCGTTTTCATGCAGCGTGGGCTGATGTGCTGCAGGTGCTGGAGATTTTCTTTGAGTCCTGTGGGAAGCAGTGCCATCCCATCATGAAGAAGGTGAGCAGGGCTGGGAGGGCTGAGTTCCGAGTGTCTTAGAGCAGGGAGCAGAGTCGGAGGAGGTGGCTGCTCTGCTGTCTGAGCTGCATTACCGGCTCTAGCAGCAGAGCGGGGCCGTTGCAGTGCCTGCCATCCCACCCGGGCATGGGCAGAGCGTGTGTGGCCTTAGGACACTCTGGGCTTGCAGTCAGCCCAGGGATGCACAGTGCAGCTGGCATCCCTGAGTGAGAATAGCGAGTGACGTGCACTGTTGTGACTGTCCTGCCCTGTCCCCGCAGTGTCTGCAGTCCCTGTGCGACCTACGTCTCTCCCCGCACTTCCCGTACACCGCGGAGCTGGAGCAGGCTGTGGGCGCCGCCGTGAGCGCCATGGGTCCCGAGGTCCTGCTGCAAGCCGTGCCCCTGGAGATAGACGGCAAGGAGTGAGTACAGCCACGCAGCGCCCTCGCCGCGGGTGAGCGGCTCCTGCCAGCCCAGGGCACTTGTCTCCAGCTGGGAAGCAGTTCTCTCCTTAGTACCCTTCACACCTGCGCAGAGTGGGCACCTGCAGCAGAGCAGGGAGCTTGGGAGTCCTGGCTCCCCGCCAGCCCTGGCTGCTGTCGCGGGCCCTGAGCAGCCCCTGCCTCCCTCTGCCACAGAGCGGGAGCCTTTCCAGCTTCCTGGGCCCCAGCCTGCGGCTGCCCTAGACCAACACAGGTGGCCCTGGCTGAAGGTCCCGTGTGCTCAGGCAGGAGTGAAGAGCGGGAGTGTGGCAGGGTGATGCCTCCCCAGCCTCAGGCTGCCCTCAGCTTAGGGCCCTCTGTGCACAAGGGGGATCTGCACTTTCTGTGAACCGCTGCAAGTGACTGGTTCGCAAAGCGTCCGTGGTAGGGTGCCAATCTCTCAATTCCTTTCCTTCTTATCCTGTTTGCTCCCAGTTCTTGTACAGGGAGGTGACTGTCAACCCCTGCCTGTCATGCTGGCAGTTTTGCAGCCATTGTCGCATTCCTGTTTGGTCCCCATGCTGTGCTGGAGGCATTTAACTCTGCTGAGCCCCCCTCTCCCCAGCTCTGGTGCTGAGAGTGTCCTGTGTTCCGGGGCTGATGCTGGTGGCCCCCCGTGCACCTCTCACATGTGTGTCCTCTCCCCAGGGAGACACTGGATTTCCCCCGCAGCTGGCTGCTGCCCGTGCTGCGGGACTACGTGCAGGACACACGGCTCGACTTCTTCACCAGCTACTTCCTGCCCTTGGCAGCCACCCTGAGAAGCAGAGGTGAGGAGGGGTGAGGTGGCAGAGGCCCCACAGACTCCCCTGGGCTGCGAGGAGCCCCAGCTTGCCCTCTGGGACGTCCCTTTCTTGGGGCAGAGTGGCACTTAGCCACCTCTGCTCATCTCTCCCTTCTCTTCTGCAGCTGTGGAGCTTGCCCAGGCTGGGAAGAGCCTGGAGTCCAAGATCTATGACACGCTGCAATGGCAGGTAACAAGGGGCCCCAGGATGCTTCTGTGGGGTGTTAGTGATGCCCAGAGTGGGAAGGTCCAATTCCCTCCTTTGGCTTTCAGGTCTGGACCCTGCTGCCCGGCTTCTGCATCCATCCTACGGACGTGGTGGTGGCCTTCAAGGGGCTGGCCCGCACGCTGGGCATGGCCATCAGCGAGCGCCCGGACCTCCGCTCCACCGTGTGCCAGGCCTTGCGCACCCTCATCCACAAGGGCTGCGAGACAGGTTGGGGGAGATGCTGGCAGTGCCAGGGGGATTCCTGGCAGAGAGGAGTCCCGCATGGGGCTCAATAGCGGCTCCCTTTGCGGGTGTCCTCTGCAGAGACCTGCAGGTTGGCAGGCTGATGCACACAGCTCGTTGTGCTCTCCCTAGATGCAGAACGGGCAGAAGTGGGTCGCTTTGCCAAGAATTTCCTGCCCATCCTCTTCAACGTGTACAGCCAGCCTGAGGAGGACGGGGACAGCAACACACAGCGCCGCTCTGTGCTGGACACTGTCCGGGCTTACCTGACCATCACAGAGCCACAGGTGAGGGGCGCCTGGGGAGAGGAGGGTGGCTGTGCTGCTCAGGCCAGTGTGTCCCAGCCAGACCCAACCTGATGGGCCTGGTGGGTTCGTAATTGGGAATAAACAAGTCGGGCAGAGAGCAGTCTGTTTCCTGCCCACATCCTTTCCCAAGGTTGCGGCTGCACCTGGAGCGTCATATGTGAACCCCTATTGAATTTGTCCAACCCACTTGGACTCGCTGATATTCGCATCTTCACCATGGCATGTAGCAATGCTGCTCCTGGGTGGATTGCGTATTCTTGGAAAAGTGCTCCCTTCGGCCCATCCTGAGCCTGTTCCTGGGCCGCAGCAGGGATTGAGCATCCTGAGCTGCGGTGCTGCCAGTTTGCAGGTGGGGCTGCAGCATGGCAGTCAAATGAGCACGGGCTGTCCTGGGGGCCCCTCGGACACCGAGCCTGCTGCAGAGCCAGGCAGAGGAGTAGGGTGGTGGGCACCAGGGAGGTGAGACCGAAGCGAGGGCGCCTGTCGCTGTGCAGGTGGGAGCTGCGCTGCAGAGCTCCCAGCCTGAGCCCGTGTGTGTGCAGGGGCAGGATGGGGAGCCCTGCCGACTGTGTTCCTGTCCCGCAGATGGTGTGTGGGTTCCTGCAGAAAGCCAGCGAGAAGCTGACGAGCTCCGAAAGCTCCGAGTTTGCCAGGTAACACCCTAGGGCTGGGGTGAGGGGCAGAGCTCCTGGCTTCCACCAGCCAGGCACCACCAGGGAGCTTGTATAGACCCCTGGGGAAGTGCTGCTGTCCTGCGTCAAACCCAGCTCACAGGTGGAGTCCCAGCATTGCAGGAGAGCCTTAGTGCCCTGCTAATCATCTCCGTGCTTCAGGCTCTCCCTCCTGGATCTGATTGTGGCAATGGCCCCCTACGCTGACGAGCAGTCCCTGGGCTCTCTGTATCGCACTATCCAGCCCTCCCTGCAGGTGAGTGGGCTCCTGGCCCCACAGGTGCGAGGGGAGCAGGAGGGCACCTTCCCCATAGAGGTGGGAGATGGGTCATGCTCCTCCTGCCCACACGCAGACCATGTGGCTGGTTAGGATGAGGCTGGGGGCACACCAGGCCATGCTGTCCTTGTCTGCTGGAGGAGCAGGATGGGGCTGTGGTGGTGCCCGCGGGGGCCTGCTCACTGCCAGCATGGAGCTGAGCTGCGGGACGGGGCTCTGCTGCCGCGGTCCCCGCGGATGCTGCGCTGAGGAGCTGCCCTGCTGAGCGCCGCGCGGCGCGTGTCCCTGCAGAGCAAGGAGCGCAGCGTGCAGAAGAAGGCGTACCGCGTGCTGGAGGAGGTGTGCGCCGCCCCCCACGCGCCCTGCCAGGCCTTCGTCCGCTCGCACCTGGAGGATCTGCAGGCAGCGCTGCTGGACTCGCTCAAGAGCGCAGCCTCTCCGGCCAAGAGGGTGAGAACGAGGGCTGCCGAGCCTGGTTGCTGCGCGGAGGGGACGGGGAGGGCTGCAAGAGCAGCCGGGCGCATGTCCCTGCACCTGACGGCAGCGGCGGTTTCTCTGCACAGCCCCGGCTGAAGTGCCTGTTCCACATCGTGAAGCAGCTTTCTGCAGAGCACGAGCCCTTCGTCACCGCCCTGGTCCCAGAGGTGAGCCCGCGCCGCGGGGCTGCCCCGTTGCGGCTGCGGCGGTGGCAGTGTGGTGCTGATGGGCAGCTGTGCCCCCAGGTGATCCTGTGCACCAAGGAGGTGTCGGTGGGTGCCCGGAGGAACGCCTACCTGCTGCTGGTGGAGATGGGCCATGCCTTCGTGCGCTTCGGGCCCACGCCACCAGGTGAGCTGCTGCCGCGGCCCCCAGCACCTCTGCAGCCCCTGCTGTGTTTGCTCAGTCCCAGGGGAGATCGGACCCTTGTCCAGCACCCCACGCAATGCAGGGAGCAGGGCCCTGGGACTAGGGGTTGGTGCTGAGGTTTCTGGGCATGGGGAAAAGCACCAGGCTGCTGGCATGGGTAGAGCAGCGCGCTGAGCTGCACCTCTCTTGCAGAGGCCCTGGAGCGGTTCCTGCTGCTCATCTACGCGGGCCTCACGGGCTCTGTCACCATGATCAGCTGCACGGTGCTGGCCCTCACCCGCCTGTTCTTCGAGTTCAAAGGTGAGTGCGGGCAGGGGAGCGGGATGTGGGGCAGCACTGCCCACGCTGGGGTTCACTGCCCGAGAGCTGCCCAGGCTGTGGGGAGCAGCCCCTCTCCTGTGCCCAGCGCTGCTGGTGCCGTTAGCTGTGCTGGGGAGCGGGACGAGGCGGGCGGTGGGAGGAGGCCGGGCCTGGCTGAGCCCAGCTGTGCTTGCAGAGCACCTGGGGCTGAGCGTGGTGGAGCAGCTCCTGCAGAACGTGTGCCTGCTGCTGCGCTCCCGCACGCGCGACGTGGTGAAGGCGGCGCTGGGCTTCCTCAAGGTCGTGCTGCTGCTGGTCGACGTCAAACTGCTCGCCAAGCACGTGCAGACGATGGTGAGACCCCAGCGCGGGCGCACGGAGAGGGGTGGCAGAGCAGAGCCTTGGGCTGCCTTGAGACTGGTGTCCCCAGTGGCATCCCCAGCTACATCCTGCTTCCGCCTGGGAGCCAAGGGCCCAACCCTGGTCCCAGGGGCTGTGAGAGCAGCGAGGAAGCCCTTCTGCTGTATGCTGGCATGGATCTGCCAGTGCCTGCCCATAGCTCAGCCCTGCCAAAGGGGAGTCCTCCCTGTGCCTGTGCCCAGGCGAGTGGCAGGAGGATGCTGAGCAAGGTCAAGAAGGCTGTGCAGGGGCAGGGTGGGAGGCTGGGTGCCCAGGGCGCAGGGCAGCTCTGAGCTTGAGGGTTTCCCTATCCTGGCAGCTGGAGGCCGTGGGGAACCTTTCGGACGACATGAGGCGTCACTTCCGCATGAAGCTGCGCAACCTCTTCACCAAGTTCATCCGCAAGTTTGGGTGAGTTGAGGGTGCTGGAGGGGCCCTGGGCTGCCCCACAGCTTATTGGAGCAGCACTGGGGACAGTGAGGAGTATCCTGGGAAGCGTGTGGGAGGAGGTGGAGCTGTCCCACGTGTCGGGGGAGCTTGGGCTCTGATTGCTCTCTGTGCCCCCCTCAGCTTCGAGCTGGTGCAGGGGCTGCTGCCGGCCGAGTACCACAAGGTGCTGGTGAACATCCGCAAGGCGGAGGCGCGGAGCCGCAAGCAGCGCGCCCTGAAGCGGGTGGGGGGGGCCCCCGCCCCTGCCGCCCCGCGGAGACAGGTAGTGATGGAGCAGGGCCCTGCCGGCGCCTCTGGTGCTGCTGCCTTTAGACATAGCGGGAACAGCTCTGGAGTGGGGCTTCCCGCGAACAGAGGAGCAGGCAGGGCCCTGGGCCTGGGCTCTGCGGCCCTGGGCTTGTTCTGTTTCTCTCATCCTCTCTGCTTCTTGCCCAGCATTGAGGAGGTCCTGGCTGACTCAGAGGAGGAGGAGGAAGAGGAGGAGCGGAAGAATCAGTCATGGCAGAGGGGCCAGGCCTGGCTGAAAGAAGGGGAAGAGGATGAGCCCCTCAACTTCCTGGACCCCAATGTGTCCCAGCGGGTGCTGGGTGAGCAGCAGCGCATTGTGTGTGGCTGGGGTGGCAGCCGGCATGACACACTGGGGCCGGGGGCTACAACTCCTGCCTTCCCCTGCCGCTGGGCTCTGCCCCAGCCCCTCATCTATCTCTCTATGTGCAGCCACCAAGCCAGGGACTAAGAAGCCCAGAGGAGTGAGCCATGACTTCCAGGTGTCTGAGGATGGCCGCCTGATCATCCAAGAGGAGGAAGAGGAGGTGTACGATGATGAAGCTAGAGGTACTGCCTCGGCTGGCAGGTGGCCACTCTACATTTACTCTGGTTCTCTGATTTTTGATTTTTTTTTCTTGCGCACCAACATGTGGGAGCTTGAGGGAAGGGGGTGGAGGTAGCAGGGGTTGGTGTGACCTTGTGTTACAAGGTACAAGGCCCTGCCACGGCTGCTGACACCCAGGAGAGACAGTCTCCACTGCCATCGGAAGGGTTGGAGGGGACACGACCGTCTGTGCTGTGGGACATCCTCTTGGTAGAGGCAGCCTGCTGCGGAGGCTGGCGCAGTACGGGAGCGCGCTTGTCCCTGCGTCCTGCTCACCCTGCTGTCCTGTGCTGTAGGAGCAGATGAGGAGGTGGCAGATGTGCTGCAGGAAGTCGGCCTTCGCAGTGTGAGTCTGGGCTTTGTGCTGGGGAGGGCATGGGGGCCTGGGCTGGGCTGGGCCCCTCCATGCTGCTGCAGATGCAGTGCTGACCAAGAGGCCGGTGGGGACACCCGGAAAGCAGCAGCTTCTTGGAGAAGATGCAGGAAGATGGCCTGGGTCAGGGGATGGGCACAGAGAGTGGGGGCAGGGGGGGCTCTACGTGCCCTTTGGAGGAGGCAGGAGGCACTCTGCCCGATGGAGATTGCAGGTCTGTGGGGCAGGACAGTGAGGACAAGCCAGTTGCAGAGTCCTCTCTTGTGCTTTTTCCAGAAGAAAAGCCAGAAGCGTCGGTTTAGAGAGGAGCCAGAGGATGAGGAGATGGAGTCTGGGGCCTACCCTCAATACAGAGGTGAGCTGCCTGGTCTGCTGCTCTCTGGGCAGCCAAAACCACATACTGTTACCGCTGGGTTGCTGCAAAGCAGCTTGCGCTGAGGTTTATGCCCATGTGAAAATTTACCACTTTTCTGCTTCTCTTCTTTGCTCACACCTAAGAGGTAGAGGCTAAAAAGGGAGCAGCTCCCCCAGTCCCTTTCTTGTGTTGGAGCTGGAAAGGGGAGCCTGGTCCTGGTCTGGGGATCTCCTGATCTGTATATTCCCTGTTTTCCAGCCGGAGGCTCTGGGATCCACCGGCAGCTGGGCAAGGAGCCAGCCTTCGGCACAGAGTACAGATCCAAGGTGATGACTCCTTGGGGTCACCCGGCTTTGGGGAGGGATGCTTTGGGCTCTGGTGGGACAAGTGCTCCAGGCACCAGGGATGGGCTGGCAGGGCAAGCGCAGGGCTGCTGTTGGCCTGGGGGCAGGACTGTCGAAGCCGGGGGATCTCGGCTCCACGGGGAGTCACCAAACACTGGTTTCCACAGAGTGTTTCCATCCCATCTTGTCCTGCCCTTGCTGTACACAACGCCTGCTCGCAGTGGGTGCCTGGTGATGTGTTGCTGGGGGGGGAAATGTGGCCCCAAGGGCCCTGTGCTCGGCTGACGTCCCCACTGCAGCACAGCCTGCGTGCCAGCGTTGCCTCAGGTGACTCCCTTTGTGCTGCATCTTCTCCCATGCTGGTGTCTCTCACAGAAAGGCAAAGGCGACGTGAAGAAGAAGGGCCAGCTGGACCCGTACGCCTACATCCCCCTGAACAGGGCCAAACTCAACAGAAGGTGGGTACAGCTGGGAAGGGCAGAGAAGGGCAACAGGACCAAAGCCAGGGTTCTGCCCTGCTCTATGTCCCAATTCCCTGGGGGTCTGGGGACTCTCTGCTGGCTCCTGTGCTGCTCCTTGCAGAGCTGGGGACAGGCCTGTGCGTTCGCTGCACGGCAGCCACCTGTGTGCAGTGCCTGGGCTATAACACAGCCTTGTGCTCCTTCCTCCCCCTAGGAAAAAGGCAAAAATGCAGGGCCAGTTCAAGGGCCTGGTGAAGGGGGCCCAGCGCGGGGCCCAGGCGGGACGCAGGAAGCGCCCGAAGGACCGTCGCCCCTGAGGAGCCTCGCACGCCCTGTCTGCCCCTGCCCGGGCACGGCGGAGACGTTGCTGCCCTGGGAGCGTGGGGACAAGGGGGAAGGCTCCTGTGCCAGAGGCGGCCGGCGCCTGCTCGAGCCTCCCGTGGAAGCCGCCCCGCCGCGTTACAGACTCACGGCCCCAACCCTCTCCTCCCGTGCTGGGAGGGGGGCGCTGGGTTGCCCCACGCGGGCCCTGTTTGGCGTGTGCGCGTGTGAGAGCAAGTGGTGTGTAATGAATTCTCCATCGATAAATTCCCACTGTTCCTATCCAGCCTTGCTTCCTGCCATCCTTCCCGTAGGTCCTACAAACTCTTTCTGTTTGCCTGAAACTGCTGCAGCCTCTCTGTGCTGCCCTTTCTCCTGAGAGCTGAGGCCAGCCCTTTGCTGGGACCACTTCTCACCCCCTGGACCTGAGGCAGGGCTGGACCTTTAGCTGCTCAGTTACTTCGGGTTCACCCAAGCATCCATTTTCACCTTGTTACTTCTGCTAGTGTTGGCCAGAGCGCCCTGGAGAAAACAAGGATGGAGCTGAGCACAGTGGATACGCAACAGCTCTGGGCTGCAGAGCAAATGGTTCACACTGTGAAGAACATGTATTTATGAACATAGCTGTTTTTCTTTCTTCTTCTGTATTAAAAAGCTTTTAGTCCTTTGTCATTTCCTATCATGGTAGCTTACGTGCTGGAATTACAACGCTTCTCAATCTTGTCATAAGCTAAACAGATTGTGCTTGTTCAGCCTCTTACTGCAGGCTTCTTTCTGTAGGCTGCAAATCCAGTTTTGTGGCTCTCTTTTGTGCTTTTTTGTTTTTTAA
The DNA here is from genome assembly GCF_000705375.1 of Tinamus guttatus. The sequence continues at coordinate 13,089 of NW_010580623.1, forward strand.
GATCCTTTTAAAAGCCTGGGTGTGGAGGGAGGAGCTCTTGTGCTGCTATTGTGCCTTGCCAGGGGCACTGTCTCCTTCCTGCTTCCCGACACTGGGCTCTCACTGTGTTGATGTGCACAGGGTTGTGAGGAGGCGCTGCTGCTCTAGTTCTGTGACTAGTTCACCGTTGCTGCCCTGAAGGCTCCCAATCCCCCTGTTTTGGGGAATTACTTTGTATTCCTTATTCCTACCTGGAAATACTGTGTTTGCATGGGTCCAGTCCTGGCTGCCCTGTGGGGCAGCCTGTGTTTCTGCCCCCAATCTTCTTTAGTATTGCATGGGTGGCAGCAGAGATTTTTATTATCTGACATGTGGTGTTAAGTATTGATTATTAGCAGGTCAAAAACAAAAAATCATCACTCAATTGTCCTGTTATAGCCTAGACTTAATCAAATACTCTGGCCCCTGAGGAAAGAAAGCCTCAAGCCCATGAAGAAAAACTAATCCAGAGCAAGGAGGGAAGAAAAAAAAAATGAAAGTCTTGGAGCTGGAGGGGTGCACAGGTACCCTCAAATACACCCTCCCTGCCCGCAGAGCTCTGCAGTACTGATAGAAGTGGAGCTGGGGAAGCAAGGACACAGCTCTGCCAGACCTCTGCCTCGACCCTGCGAGGGTCTGGACATACAGACCCATCACCATGCTGCAGAGGGAGCTCCCGGATGGAGAGGGAGCAAACGGGGAGCGGGTGCACAGCCAAAATTCCTGCGTTGAAGCTGTGCTGCATCTTCTGTGAGGTCCAATGCTCAGACCATCACACCTGACTCCAGAAGCAGAGTCTGCCTTGGCCCTCACCTGTAACACATGGCTGCAGCCCCCTCAGGGCTGTCGCTTTTACTGCTCCTTTTTATCTTCTTTCCTCCTTTGAGGCGGGAGCTGGAGATGGCTGTAGCTAATTCATTTAAAAGCTCCAAATTATTGACTCTATTGTTCTTCATTTGCATGTTGTAGCTTAAATTAGTGCGTGCCTGTGTGGAACAGAAGAGTTTCATTAGCGCAGAGGCTGGTGTTCGCCCGAGCTGGTGTCCAGAGAACAGATTCTTCTGCAACAACATGTTGTTAATCAGCTAATTAATCATGTAGCGCCGGAGCGGAGAGGGCGGCGGGGAGCAGCGGGGGAGCTCCCTGCCGCGGGCCCGGGTGAGGGCTCTGGCCTGCCGAGCCGGGCTGCAACGCGGGGCTCCGCGAGTGGCATCTGTTCCCCAAAAGGGCTGCACAGGTTGGGGCTGCAGGCGGCAGCTGGGCCGGGCAATGCGGGGTCTGAGGCTGCTCCAGCTGCAGGTGCCGGGGAGGCCCGGAGGAGGTGTGAAAGCTGCAGGAGGAGGGGGAAATGGTGTCTGCTTAGCCTTAGCAAGCACAATGGGAAGACAAGGGCCTGGGCTACGTGTCCACGCAGGCTCCTGCGCCTCCCTGCTGCCTCGGAGCGAGGAGCAGGCGCCGGCCTTGGGCAGGGCTGGGCAGCTCTGGGGGGCAGCAGCACCTGAGGAACCGGGTGTCCGTCCCCAACCCTCCTGCAGGAAGATCTTTAATGGAAGCTGGAAATGCCAAGGGACTGCTCCAGCCAAAATCCAGTCAATTAAAAAAAAAAAAAGCCGTTTAATTTCTAGCCCCCTCCGCACTCTCTGAGCTGCACTTTCCTTTGTTTGCTTGTAAAAAGTTTTTTTTTTCCCACTTTTTCGAGGTTGCTACCTCACGAAGCACGTGCAGGGTAAAAGGGGCCTAGTTGAGGGCAAGTTCCTCACACAAAAGGAAGAAGCCAGCCTGATTCTCCCCTGCTCCTGATGGTTTCTATTTAAATCAAATAAAATTGAACCTTTAACGAATTTCAATTTTCACCCACAGCTCGTTCGGGGGAAGGGGCTACGGCCTACAACTCCCAGCATGCCCAGCGCGTCGGGCGGCCGTTGCCTTCCCCCTCGCCCGCGCGGCCTGGCCGGTGGC
>NW_010580623.1:21309-43328 GCF_000705375.1 Tinamus guttatus
AGCCCGGCTGCCTCTGCCTTCCTGATAGCTTTCAAACCAGCTCCTTTGTGCTTAGTCCCATGTTGCCCCTCACACAGATGCTGGGTTTCTTCTGAATGTCTGCAGTGTGACCTGATTATTTTTCCTGTCCTTCCTTGCCCTCCTTTTTAATAGTGTCTATAGAAAAGCTGATGAAGTTCAGTTATATCTGTCATGCTGACTGATAGTGCTGCTTCTTCTCTTGGGATTCCTCCTCTTTTCTGTCCCTCCAACATTCATTTCAGATTTAGCTATCAGCCCTCTAAAGACAGGGCACTGCCTTTGTTCTGTGTTTGTACAGCATGGAGCACAGCGGAGTCCCCAGCTGTGACTGAGGTTCCCAATGCGACAGCGATAAAAGTGAATAGATTGGTAATGAGAAGAGACAGCTGCTGCCATCTCAAAAGAATCAGTTTTGGTGCTGGTTTCAGGGAAATTAGGATCACATCTAAGGTTACTTTTTCATTGCTGCTTCCCATAAATGTTTAGATTAAAATGAAACCACATACTTATAAACTTTGAATAAAACTAGAAGTAATGGAAACTATAGCAATGTTGTTTTTTATTTAATCTGTTAGACTCTGCTACTGTGATGTTAAGGTGGAAGTGTAAGAACTTGCAAATCCCTAATATAAAATTACTGGGTTTCTGGCTATAGCAAGAAGTATTTCTGCATTCTTGCAGAGATGAGGGGGGTGGGCAGGCTGAGCTGTCAAACATCATGCGAGCATCCAGAGCTGTGTTGGTTATCCTGGGAAGGAGATACAGTGAAGAGTACTGCAGCGAACATGCAGTTCTACTCTAAAATGCTTTCTAGTTCTTTCTCCTTTTAGTATTATAAGGCATCTGGATACTCTTCTGTTGTGGTGATAGTTGATTTAAGTACTGCTTTGTTGTCTTCAGATATTACAGTGGATTTTATTAAGAATCACACACAAAATTCATTGAGCTCAAGTTTGAGAAATCTAATGATGAAAGGCAAATTTCTCAATGTTTTACATACATCAAATTCTTTCTACTGAAGTTTTGTTTGATGCTAGTGATATGATGCTGAGACAGAATTTGACTTAATAGATCATAGCAGTGGCTTCAATATGCAATTATTTGATGTCCCTAAGACGGCCAAGTGTTCTGTTAGTCCCATGTTGTCTAGCACAGGCTATCGTAACATAACACCAGGATTCATTTCCCTACTCACCCCTGTGTAAATTGTATATTGTTATCTGATTTCCACAGCCAAAAGACTGAATGCCTCTAACTTAGCTGTTTAAATGGGAAGAAAGAAAGAGAACAATTAAAAAGGGAGCAGTTTCTATTTTCACTTGTACCAAGTCTAGAAACAGTGGTCCAGGTTTGGCATCCACTGTGCTATGCACTGTGTACTCATAGCAAAAGCTCTCTGCCCCTAAAGACCTTATGAGTGTAACCCTAGGCAAAAATTACTGCATGTTTTTCTTAACATTTTCAGAGGCAAATCAGTCATTCTGTGGAGAGTTACTGTGCTAAATGTGAGGACTGAATGTGATCTTTGTTATGCTGTCTTACAAGAATGTCAGTCTGAAGTGCAATTCTTAGAGCAGCGTTAACTGTGAAGTCACTTTTAAAGTCTCTACAGTCCATTCCCATTAGGCTTTTTAGGATTTTTTTTTTTCTTTTTTAATCTAGGAAATAATTTGTCTTCTAGTCCCTTTGTACTTAAAATGATTTCACATAATTCCTCTACGATTCTTTCATCTCTTTGCAAAATCTGGGATGGCTCCTATCTGGCTCTGGAATACTGACTTCAGACATCCTCATTAATTGATTCCTTATTCTGGCACAGCCTAGGAAATGATACTATTTTTCTCTCCCTGGGGAAATATGTGCCTGCGTGCATCTGTCCCGTCTTCCTTTGTGCTTACCCAGGCAAAGAATCCCTTAAATTCTGTGTTCTTTAGCAGGGTCTGCTTATCACTCTGCTCTTGGTGTTTGGTAGTAGTCCAGCTGTTTCGCACATTCTAAAGATTTTGTTCATATAGAAGGAGATTTTCTTCCATTATCTGCCTTATTTTCAAAAGCTCTTTAATCCTTTTACTCCTGTAATGGTAAGGCTCTTCTGCTGTGGTGTGGCTGTAGCCTTTTAGTGACAACTTATGAAATGCACAGAATGCCCCTGGAGATGAATTTTGCCCACTGCATTAACTACCTCAGACTATTTGGAAGTCTGTAGCTTCCAGCTTTTCCACTCTCCCAGCTACACAAACATAGCTAATGTCTTGCCCCAAAGGGTACCTCTTCCTTCTCTTTTGGGCTGTATTTGTGTTCTCCTTATGCTCTAGTTTCATGTTACGTGAACTCCTTTCTGCTGTCACACGCATGAAGTTACAGCAATATAAGACCTGCAAAAGCTGCTAAAACAGCCAGGCCTCCCCTATCTGAATGCAATCTTGCTTCCATACGCACTAATTTGTCTGCTTCCAAAGCCCTTGCTCCACAGGTTCAATCACAATGTCTTGCCAGTTCAGATCTCCTTTTTGTCCTCGTTTCCAAGGCATTGCCCTGGTCTGGATCTAGTTACCTTAGGGATTAATTGATCCATCATGATTTTGACCTCCTGCACCACCTACTCCCCATGAAATGATGGGGCTGTCATGCCTCAAGCAAGAACGCGGTGTGTGACAGACAGCTTTCTTTGTGGCTTGGCTGGGATCACAGGCTTCGCTCCTAAAAGATACTAGAATGGCAAGGATCTCGGCACAATATAGGACCCATTTTTTTAATCTGCTGTCTTAATCACAGCCCTATTAGTACAAGTTTTATTATTCATTGGGATTTGATTTTATTCATGGCAGCAGAGAGGAAGCTATTTGTTCCTTTTTGTTGTCTTTGACATGCTGTAAAGCAATTGCAGTTTGCTGTATGTAGAAAATATAACTCTTGCGATATAATTGCAAGCAAAGCAAAAAGCAATAGGTTTTCCAAATAATGTTTTGTCTCTCTTTTGCTGCTGTTATACACACTATGAGCGTAGGTGCAGCACATCCATCTTCTTTTTTTAACATGCATACAGCAGATGGGGCAAATGGCTTTTTTTGAAGGTTATGGTGTGTGCAGCACTGAGGATTGGCATGGTTATTGTGTGTAAAGCCAGTGGGGGCTTTATCTTTGCTCAGAAATGGAGGTTTGCTTCACATTTCCATTTTGATTAGCAATAATGATACAAAGGCAAATTTTCTGCACGAGGAAGAGCTGCTAATAAAGTGACCTTTCAAAATTAAGTAGCTCATTGAAGTGCAATGCCACAATAAGGGTATACAAGGCTGGTCCCAGCTGCGGCAAACAGGGAAACTGGACGGGAATCCAGAGAAACACGGACCGGGAAGGCTTATGTGGGAGATTGCTCATGGTTGCATAGTAATTGCAGCAAATACCAACAGTCCTCTGCAGTTTCCAGCTCTGGAGGGGGCAATCTGTGTACTTAGGCTTTGAGTGGATCTGAAGGAAAGATGCCAAAAGCTCCTTGGGCCAGTGGGAAAGGCAGGGGCAGAGAGTATTTACAGCAAGGTCCCTGGTGTGGGCTTGATGCAGTTAAGAGACACTGTTATTTTTTCTGCCAATGCTGTAATGTTATTTGTGCTTGACTGCAGCTGAAAATGCGTGTGCATGGTTTGCTCATGGCAGGCTTAGGGTAGTTTTGGGGCAGTTTTGCAGATTCCTCTTAGATGCAGGTGAAGCACAATTAACACCAAGCTGGTTTTAATTCAAAGCCCTGGTTTCTGTGTAGGAATTATTTGCCGCTCAACTCCAGCTACACAGCCTTTGGCAAGAGACATGAATCAATTTGTCCAGCTTTTCTTTTCTGTTTTGTCCCTGTGTGAAGGCTGATGCCCAATGTGTGCCAAGGGGGCCTTTCAGACCCAATAATGCATCCTTGTGTCTCGTAGCATGCGTGGAATTTGCATAGGCTGTGCTGGGACAGGCAGGTTTCTTTGTTGCTGGAAACAAGGAGCAAGTTATTTTCCCTGTCCCTGCTTCCTAATGCCTCTCCAAAAGCTCTCAGCACTCATGTAAGAAATTTACTTTTTTCTATTTATTTTTGCGTTAAATGTTGTTAAACTTTGTGTGACTGTAACAATGGGTGTGCAGAAAGTCATGTCAGTCAGTTCTAGTTGACAAAATTGTTTAATTTTTTTCTCTGAACCTGGATATCTAACTGTCGGAGGGAGCAGATAATCTGTGATGCTTGATGTAACTGCTGCAAAGTATTTGCATATCTTCTCTGTGGGGAAACAAAACTGCTAGTGAGTGAATAACAGTGCACGGATCATTGCAGGCAGGGTCACTGGGCCTATACACTTGCTATTAACCCTTCTCAGGATCTGTAATGCCATAGAATGAGTTGTCATGGGTTTCAGGCAAAGGGCTTGCTCCACATTATGGGCAGGGTTGCCACTTGTTTGTGCATTTTTAGGCCGATGCAATGAAATGAGAATATGATCAGATCCGTTGGTAGTTGCTTTTTGGCAGCTGATATTGAGTTCTTGCATTTTGGTCTTGATTTATTATGGATAACAAACTGCTGAAAAACTTGCTGGGAGGTACTGGGGAAAATATGGCTCCCATTTGGAGTCAGCAGCATGTTCTCCGGGCCACTCTAGGCGATGCAGCTGGGAACCTTTAAGAGCTTTCTGAGCTTTTAGATGACCTGGCAGCCTGCCTTGTAGTCTGCCTTGCAGACCTTCCTCTCCTCCATCCCTTTGGAGGAGTCTTTGACATCCTTGGAGAGCAATGGCAAGGGGAGAGGTTTCTGTACAGATTCTCACGATGCAAATGGTGCCGAGAGCCGAGTTTCCTGTGATTTCAGCAAGTATCTTTCACCCCGTGCAGCCTGAGTCCCAGCTTTTCTTCTCTTTTTGTGATCACGCACCCTGGAAATCACACCAAGATGGTCCTTCAGGTCACAGAAGTACAGCAGTGGTTCAGATATCTGCTAAAGCTCGCAGAGAAAGCATGCGAGTGGCATGGGGTTCAGCTTGCTTGCTGGTGTGTGTTTCCATGTCCTCTTTGTTAGCTGCTCTCAGTTTATATCAGAAAAAAGCTGCTTGGATTTACAAACTAGCAGGTCAAACGCTCTATATCTGATTCTGCTCTGTTGCTGGAAGCAGAGGGTGTCAGGTCCAGCTGGTTGCAGGTACGCTCCTTTTGTGGAAGTTGTGCCCAGCAGCAAGTGCTGGCGCCCTGCCTCGCTGGGAACGCAGTAATGTAGCCACTGCTTCTGCAAAAGTGAAAGGGATGGCAGGGTCTCCCACGGGAAGATCACTTTGGAGCGCGCGATGGAGAAAACTGGGGTAGTGACTGGCAGAGCACAAGCTTCCCCCAGCACGCTGCGCTGCAGCAACCGCAGGGTCAGTGGTGTCTGAGTGCGCTTGGTACCCGCTTGTGCGAAGGAGAAAACCGGGGTAGTGACTGGCAGAGCACAGGCTTCCCCCAGCACGCTGTGCTGCAGCAACCACAGGGTCAATGGTGTCTGAGTGCGCTTGGTACCCGCTGGTGGAGAACAGTGTCCCGTGGTGGCTCACAGGTGAGAGGAGATGCTCCAACAGTGGAATGGAAAGGATTATACAAGAGCCAAAGTATGATTAAAGGATTAATAAAGGTGTCACAGTGAAAGCACCCCATGTCTACCAGCTGGGTGGTCAGACAGACTCCACCCAGAACCTAGGAGGAACTGGCACACCAGCTTGCAAAGCTGGAGCAGGGCGTTGTAGCAGAGCCTGACATCTGGGCAATAGCTTGTGATGGGAGAACAATGATTTTAATTCTCACATCTAAGTAAAAGGGGAACAGAAGAGGCAAGCTAGGGAACTGGAGGGCTTGACTTCAGAAGCATGCAAGTTCTTGAGAGAGTGGGAGAAAGATGGTAATGAAAGACCTGTAGGTAGTTGGGTAAGATTCAGTGTAAGCACTTAAGAGTGCTGATTAACCTGAGATCTCTAATAACCACTTGCTTTGTTTTTAGGCATGGGAAATATAGCTTACCCAGCCTCTGGTAAACCTACCCAAACTCTAGTAAAGGCAGGGACCTGTTGTGGATAACTGCTAGTACAGCAGTGTGTCGAATCCATCTCATTTCCCATGCCACAGGAGAGGCTATCAAACTGGAGAGAGTAGATGTCAGCAGAGAACTGGAGGTAGGATAAAGGGCAGCCTGAACAAGAGGTAATAACTGGATGAGCTCAAACAGGTCTATTAGGAAGAAGGTTATTAAAGGATTCCTCAGGGACTGGTCTTGAGCAAATGCTGACAAGTTCATACTCACTTCAGACTCAGAGCACATGGCTGGGCAGTCATTTTAGCTGGCAGAGGGCATGAACTGAGGTGCTGGTAGCTGGTCACCTGGGAGCATCTGACCATATTTCTAGCAGAAATAAGGGTCAGTGTGGCTTGTTTGTGACTGTAGAAATGAAGTCCTGTGGTGTGAGATATGAATGTGATGCTAGGAAGGTAGTGATGATGACTACAGGAGCTGGGTAGTATAAGATGGCCTTGAATCAATTTAAATTAGGGTTTCGATTTTAAGCCCACTAGGAACATATTTCTGAGGAGGAAAGGGGACATAGAAGCCTCCTGTGAGGGGGGGGCTCATAGAAGCCTGACGTGTGGGGAAGTGGATGCAATGAGTTTCTTCACTTTCTTCACTCCCATGTTGCAAATGCTCTCATCACGGTATGGCGTGCTGGTTTGGGGCTGTGTTATGCAAACAGACCCATTTTTTTTCTCCAAAGGGGAAATTAAGCTGTAGTGCTGAACGCTTGCTGAAGACACTGTACTATGAGTCTACACCAATACTCGCTATGTTGGCAGATGTCTCCTTCAGGGCAGACCAGCTGGCTGCAAAAACAAAGTAATGAGGAGATTTTTTTTTTTCCTCCTTCCCTTTTTTTCCAGTGATGCCATCTGCAATTTTGTCATTTGCAATGACTCCTCCCTCCGCAGCCAGCCGATCATCTTCAACCCCGACTTCTTTGTGGAGAAGTTGCGCCATGAAAAGCCAGAGGTGTTCACAGAGCTCGTGGTCAGCAACATCACCAGGCTCATCGACTTGCCTGGGGCAGAGCTGGCCCAGCTGATGGGAGAGGAGGACCCAAAGCTGCCGGGGGGCAACGGCATAGCCTCTGGATTTCTGCGTTCCCTTATGTCTCTGAAGCGCAAAGGTGAGAATGGCATCGTGCCCGATGCCCGCCTTGGTACGGTGCTGACTGGCATCATCTAAACATGTACTTTAGAAAGCTTGCAGTGCAGGCCTCTTATTTCAAGCCTATGTTAAGTGCTTAATATTGTAGCTTTGTAATCTCTGGGGATGCCAGCTTTAATAAGCAACAAAACAGGCTAAGAAGTTCAGCCAGGAACTGCCTTGCAGCTTCCAGAGCATCCTCCTTCTGGCCGTTTGTTCATGTTGGCCACAGTCAATTGGCTGCTTGTTGTGCTTGGTGCAGCCCGAACCACAGAAATACAGTTTTGGCCCTATGGTTTCTGGTCTGGCTCTGTGGATGGCATGAGTTGGAGAGATGTCCCAGATCAAACCGTAATCGATCTTTATACGGCTTCTCTAAGTTCGAAATTTATGCTAAGACCAAACTTATGCTTCTATAAGGATAATCTGAGCGCCACTGCTCAGTGGAGTCTCTGGTATTGACGTGTGCCCTGCAGTCCTGGCTTCCCTGGTGGGATTGCTGATAGACATCTCACCCTGGCAGCGCTGGGCTGGGCAGCACTGCAGGGGTAATCAAGTACTTTGGCATCCTCAGGTGCGAATCACTCAATCATGGTGATTTTCCTTTATGCTCCATAATAACAGGTCTTTATGTTTTTTTCCCAAATGGCAGTTACACTGTGTTTGGGCCTGTGTTGCACTCACCTCTGTTCCAGAAAAGCAACAGGGCACCTGAAATTCAGATGCATGTCACTGGACAAATAGGAGTCATGGAGAAATGTTCTGATGTATCTTGTTAGTGTGCATGAAAACTTCCCTGTTCTTCCCCAAATCCTTGTAGCAGGGACTTGTCAGCATTCTCCTTTCCCCTCTGGTTTCTTCCCCACTGCGTGTTGTATTCTGCTGGAACACTGTTCTTACCAGCTTTCAGAACTGATGTCTCCTGCTAGCTCCTCATCTACCAGCAGCTCTTCCTCACCTAGCACAGACTGCGTGTGTTTCCGTGGCCGTGTGTCTGCACTACAGCTACAGCAAGCAGATGTTTCCAAGTCAGCTGGCTGCTCTCCCAGGCTGCATTGGCAGTGTCTCCTGCATTGACAGGCCCTGTCTGTGAACTCCAGACTTTGAGAACAAGTTTGTGCCTACAGAGAAAATCAATTTCATGTACTATGTTTCATCTTAGAGCTGTCCTTTGTTTCTCTTGATGTTATAGACCAGCTAGAACAAACAGGTTTTATTTCTTCAAAGCCAGAGGCCATGGACCGTAGAGCTCAGAGCTGATCAAACTGTAAATACTTATGACTTTGAGCATCAGGAAACTCAATCTCATGCTGCTTTTAGTTTCTGAAGCAATTGCACAGTAACATCTAAGCCTTTATAACTCAGCATCCATTCTCCAGACACTTCTTTCAAGTTTCTTTGAGAATCAAATTCTCATTCAGATATCAACTTCTAACTTTAAAAGTAAATCGAATTCATCAGACCCTGCACGTCTCCAGAAAGTGTGTTTTCCTCTCCCTGGCCACTATGGATTCTATCTGATGAATGTATAATGAATTTAGTTTTCTTCAAGGACAAGATTCTTTTGCTAACCATTCTTTCACTTCATCCTCAAGTCTTTCAGATCTTACACAAGGATCAAGAGGTCGCATTTTCCTTCTTCCTTCTGCAAGATTGAAGACTTTTTGCATGTGCTTTATCAGAGAGGGGTCAGAAAGTTCTTAATTTAACAGGAGGTTGGAGTTCTTATTAGCTTACCATGTATTTCACAAGTCCTAGAAGGAAGTGGAATGTTCTTCAGGCAGAATAAATTTGGTTGTGCAGGAGGGCTGCTTGAGAAGTGCACAGGGTTAACCTGGTCTTTCCCACCTGCCATTTGGAGGTGTGAATGTACACACCTCAAAACAGTAAGATCTGTAGTACAACACAGGAAACACATGTAAAATCACCATGTGCTGTGAGGTGGCGGGGAAGCAAGACAAAGCTTATGCGGGGGGATAACTATTATTAGACCAGCCTGTGCACCTGCTTGGATCACTTAGCTGTTAGCTGCAAGGACAAGAGGAGACCTTTCAGCCCCCCAAAGCTGGTGTAGATGTCCTGCTTGCCCTCAGAAGTGGCCTGTGCTCTTGCATGTCTGGTGATGGGGAGGGGACATTTATTCTTTTCTTAAATTTGATGGCTCTTTGAAGCCTGCGCTCAAGAACAGGCCAAACAGCTGTGTGCCTGGTTCCAGTTCAGGTTAGTCATCACGCACTGCAGGGTCTATCCAGCATTTTGGCTCTAGCTGTGGTCAAACCAATGTTTGTATCGGGGAGCAGTGGTGTCCCTGGCTCTGGCTGCTGCAGTCATGGGAGTTGCTTCAGCCTTTGGAGGCACAGTGTGCTAGCTGTGTGTATCTGATCAAAGAAGTCATTCACTTGGAGGACTCCATTTATTAGACAATACTTCCCTGCTTGGTACCTGCAGTCTTACCTGGGAAGTCCCTCTCTAGACAGGAACAGTTTTCTCCAGTGTTTCAATAAGTGCTTTTCACTTAAAATGGGCTTCTCATCTAATGTTTCTTTCCACACAGGGGTCTCCTCCCTTTCAACTCAGTTGCTTCTCTCTTCCTTTATAAGAGGAAGAGAAAAGCAACCCTACTGGAGCCAATATTACTGACTGGAGCTGGCAACTCATGCCTGATTTTTGCTAGCAACCCCACCAGATGAAAGCAAACCCTGGGAGTCAGAGTAGCTGTCTCTCTTCCTTATAGAGAAGGGCTCAGCTCACTGCTTCCCTAATCTCCCTTCTGGTTCTTCCTTGTTCAGCCTTCTGATACTTCATGCTTTACTGTGCTCAGCCCAGGGCAGGTGACGTGGGAGAAAGATTCACTGCTGCTTATTCCTGCCTGGAAAGGAGGCTGCCATGAGCCAGTCAGACCACATCTGCTCTTCTCAATGGTGCTTATTCCTTTCTCCCACATCTTGCAGGTGCAGCTCTTCCTTCCATCTCCCTGCATGTCAGGTTGCAGTGAGGACTAATCCAGGACTTGTCTCCCACTTGTGCAGTGGCTACGGGGCGCACCGAGGAAGTCCAGGCTGCACATCTGCTTTTCACATTTTGTTGCTTTCATAGGACCTATGCTTGCAGTTAATAGGCACTTTAAAAATGAAACATCTGTTCTGTGTTTTTGCGAACTACAGAGTATTTGCTTTAGCTGATTAAAACCTCTAAGCTGAGGTAAGAAGCAAAATGATGAAGCCTTTGGAAATACAGCATTGGGAGATGGCATGAGTTATTTGGGAGTGCTTGTGAGATAATGTCTATTAGGGGATCTCTGAGGCCTTGATTCTTAGTATTTTTGTGCACTGGTCTTTGCATGCTGAGATTCTATCCTTTAGGGAGCACTGTTCTGGGGCTGTTGGGCTCTGAGCTGCCTTGAACATGTTATCCTCTGTTCTGCAGAGAAAGGGGTGGTGTTTGGCTCACCGCTGACTGAAGAAGGCATCGCACAGGTTTCCCAGCTCATTGAGTATCTGCACAAACGTAAGTGACCATCTTGCTGCCTTTCTACCTGCTTTGGCCACCCCAGGCCCCTGGTCTGGGCTGAGAGGTGAGCTCGGAGCCTCTCCAGCAACAGGAGCTTGGGGCAGGGCTGGGTGACTGCTCCTCAGGACTGCCTAGCAGATGAGTTAATCTATTTCCTCCTGTTTCTGTGAACTTTCTGTTGGTGTGACCCAGCCTGAAGTCATGGCTCTGAATGCTGCTCACTGAGGTTTGCTGTTGAGCTCTAGAACTGCTTTAGTAAGAGGAAGGGAAATCAACGTCTGAATAACTAGGGGATTTTTCCCTCCCCTCTGTTGAACAGATCTGCGAGCAGAAGGCTTATTTCGGGTCCCAGGCAACAGCATCAGACAACAGATCCTAAAGGATGCTCTGAACAGTGGTACAGATATTGACCTGGACTCTGGGGAGTTTCACTCCAATGATGTGGCCACCCTGCTGAAGATGTTCCTGGGCGAATTACCAGAGCCCCTGCTGACACACAAGCACTTCCATGCCCATCTCAAAATTGCAGGTGAGTGAGCAACAGGAGGTGGCGATGAGCAGGGGAAGGAAGCCAGCCTGCTGGAGAGCTGGTAGTGCTACTGAGCCACGCAATAGGCTGGGGAAGTGCGATCCTCAAAGCAGGGTAAGAGCAGCCTTATGGTAGAAAGACTGCAACTGAAACTAAGAAATCAGACTGAGTCTCTCTAGCCCAATTTCTTCTCTCCAACAGCGGCTATAAGCAAATGCCTAAGGAGTCACTGGAGTAGCATTGGGTAAACTTGGGTCTCCAGCTGTGTTAAGTCTGGAGGTTTCATGAGCCAGGTTTGGTATCAGCATATTTAGTAACTCTTATTGGACTATCTTGTGTGAACATGCTCTGCCTGCAACCCAACGAAACTCTTAGCAATTCTGTTAACCTGTGGGAGTAGCACTGGAGATTAACATAGTATTTGAGGGGCTTGGAAGCTGGGAGGAGGGAACTGGAGGACTGAGACCTAAGCAGGAGTTTGGAGGACAATTGGCTTTGTGAAGAGGGGAGAGTAAGCAGTTGCAATGGGTTTGCTGTTAGGGAAGACAATGTGTGTCCTTCACATTCTGCCTTGTGCTTTGGCAGACTTGACACTGTTTGATGAGAAGGGGAATAAGACCAGCACTCCAGACAAAGAGCGCCAAATCGAAGCCCTCCAGCTGCTCTTCTTGATCCTTCCTGCACCCAACCGCAGCCTGCTCAAACTGCTCCTGGATTTGCTCTACCAGACGGCCAAGAAGCAGGACAAGAACAAGATGTCTGCACATAATCTTGCCCTCATGTTTGCACCACACATCCTGTGGCCCAGGAATGTGAGCAATGCCTCAGTACCTCCTGGTGGGATGTTGTAGGGTAGAAAGCAGAGGCTCAGCAGGCCTAGAGAGGAGCCCTGAGATGGGAAGGATGAGTGTTGCAACACCAGTGGGCTATGGACTGCAATGGTGAGGCTGAGCTCCCTGGCAGAACTCAGGCAGGGATGAGACCTGCTGTTTGTCTCATTTGCCACTGATGGTTCCTGTTTTCAAGTAAGATTTAAAGCACATCAGTCCTCTTCATTTTAAGAATGACTGCTGTGGGCAAAACCTGCAGACCTGACTCTGCAGCATTTCCTGGGCTGCTGGTGAACTACTTTGCCCTAAAATTGTCTGGGTGGCCACGGTGTTAGGCCAGCTCTGCTCAAAGAACTTTAGCTCTTTGGCTGTGTGGGCTCAGCTTGTTGGCATAGTGTGAGCCCTGCCTGTTCATCTCCTCAGAGGTGAACTCCTGCTGAGCCCCTGCATGTGTCCATGTCCCTGAAATATGGCAGACACAACCCTCCTCCCCTTCTAACAGCTGCTCCTTGGGCTGTGTCTCTTTGCCAGGTAACAGCAAATGACCTGCAGGAGAATATCACAAAGCTAAACAACGGAGTGACCTTCATGATCAAACACTCACAGAAACTCTTCAAAGTAAGTGTGCTTCGAGGTCCTGCTGCTCTTGCCTCTTCTGCAGGAGACCCTTGTCCAAACAGCTCTTGGATATCAGGGTATATGCTGGGTGCTCCCTTCTGTGGTGGGATTTATACAGGAAACTGTTGAAAGAATTTATACAAGAAACTACTGACTAGAGAGGAAACCTTGGCTGGGCGAGTAGCCCAGGGGAAGGACACAGCCATGGAGGTGGCTTTTCTGCCTTGGCAAGGTCAGAGGCATGGTGCAGTGTAATACCACCCTCTACTGGACACCCATTACCTGCTTTCCACGTGGGAAACAGGTTTTCTTGGGGCACTTAGTGGTGGGACTCCTGTTGGGAAGCTTTAGGGATCTGGCAGCATAAGGAAACCAAAGGGATTCCTCTTGGATGAGGGCTGCAGGCATGGGAATCCCTTGTGCAGGAACACTGTTGTGAACACTTCTGCCCAGGCAGAGTTTGCAGTTCGGAGCCTCCCTGTGCAACTAAGCACAGGATGTTTTGTTGCAGTTAGGGGTGTGGGGCTTCTGCAGGGCTCTCCAGGAAAGGGTTTCCAGCACACACAGTGTCTTGGCTTCCTAGGACCTTCCTGCTTTGTGGGCTTCTGCTGTCTGCATAGGGTCTTCCCATAGAAAGTATCCCTTTTCCCTCTGTCAGCCCTCTGTTTCCTCAGCTCAGAGCCAGGGAATTGCTTGAAAAAAGTTTATATGGAATCTGTTGTATTTCTGTGTCCCCCTTGTGTTGATTACATGTGTTAGAGAGGAAACTGAGCAGAGATTGTACCAGGGACATGGAACAGCACTATTGGTCTGCCTCAAACAGCTGAATCTTTGAAATGGCTTGTGTGGTGCAGCTGAGGAGCAGCTCTTGGGGAAGCTGCATCTTCCCCCAAAGTCAAGCATACTAAACATACACATGGCACTTCCCCTGTGAGCAAGGTTTTGTGTCTTCTCTGCTCAGGCCCCTGCTTACATCCGGGAGTGTGCCAGGCTGCACTACCTTGGATCCAGAGCCCATGCATCAAAGGTAAGGGCAGCCAGTGCAGTGCCTGCCCCCAGGGAAGGGCAGAGGCTGGGCTGCTGCAACAGGATCTCTGGGAGCAAAAGGGACTGAAAACAACCCAAGTCATAAAGGAGGGTCTGTCTGTTGGAGAGCAGGAGGGAGGGAACCATATGGTATGGTGGTGCAGGCAGCTGCATTAGGGAAATCGGGCAGAGTTGAAGCATCTGTTAATCAGAAACACTGGGAAGGCCACCAGCCCCTCTTCAGCAGCAAACCTGCTCCCTCTGCCCAGCACCTGCTACTTTGAAGGGCTATGCCTTCCAGACAGACAGCATCCACTGCCATGGCTGGGCTGCTTACAAAGCAGGACTGCAAAAAAGGCTACTTGCTGCTGCTGCTGGCATAAGATTTATCTGCAAATATCAGCAAATGCTTCCCTGCTCCATATAGCTGCAGAAGAGGAAAGATGCATTGGAAGGAACTTCAATAATCCTTCTTGAGCCTGTTAGAGCTCCTGCAGCTGGTATCCAGGAGGGAGGGAAGAAGCAATAGGGTCACCTTTGTGTTGCTGTCACCTCTGCCTGGCACAGGGCCTGCTGGTGCAGTGCTGCTGCAGAGGGGTAAAGGAAAACACAACCCTGTGCATTTGCTGGGGTGAAGCAGCTCACGAGACAGCTCCCAGGGTGGCTCGAATGGGCGGCTCGCTTGGATTAAAGCATGGCAAGCAACTGCTTTCTCCGCTTTCCCAGGACGACTTGGACCTGCTGACCTCTCCCAGCTCCAAGGAGCTGCAGCCTCTCAAGTCTCAGAAGCGGAGCCGGCTGGACACTTGCCATCAGGAGGAGACCCAGCAGCGCACAGAGGAGGCCCTGAAGGAGCTCTTCCGCCACGTCCACAATATGCCTGACTCTGCAAAGAAGAAGAAGCTAATTCGGCAGGTAGCGTGGGGAAGAAAAATGAGTTTGGGGGTGTGTTTGCCAGGCACGGGACTAAAGGGAGGGCCTACCATAGAGCTGCTCCCAGTCCTGGGGAGGGTGAGCTTTGAGCCCTGCAAGAGGCAGAGCTATATGAAGGAACGGGAGGAGGAAGCCTGTGCTGGATGTGGCTGATAGTGGAGGTGGTTGTTGCACCAAGCTGTGCTCTGAACTCTGTCTCCCAAGCTCTAGAGACTTGCCAGTCAGAAGTCCCTCAATCCTGATCATGGTTGTATTGAATTTGTTACCTCAGAGGAAAAAGCCTGTCTCACTTTGCCTGCATGGTGGGGACAAATTGGTCTACTTGGTCCAGGAAGCCTGGGCCCAGGCAGTGCTTACCCTGCCTGCCACCCCCCAGTTCCTGCTCAGCCCCCTTTCTACTTGGTGGCTGCTGGTCTTGGCTGACCTGGTAGCCAGCACAAAGAAGCCTTATGTCCAAGCTTTGTGTGAGCCTGGGCAGGGGCAAGGGCCCTTCCCTTGCGTTCATCTCCCTGCAGCTCTGAGCTGCCCCTCCACTTTGGAGAGGGAGGAAAGCCAAAGCAGTGCATGGTCTGAGGGCAGTGCATAGAGCTGCACGCATCAGCAAGAGGCTGTAAGATAGTAACTGCATAATGTGCTGATCTCATGTTTCCTCCTAGTTTAATAAGCATCCTGCAGCGCTCACTCCTGGCTCTGATGTCCGCACACCCCCTGTGCAAAGACGCAACCGCTCCCGCTCCTTCAGCGGCCTCATTAAGGTAAAGGCAGCCCTTGACCCAGGTGCTCTGCTGCAAGTCTGTGATGTTGCTCTGTGCCTCTGTCTTGTCCTCGCTTGGATAAGGCACTTGACAGTAGGGACTATTCAAAGTACTGTCTGCTAAAGAACACAGATCCACTGGGGATGGGAAAAGCAGCCCAGCAAGAATAAGCCTTCTTAGTATGAAATGTAATTATGTACGAGACACTCTGCTGTAGGATTTGTATGCCTTTGTGAAGGTGTCATTGCTTCCCAAGGTGAGATGAAGACTGCCAGGGAGCAGTCAGTCTAGGTGACTGGTAGCACAGGTGTGAGCACATGGGAGACTGCTCTACAGCTGCAGGTAGCTGCTTCTGGCAGTCTGGGCTCCTGGCCAGGCCTGGTGTCACCTCCTGAACTCTTTAGGAGCAGGCAGGCTAAGCCTGGCAGAATGGTATTTCAGGTAGTTCTGTTTTTCAGTCTTTGTCCCACCTGGTTTCCTGTTTTCTTTCTCAGCATCCACCCATTTACCAGAAAGGCATCTTGCTCCTTCTCTTCCTTTCCTTTTCCCTTTGTACTGTGAGCACTAGCTAACAGTCTCTCTCTTCTTATGGCAGCGGAAGGTCTTGGGAACACCAGTTATCATGGAAAGGAAGAGCAGAGATGTCACACCAGAGCCAGAGCGAGCTAGCAAAGAGAACATCCACCTGGTAAGAGTGCAGACTTGGGTGGGAACTGCTCTGGCAGAACAGCCTGCTTCAAGAGAAGGTTGTGGATATCATTTCATTCACCATGTCTCTGATCCTATTCCTCTCTTCCAGTTACAGAAATGTGGCTCTCCAGCTCATGCGTCCCCAGCGAAAATGAAATTTTTAGAGGGTCGGAAAGAGGTGAGATGCTCATGCACACACACGCACAGCCCTTCCTGAGAGGAGCCTGCCCCCTTGGGCTCTCACCTTGAGTGCAGAGAGACTTGCAAAGACAGTGTCACTGCCAGCAAGGCTCTGTGGCAGCCGTGGGCCCCTGGCTGCAACAGTCTGGCAATCCCTGGCTCTGAGCTGGGAGCCATAGGCGCTCTGGAAGCCAAGCCAGGCAGGGATCCCTCGGGCAGGATGGGTGTCAGGGGAATGAGGGCAGATAGCCCTGTGGGGCTGGTGCTGGCAGCCTGTCAAGGTGACAGTGAGGGCAGAGGTTAGTACAGCCAAAGGTGCATTAATTGTTCTTGTCTGGTCACTGTCTTGTGCTCCGTTTCTGTGAAAGTTACGGAAACACTGCGGTGGGAGCTGTTGTAGGGGGAGGGCAACATGTCCCTGCTTTGTGTGGCATTCAGGGTCTTAGGCATTCAATCTCTAATCCTCTGCTCCAGGACTCCTGCAGACGTGTGCGAGCCTGCCTGCTTTCCAAGGAATCATCGTCCCTGTGAATCGCCTCTCACCAATGCATGGATTGGGGAATGCCCAGCCTCACAAGCTGTGAATAATAGATGCTGCCCTGAGAGGGGAGCACTGCAGGCTCATGGCAGCCTCCAACCTGCCAGTGCTCTTGGACCTTTGCAAGGACTGCAGGGACTTGTTTCTATCTGTATATAAATATATGTTATTCTACTATGGGGCAAACCACTATCTAACCAAAACCTGTGCAGCATGTCTGACCTGCTGGCTCTGGGAAGAGCTGGAGAGCTTAGTTACGGGGAGAGCCCTGTGCATTACAGGGCTCTGTTTGTACTCCCAGCTCTTTCTGCAACGTGCTAGGCTGTGTTTTTGCTTTCATCTCTGAGCTGCTAACCGGTTGGCTTGTTTCTGCTGCTTCTTCTCTGTATGTAGTGAGAATGGAGTGCAACCTTCCTGGGCATCCTGGCAGCTAACCTTATCTCCAGGCCTCCTGTGGAGCTTTGTTCCCTCCCATCACGTAGCACTGCCCTGGTTCTGTGGGGGAGCAAGGAGAGTGTCTGAGCAGGGCTGCCTCGGGGGCAGGAGGTCGGCAAAGGCTGTCCCAGGGCAGCTCAGCTCGTGGAAGCTGGGATGACTGGGGCAGTCAGTCTGTGCATGGCATAAAAACACTTTGAGCATCACAAGAGGTGAAGGAGGGCTCCAGCCATTTGCAATCTGCTGCAAGTGGTGCCAAAGGCTTTAACTCAAGATATCTGGATGGCCCGTCTGGCAAGTGGCTGATTAGTTACTAAACTGGGGGAAAGCTGGATTCATGTCTTTGCTGTGAGCTGCAGAAAGGGGATGAAACCATCTAGATACAAAATAAACCCCTGTTGCAGCTGGCCAGTGTCAGCTGCCTTGTTAAGCCAAAGTGCTCCAATAAGCCAGTCTCACCAGTAGCTGTCTGCAAGCGTTCCAGGACAGGGAACACATTGGGTCACTACTGTGGAAAAAAAGATTTAATCAGCTGAGGAGCCCTCTAAACACTTCTCAGCCCTTCTCAGCGAAGCAAATAATCCCTGAAATCCAATTATAATTGTCTGCTAATCCATAAGAACCAGCAGCCGACAGAAGTTAGAGCTCTGTCCTTGACAGTTTTTGAGACAACTGGTGGCAGAAGTGTGAGGCTGCGGCATGAGCGGGGTTCAGTCCAGCTGACCAGAGCTGTCCAAACAGGGCTTCAGAGCCCTGTGTGCCTTAGCTGGCATCTGTCACGTTTTGGTACTCTGATTTCTTTTATTTAAGAACTACAAAGCTATATGCCTTGTGCTGCTTGGTCTGGAGGGGTTTTCCGATGGGACACCTCCTCTCATTCTGAGCCCAAAACAGAAGAGCTTCCTCACAAATGTAGGAGGTAGTGGAGCTGTTGATGTGGGAGCCTCTGCCACAGCAGAGGGAGAGCCCTGGTTCTGCAGGGGCCGGGCGGGTGAGGATGCTGTGAGGAAGGGCAGAGGCTGTGCTGTGTTAGCTGCAGGTGCTTTTTGGATGTGTCTAATGATTCCTTCTGGAAGGTGGAACTGTCTGCGTGCTCTGCTCCCAAAGGCAGGCTGTGTTTGCTGGAGCAGTCCTGCCCCTGCAGCCTCTGCCAGGCAGCGAGTGCCCTGTTAGCAGCGACTTGGACCTTGGCACCACCTCTGTTCAGAGGTGTGGGATGAGCTGAAGGTCCAAAGCCCAGCGAAATGCACGGAGAACCCAGCCTGATGCTGCTACCTCTGCTCTGTCTGTATGGAGAGTGGTTGCTGAGTGAAGCATTTGTCTGCAGGCCCCCTCTTCCCTCCCCATAACATAACTCTAGCTCTGTATGGATGTTGGCTTGGCAAGGCTGGCTCACTGCTAAGGCTAAATGCACTGTCCCTTTACAGATGGGAGAAAAGTAACTTTTCCTTCTAGTGGCCAAGCAACTGTGTTACTCTTGGAGGTGGATCTAGCTCAAGAGCTGTGTCTGATTTCTGGCAGAGCTGGGATGTGCTTAGTGCTGAAGAAGTTACCTCTGGGGCACCCACCTGGCATTCTCCTTGTCTCAGATGCCCTCCCTGCCAAAAGCAGGCCAGGGGCAGCCTCTGGACAGGGCAGACCAAGGAGGGGACTTTAGGACTGTCAGTGCCCTGGGCTTTAACCCAAGGTGCCCTCCTGGTGCCAAGGATGAGGGGGAGCAGCAGGGACCTGGGCTCTAGGATCCCTGGCTGTCACAGCCAGGTGTGTTCACGCTGCCTTGCAGGGGAGGGGGGTTGTGACGCTGCCTGGATGTCCCTTGTCCTGCCTAGCACGTTGCCTCATGGGGATGCTTCCTCCCACAACAGCAACTAACTGTTCCCAGAGTCTAGGGTTTCTGAAATATTTTTAATCTTTGTCCTTATTTATATATGCTATGTATGTACCACTTCAGACTGCTGCCTTCCATATGTTCGTGTGAAATCCCCGTATTAAATGCTTTTATTTTTAGTGGTTTTGCTCAGCGGCTTAAGCAGTTTTATTGGGACAGTGCATCTGCTTTCAGCAAGGAGGAAGCATCTGCGGAGGAGCCGTGTGCTGCCACCCTCGGAGCAGAGGTGCCTGGTGAGTGTGGGGACAGCTCTGGTGTCCTGTGGTGGCACCCATGCTCCTTCCTTCTGGGTGTCCCATGCAGCACGGTGTGCAGATGGGCTTCCCCACGCACTGCCAGGTACAAAGTCAGACCTCTTCCTTTTGCTCTTCCTCCCGCTGTCATCCAGGGTGAAGGGAAATCTGGGTTTACAAAGAGCACTTTATATAAATAATGGATCAAACGAATACATTTTTCTCTTTAGAACCATTCTTTTCTTGCTAATCTTGGCTGCCGAAGGAGGATGGTTTCTGCTTGCATTTTCGTTTCCTTCTTCCTAATAATGGCGTCTCACATTTTATGCAGATTATTTCTCTGTGAAGTTCTTCCACATTTGAAATGCCCTGGGCTTGCCTGCCGTGGCTCAGACACTCATTAGCATCCTTGCTGTGTGAGTTAAAAACAAGCAGGAGAAGCAAGCTGCGTGGTACGTTTGAAACCTTCCTGCAGGCTGAGCTTCAAGCAGGCCCAGCTCTGCTCCAGAGGCTGGAATTGGGTGTCATGGGACTGCTGCGCTTCCACTCCCTGGAGCTTGCAGGGCAGGAGGGGATGGGATCTTTGCTCACTTAAAAGCAGCCTTGGGAGTCGAGATGTTTCTGTTCTTCAAACCGCTGAACAAAAGGAATGTGCACACTCACTGCAGCTATTTTGAATATTGCACATCCAAGTATCGCCTCCCTGATAATCATGATTCAAAGCGCCAGGCTTTATACTGCTTACATAATTTTTTTAAAAATGAATAATTTCTAGCCCTTGAAGCCACAACCTGAGCACCTACGCCTGGCTGCAAGTAAAAGAGTAGCAGTTCTGAAGTTGGTGGCAGCGAGCACAGAGGGAAGGTACGTGCTTGAAAAGGGGAGCCTTTAGTCTTCATTATGCTGCTATTCCTGCACAGCAGTGGCGGCGCAAAGCAAACAAGCCCTGTTCATCCTTCATTTCATCATACAGTTTTATGTCAAATTGCACAGCACAGACTTGCAAATAAGTTCTGCACTGTCACTACTCTCTAAATCAATTTTTGCAGATTGTTTTGATTTTAAAATACCCTGCCCCGACTGGGAGTTGAAACAGGATCTTTTTTGTTTCTTAAATTACGAAGTGTGGCTTGGAGCTGTCACGCTGCTGTGGTATCTCACTGTACGATTGCCCCAGGCAGACAAAAAACATGAGCCATATTAGCGATAACTGGTCTGGCTGGTGCCAACATCTCTCAGGCTTTCCAATCTCATTGGCTTGCATTAACTAATATTTTTTCACAGAGTGAATAAATTACCATGTTTAGCTCTATTTGCTTGTGCCCCTAGCGCTCAAGTCTATAAATTGTGCAGGCCTCTGCACGCCAAGCTCTCCGTGCTCGGCACCTCTGCTGGCACCCCCTCCCTGTCCCATCCTGCCTCCAGCCCTGTCCTTGCTCCGAGGGCAGGGCCTGTCCCTGAGGGGGGTCGTGGGCTGTTCCCAGGCTCCTGCTGGACCCAGCTGTGGATCAGGGAGGAGGTTCGGACGCTCCCCTGCCAGCCTTGGAGGTGCTGGTGTTGACGCAGGTTGTGCTGAGTGCAGGGGGAGCAGAGCTCTCCTCCTCCCTGCCTGCGCCCTCCCAGGCCCTGGGCACCTGGCACAGGAGCAGCGGCTCCCCGGCGCCTTGTGAGGGCCGTTCTGTGCCCAGGATGGGAGCCCCTGTGCGCCCAGGCCCCCGGGGCTGCAGGAAGCTGCTTCTTCCCCAGAATGAGGTTAAATCCATTTCCCTTTCCTGCTTCCTAAGTTGTTTTGGGGTGCTGGCTGCCTCTGGAGCCAAACCCTGTACCTGTCACTCAGGCTTGTGTAGCCGGTGCTGCAGTGCGGGTGACCCAAACCCAGCGGGGCTGCTGCCAACTCCCTGCCCGCTGGCTCCTGGGCTCTGGCTCCCTTCCAGCCTCTCCTAGCCCTGGCTCCTGTCTGTGCTGCGACTGGGTTGCAGCAAACACACAACTGGGATGGGCGAGGTGTGGAAAAGCCGCTGGTGACTACGGAGGCCAAAAGAGCCTGACCAGGCCCGTGATTCAGCGATTACATCCCTGTGTGGGACCAGCCGCCAGCTAGCTGTAAATAGGGAGCACAGACATGCTCGTCTGCACCCACGGTGTCCTCGTTAATAAGATCAGGACAGAGCCTCTGCCTCTCTCAGCTGTCGAGCAGAGGTGCTTCTTATCTCTCAGGTTACCTGGTTTTCCTTGCACAGGGATGTCTGTGCAAAGGGGGCCTGCAGGAAAGCAAAAGGAGTTGGTGGGAACAAGCTCTGTTCTTCCAAAAACAAAGCCCAGTGTCCCTGCTTGCCCCATGGCCAAGGTCATGCGCTGCATCCTGCAATCCCAGGCAGCAGCGCTTCACAGCGGCGGAGCTGCCGTTTATGGCACCGTGGAGAAATATGTTGGATGAGCTTGGCAACAGCAAAGGGAAAGTTAGTCTATTAAACAGTAAATTATCCCTGCAGCGCATCCTCATTGAGGAGGGTTAATGAATGGCTGCAGGCAGAGGGAGCGGGAAGAGCGCGTGTGCGCGGTGTGGATGGGGACACCCGCTGCACCTGGGAAACCCGGTTCGGCCCCACGGAGCTCGAACGGC
>NW_010580623.1:112778-132915 GCF_000705375.1 Tinamus guttatus
ACAGGTTTACGCGCGCGTCGGGCGAACGCCAACTTTGGCAGAACAATTACTAATAAACTCGAAGCACTCGCGGCCCCTTGGTTTCCATCACAGTGGCCAGTGCACAGAATTCTCTAAAGACATTGCATAAACTAGAGTGTAGAGGTCAGACAGCCAAGGACCAGTGCTTGAGCTTAGAAGTAGTTATGGTGAGAGAGAAGCAAGAGCCACGTTAAGAAACTACCTCTGCGCTTTGCAGAAGCGCTTGGGAATGTATTTCATTTTTAGCTGCGCTGGCTAGTAGTGGCATTTTAAAATATATAAGTTTAAGATAACATATATACTATATATGTATATAATATAATACATATTATATAATATACATAGGAATTTCTTACAATACATAGCAGGAACCCCCACGCGATCTGCTCAGTAGTAATAACTGAATATACAGAATGCCACTATAAGTGTCTGAGGCACTGTGTGCTGGAGAGTAAATATGCAGCTTTAAAATCCGTTTGGCTGAGTTATACCTGGATACCTGAACTGAGTTTTAAGTTGACATTCATCAAGGATGTGCTATCAGCACGTCAAAAGAAAAGCAAAACAAAATACAAGTCACTGCTAGGTTTAAGAAGAGAGTACAAGTACCTGAATTGAGTGAGGATAGTGTGTAAACTGTCCCTGAGGGTTTTTTAAACAGTGTGTGTACAAGTTGGATTCCTAAGAACATTAGTTTAACTTACATTGCGGACTGATAAAATACCAACGTCTGACAATTTAACAAGTGGAGGTTAGAAAGAGTTATGAGCAAACACTCAAAACATGTTTTATACATTTTAAAGCAGCAGTAAGCTGCTGTAAGCAGACATCCCATCAGTACAAGCAACACATGGGACTCAGATAAAGGTTTCTATTTGCAAAAAGCCCATCATATATCAATAAGTAAAGAATATTCACCTGCTAAATTAGAATGCACCTAGTTACAGACTAGCAATTCAAGATTATTTTTTTAATCAAATACTTTGCTATACTTTGCTATTACATACTAAAATTCCTTAAGCTCACTAATGCTGGTATTCTAATCTATTTTTTAAATGTTCCCCCTTCATTTAAGAAATATACCATTCCACAACTTAAACATTAAGATCCATTTTCAGTCCTCAGATGTAAAAAGCACGTCAATGAGTTTATATTAAAAATTTACATGGTAAAAAGGCTTGAATTTCAGCCAGAGATTCTAAATACTACTCATTCCCTGAAGGCATAAGGGAGAAAGAATCCCTACCCATTTTCCTTGTGATATATATTTTTTTTCAAACTGAACACTAAGCAATGGTCCAAAATGATTTTTCAGTTTGGGAAATATCCCCTTCCCTACCCATCGTCCCAGATTCCAAACGCCAAGCCCTGCAATGGCCTATTGAAATGATTAGTTACAATATCAGGCATGCATACATCCCCTGCCTGAACTTCAGAATTTATTGTTGTACTATTCTTTAAAAGACAGACTAGTATCCCAAGAGAACTTGTCATCTGACCTGAAAAGCAGTTAATGATCCTAGATTGTACATTTACAATATCTCATAACCTGAAGACCAGATTTAATTAAGACTCTGGTGTTGTAACAGAAAAAGTGCTGCAGTTATTTATCCCTTTTCTGGTACTTTAGAATCGGTCAGACAAGTGCTTTTATAGTGATGGGGAAGTTTATATGCTTCCATGCAAGCATAAAAAACATCTGCAAAAATATCTGAGAAATGTAGCACCAAGTAGTGGATAAACTGAATTAGTAGTTGTAAAACTAGATTAGTATTTGTAGTAGTGTTTTCATTATTCCTGCATGGGATAAAACTTTATATCAGATTTACTAGCTAGTGTTTACAGAAATTATTTTCTCATATTAACTTTTCCTGCTCCAGACAGGGTGAAGTCTGTGTTCTAAACCTAAACCCTAAACTCTGTGTCCATCAGACAGACTTTTGAGTCTTTCAGAATTCTACTTAACAATTCTGTAGAGACAAGCATGAGGTTTGTTTGTTTTTAAGAAAGTGAATGAATATCTGGGATAGACTAGAAAAGAATCCCTATTCCTAGTACTTAACCCAGGAAAACATACTTTGCACCTGGAATAATTGCTTTTTGTGAGGATTAAATAAAGCCATCTTAACATGAGGTTTTCCTGATTACACCTGCACGCAGGCATAACTTGTCAGGACATGAAGTCCAAACCTGCTGCTCTAATACTAGTATGCAGACTTGGCCCCTGTTAAACCCAAGAACATGGGACAGAGATGGACACTGGAATGCCATAAATACTTACAGATTTTTCTGGTACACGTGGAATGCATCTATGGATCATTTTGAGTCCATAATATCTCTCTGTTTAGTGATCATCTTGGTATATCTATATAGTTAAAATAACTATAGTGATTATTGTATTTGCTACATTCAACAGAACTGCAAATAACTAGTAGTAGGTTTTTTTTTTTTTAAGGTTTCTGCAGGTTCTAATTAGTGAGATTTCAATAAAACTCAAGAGCTAGTGGAAACCTTAATAGTACCAAAATTAGGCTCAAAACAGAATTGTACAGGCATAGCTTTTAACACCAATTTTGGGAAACAGTATCTACTGCTGCCGAGAAGAAGCAAGATTTACCTAGACTGAGATTACATTTAATTTCTGACACATTTTGTGGAGAAACACAAAGTTTCTGATCCTCATGAAAATGCAGGAAACAACCCTTCCCATTCTATCTTTAACTTCTGGCAAGGAAGATAAAAACATTGGGAAAAAAGCTTTCAGTAGAAGTTCAAGCATTTGCCTTCATAAGAGTTTGGACTCGCAACAGGCGTTCGCATGGTCACACCGAAGAGTTAAAATCCTGTCTTCACTGCAGAAAGAGCTCTCTACTCTACAGATGTAGCCGCACTGTTTTTGAGAAACAAACAAGGGAACTGCTCAGCGTTCCCTTCACTCCGTGGACACCGTGTTCCTCTCCTAATGGCTCAAGGACAGCTCAAGAGAATTAATCCAAACTAAGCTGAAAAGAAGCATACGATAATGCCAGTTTTGCCTGGGTAGCAATTGTTGCAGTTGATATAAAAAGCAGTTCAATCAGAAGGAAAAAGTTGTTGCAACCTATACAAAGCTTACTCAACCCTACGGCCCCTGAATCATTTTGCCAGTCCCTGGGAATTTCCAGGGGGAGGCAACGTGCTCGTCGGGGGTCTCATCAAGGAAATATTTAGACTCCAACGTCGGCCTGCCATGAGACAAAGCACAGACTATTCCTTGTCTGCTCCTAACTGGGCTAAGCACAGACACAGTTGCCTCCAGTGTCTAGGAATACCACTGAGCACGGGAAAGCTCGAGGGAAAATAGGAATTTCTTGAGAACTCAGAGGCTGAATGTGTTCCCTTACCAGAGGGACCATCCTGACCGGGTGCATTTGTTAGAAAAACACATTAGCTTTCTGATTTTAATGAAAATTCAGGGTTAGACTTCTGGTCTAGCAGTAGGGTTGGTAATAAGAGCATCAAAACGAGTTCTGCAACAAGAAGAAAGCAAAGGCATATCTGTATTGCTTGTTCAGCAATTTCCACATTACAGGAAGAAATAAGAAATTTGAAATGAAACCGTGACTTGAGCATTAAGAAAAAAAAAGATAGAGGATGACTGAGAATCTTTTGCCAGAAATGAAATGAATTCAAATGCGCGTTCCTAAAACGTCGGAAACGTTCAATTCTTTATAGCTCAAGCATTACGGCCACGATAATGCCTACAACACTGCGGAACGAGGATCCAACTGGCTGAAAGTGAGGTAATAGTTTGTAATAGGTCAGAGTTCTAAAAAAGCACTTTTACACCTTACAAGTCCAAAGAAAAAGAAATAAAAGGACACATTTCATACATGTTGGGCTTTCTCACCAGAACGGTACGATAATTAACTCCACACCAGGACCCCTACCACACTAAGCCTTACTCATCGTCAATTATATGCTGCAGCAAAGATTTACCAAGCGACATCTAAACTTCAGTACAATATGAAACTTGATTCTTAAAACTTTATACACACAAAATAGAAAATTACTTCTCTAGGATAGGGGCAGGGGAGCAGGATTCTCCTTCATGATACTTGGACTGAAAAACTAGTTTTCAGAGACTGCCACAAATATTATTCACAGTTTCTTGCTGTCAGGCTTTTTCAGCTACATCAACGTAGTACACAACAATACTGTTAGTCCAAGAACTACATCAGGTGGACGTTCTCAGGAATGAGAGAAAACTAGTGACGAAAAATATCCAAAAGGCCTCCTCCTAAAGATGTCTCCATTTTTACAGGGTTGCAGTTTGTCTATGTTACACGTTAATGCGATCTCAAAAGAGTAGCAGGAGCAAAATTCCAAGCCTTATCTCCTGTCCAAGTGATCCAAGTAACATAAGCATCCACTTACCAGAGATAACATGAGAAACAAGGCTTTTGTTACAAAGACAGCAGTGAACCACACCTTCCCACACCAAAATATGGTCAACCAGGGATTTTGGCCATGCAAACTGCTGGTCAGCAGAAAATTAAGCATGCTAATGGACAAACATTAATTCCAATCATATATTTAAAATGATCTCAAATACTACTAGATAGCTACACTGAAAGCGCCTGTAAAAAACGTAGTGAAAAAAATGAAACAAAATATTATTGATCACTGCAGCACTTAGAGTGATACTAGCCTTACGTGATGAATCACCTCAGAGAAAATACATCAGATGGGACTTTGAAACAAAAAGTTAACATTAAAAGGTGCACCTGAATATTACCGACTAAATTTACAAAACCTACAATAAGGTAAAATATATATCTTTTGAATATTCAGCAGCTTTTTTTTTAAATTTGTTTTTATTTTTTTGAGAGGCTCATGAAATTTTAAAAAGGGACCACTAACTAATCTCAACCATGCTTCACAAAACAATAATGGCTATTTTATATTGCAGTTACCAACGTAATGCAATTAGTGCTTAAAAAATAATCTACACTTTTTTCTTTCTTTTTTTTTTTTTCCTTTTTAAACAGAGACCTTTGGAGGAAATACAGTTGTTCAAAAGCTTCTCGAAAAAGAAGGATTACCTGAATATTAAGTTATCACAGATCAAGTGTTGTGTTTAAAAGCTTTGCAGACATGAATATTACAATCTTCAGGTCTCAGGACATTTAAACTGAGAAAGTTACGCGTTTGGTTTGTTGTTTTTTTTAAATCCACTTTCTAACCAAAGCAAAGAAAGAGTACTCAACTTCTCACTATCTATTTACAATTCTTAGCCTACAGTCTGAAATGCCAAGACAAATTCTCTTTTAAACTGCAGCATTAAAGGGTAGGCACACCATTCTGCTGCACGATTGTCACCCACTTAAACATACACATACAAAATATTTAGGTTAGTAAAATGAGCACTCCACTTACACTACAGTGAAAAGTTTTACAAAACTCAACTCCTGTTGCTTAAAGAAAGACAACTGCAAAAGGTTAAACCTCTCCGAACAGTAAAACTGTTGCATTTTTGTTTTTGAACTTGCAGCAAACTTTCTACCGTATCCTCCAAGAGCAGATGAAACCGCGTGTTTAACTGCACCTTTATTGCCAACAGCAGCTAAACTGGAATGTGCTGCAGAGCTTAATACACTGCTACTGAGCTTTAACTGCTTTGAGTGCTGAGATGACAACGAGATAGCTGAGAGGAATGGGGATTTTGAGTGCTAAAATATGTTAAGGAAACAAAAGAAACAAAAGAGTATATAGCTGGGGCCAAAAGCCCAATCCTTTTCAAGAATGAGCAGTGCATATTTAAAAGGACAGCAATGGTGTGCCTAACCTTCGACAAGAGTTAGTCGCTGGGGAGGGGAGAGGCCAGGGCTGCCTGTTCCAGAGCCCAGGCAGCATCTCACGGGCCCCGCGGGCCGCCCTCCCTGAACTGCAGAAACCACTTTCAGTCACTGACATCACTTAATGCTCTCTCACACACAAAAAAATAAAAAAATAAAAGATCCAATGCTTCTTTTGGTTGTGCAAGTGGGAAAAGAGATATTTCGATATACTTTTTGCACAGATTAAGACCAAATTATTTCTACCTGAAGAACCTGATTTGGTCAAACTGCAGTAAGTCCAGTAAGCAATACCTAGTTACTGACCACTCCCGTAGAAAGTATTAAAGATAAAAAGTTCTGTACAAAACTTGTCCTGGATCTCAACGATAAAGATATCACCAGAGTGAAAACGACCGGGTTTGTGGTTTACGGAGTGCTTTTACGGTGTTTAAATGCTTTTTCTAGCATGTGCTAAACCACTATCAAAATAGGTTAAATAAAAACAAAATCAAAAAATACACGCAGGATTGAGATTATTTCCTGCTACTGGCAACTGTAGTATTTAAAAAGGAAACACCCATTCACTGGGTGCTCGACCCTGACAGTATTACAGCTAGATATGATGCAGAGCCTGAACCAAATCAGGCTACCAGTGTTTTACTTCTTCCCTGAACATTAACAAGCTCCTTCACTAATGTGGATATTTGGGCAGACTACTGAGGTTGTAACGTTTGAGAGTTTTTTTTGTGTGTTTTCTTTTCTTTTTTTTGCGCAAGATCACAGTAGTTTGTTACACACACCCCCCTTCCCCAGATTAGAGTCATTTAAACTAGTTGCTGGAACCACGTAGCTTAGTAAACTCAGAACCAAGTCTGTAAAAAGCGTGAAGGTCACCAAGAACCAGAGTTCGGTTAAAACGAGGCATACCCTAATACATCATTTAGTGTACCCTGACTGCTCCTGACCATGAGAAGCTTGTCTTCCGTGAGATAAGGCTACATCCTCAAGCAGGTGAGTCTAAATATCACCCTTCAAAAGTATCAAACAAAATTACAGCGAAGGTAGTGTTACAAAGTAATTAACCAAAGTATTCCAAGGTAGTGTGTGTAAGGTCTCCCTCCCTCCCCTCCGGGTGAGCACTAAGCAGGCCGTGAACAGCAAGTACATTTAATTTAGAAAAGGAAAGAGCGGAGAGCCTAAGTAGACCCAATTGATTATGCACCTAATATACAAATCTCTGAGTTCAAGAGAGGTACCATTCCTAAATGACTTGATTTAGCTTAAATCTTTCAATCAACTGGATCAAATTAAAGGAGGAAAAAAAAACCAAAAACAACAAAAAAAACACCTTTCTGAAACATTTTGAAGGACAGTCTGATTCTCAATGAAAAAAGCCTGGTTTTAAGAGAGAATCAGTTTAACCAAGTGGACTTATTTTCTTCCCCTCTAAAGGCAAATATTCCAAAACAAATCCAACAGCAGTTCAGGCAGGCTCTACAGGCAAGGTGTCCACTTCCACAGGTCTGCATTCCTTGTGAGGTAACTCAGCTCTCTATTACAGAGAAACATGCAAAAGGCAAAAGAAAAAAAAAAAGGAAAAAAGGGGATAAAGGGTTAGTGGACGGGTGAAGGAGGGGGGAACTGAGCCATACCAGGCTAGGAAAATTTACAAGCGTGACATTCAGAGCACACCTTTCACCTGCGTCCACGCGAGTCTGTGTTAAACTGCAAAGGAAAGTTGCAGTAAACAGAGGAATCAGGTGTGCTCAGGGGTGGTTGAACTATGCAGTAGTGCTCACCCAGTTTGCAAAGTAATTGGCACTCTACAACATCCCTACTCATCTTTCAATTCATTTGCACTTTGTGCTGCTTCTCCCTGGGGATCTAATTCAATCTTCACTGAAACATCCTGCCCCTCCGACCTCATTAATTTCATTTTTTTCTTTGGAGGGTTTTTCAAAGTGCCCAGCCTCTCTTTAACTTTGTACTCCAGTGTACTGTGGGGGATCCCATAAATACTCTGAGCTTTGGAAACACTCATTTTCCCGCTCATAACCACAGAGATTGCTTCCTCCAGTATCTCGCTGTTGTACTGTCTGTATCTCCCTCTCTTCTTCCTAGGTTGCTTGGAGCCAGGATCTCCCTCTTGATCTGAGGTGGGATATGGCTGTCCAGAGGTAGACTGCTCAGCATCTGAGCCCCAGGAATCTGGTCCAGCATCCAGCAAACTTCTCCTGTTCTGTTTTGGAAGGATAGCCCTTAACTTTTTGCTAAGCGCGCTCTCCGTTTGTGAACCCATTACCAAAGAGCTATAGCTGTACTGGTCACCAGTGCGGGACTCCCATGAAAGGTCCATGCCTCGAACTTGTGGTATCTTTAAATCCACAGGAGACGAATGGCTCACGTCCTTTTTCCCATCCTGTTTAGTTTGAAGTGCCATTTTTTGAAAGGCAGAGTTTTCTGTAAGAAAAGGAAGGTCACTGATGTTGCTGAGTGCACCATTTCCCCTGAATTTCATGCGGCTGAAATTGAAT
This sequence comes from Tinamus guttatus, assembly GCF_000705375.1. Next base: position 121,153 of record NW_010580623.1, read on the forward strand.
TCGTAGTGTGGTTTTGCCCAAGAAGCCTCCCTGGATAATATTAAGTGCTGTCCATGATTCTGTAGTCCAGATGGCCCATGGCTGGCAGCCGTAGCAAACTGGTTTCTGCTCAGCAGTTCTTCACTAATCTGGAGTGATCGAGCCAGCGGAACTTTAAGAGATGTGGAGTGGCCATAACCTTCCCTGGTTCCATCCTGCAAGCTTCTCGGAGGTCCCCCATCACCACTCTGTAGTCCCTCCGGATGGTGCTGGCTGGGTCTCCCAGGTCGCCTAATTGGATGGAAGGAAACTGATGTGAGCAGGACTTGCACAGGTAGGGAGGGATGGGTGAGGGGGCCACTCCTTTATTAGAAGGCCTTGCTTGGGTAACATCACTTTTTGAGTTATTTATTTTTCTCTATTTTTTTTATTTTTTAATTTTTTTTTTAAAGTCTCAGCATCAGTCAGTTTTAAAACTTGTTTGCAAAAAAAGAGAAGCTTTTTGGGCAAAGAAAAAAATGAAACCTGTTGGCTGGTCTCTGGTTGGGTTCACAAATTCTCGGAGTAGAAAAGACTTCGCGCAAGCGTCTGAAAATAGCACCTTAATTACAAAGTAATAGTCAATCTCCATGGATCTATACAGAACTGTGTTACTGGTGTGACGTTACCACTAAACAAGAACAGTAATAAAAGAGTAAGCCAAAATGCAACATGTTCAACATGCAAGTATGACTGCCACCTGCAGCATCTACACACAGGTGGAAAACTTGGATGATGTTTGCTTATATCATATTGAAGATTTTGCTGCTCAGAATAAAAATGCTCGGAATAAATAGCAGGCCTCGGATATTGTCTGGCTTTCACTAAGCATCAAACACAAAAGCTGGGATACTGCAGATCACACAGACAGACACTGCATTACACCAGACTTACCAAATTGCTCGCTCAACCGCTAGTTACACGTATACACGTCCCTCATCCTCATTTGATACATGTCATGACTAGAAAAGACACCCTCAACCCATCCCCAAATTCCAACTGTAAACTTTAGTCAAGGTACAGGGTTAATAATATTAAAAAAAAAAAAAAAGTGTGCATTATTATTGTCCTTACACCTTATGTTTTTTTTTTCTCTCTTCTATGACACAAACTACTACTACTATTGTAGATAAACATATGAATTTTAATATATTCCTTGGTTAGGTCCTTCTAATAACTGAGTCACACTGGCCAGGAAATGACATAGTTTCCAAAAACACCTCCAAACTTCTCCACACTCAAGACAGAAATTAATGAAGAGACTAGGAATCAATTATATTGTGATGCCTTAGGACACTATACTGATCTGATGCCATCTAGATCAACCAGCCTTATTTAAAGATAAGCGCTATTGAAAATGTACATTATTGACTGTCACATTTAGACTGTAATAATTTTTTAGAGTAAAAACGTATCCACTGAAAGGACCTGACACGTCACATGTAAGGCACGCAGTGCTCAATACAGGGGCAGGTAACTCCCCTCCAGGAGCTGGTAGGTCTTAGTGGAAGCGGGTAAGGAGTCAACGTGGATTCAGAACAAAATCCAGAAGACGGGAGTACGAGGCAGCCGTGCCAGGCAGCCCTCTCCAGCCACGTGCATCCTGTGCCCCTCGGGCAGCAGCACGAGCCTTGCAGCGTGCACCAGCCTCCCTGCACCCGAGGGCCACGCGGGCAGCTCGCCAGGAGACGGGTGTCCCCCCTGGAAGCGGAGCAGACCGCGTCCCCCTCATGACCACGCACCTACACAGGTGCCTACAGGTGCCAGGATGCCACGTCCTCCCTCGATCCGCAGGAGCCGCGAGGACAGCGCCAGGCGCTGGCCCTGCGCTCCCCACGTGCCGCCCTTGGGCCCTCCCTCGATACGCAAACAGACTACGCAGCCTTGGCCGCTTTTACTGTCCTCATAGGAAGATAAGGCTCAAAATAACCCCTTCTGCATCAAAATGGGGGAGCTGCGAGGGAAGCTTTATGCTGAAGAATTTTTTTTAAAGGACTAAGACTGAATGTTAAGGAAGGACTGAACTATTTTCTTGCTAGAAATTTTAAGATGGAAATGTAATCCTGAAGAGGAAGACTGAGATACTATTGTTTTTCCAAAGACAGCTTAAAAAGTCAAATAAGTTGTTAGCAGAGAGGGGGGAATGGGTGGGTGCACTCGCCTGGGATGGCGTTAGATTAAAAATACATCAAGTCAGAGGCTATTATAAGGTTAGAACCAGGAATTAAGTATTAATTGAATCCATGTACTCCTTCTGTACCTTGCTAAAAAGATGATCACTTGTTCACAATAGCTTCAAACTAAAATTCTTTCATAAGCACCCAAAATACCTCTTACCCCCAGCCAGTCTCTCCAAAAAAGGTAAAATCCTAGCCAAGAGTCAAGGGTTGCCAAGCATATGTAAGCTCTGACCATTAGAAATAGGACATATAATAGTAATTTTGGGGGCAGAACATTCTTTTGCACCTTGAACTAAGGAAGACAAGAGTACACCATATATTTTAAAGTCTTTTAAACTCCTTCAGTGCTACAGTACAATCAGAAATCGAAGAAACTGTAATTAAAGTTTTCTGAACTCTCAGACTTTCTCCCCCCTTTAAGTAGTGATATCTGCTAGGAAATATTAACAAAGATCATTCAGTGACTTAAGTCTAATTCGGCTTGGTTCATCACTCAAATCATTGCTAACTCTAAAATAAATAAATTTGGGGTTATTTAGCCTTCCTCTAAGGAAGGGAATCTAAATTACACTGCCAAAATCTTCATACATTTAACTGCCTCAATCCCCATCTCCATAGACATCACATCACTGAATCCAAGAAGCAGATAATGAAGAGATCTTTGGCTAAATACTAAATTAGCCAAAATAACAGATATTAGACTTCTTAAGTTAAACCTGCTTTGGTTTACAACAGCTCTTATTTGGCAGGTGGGGTGAAGGTTGCCAAAGGTCCACATTGAAATTAACATTACTCCAAAGGGTTAAAACCAAAAATCAGTTAACATTAACAGGAGGCAGACAACACAATATTTTAGTACAAAGCAGTTTAAAAGGTTGTAGAAAGTTGCTCTCTCTTACCCATTCCCTGGAGTAGTAGAGCACCCTGGAGAATGACTCAGAGAGGTGCTGCCAGCACAAGGACTCTTCTTAGTGGATAAATCAAGCACTCCGTCTATGGAGACAAAAGAATGACTTGAGCACGTGAAGAAACGGGATCAGGCATGTCCTCCCAGTAAAACAAACCTTTAGAGACAAAATAGTATATTCGCACGGGTAGGATAGCACATGGATTTTTCTTTTCTAAAAAAGTTGGGTTTATTAACAATTTGGTTACAAACTTCTTCAACATAGTCATCAAGAGTCTCAAAAAATGGCAAAGTTAAAAGTACATCCCTGTTACCAGTGTCAGGGCATACAAATGACAGTTCAGGATACAACACAAGCTATAGTGCAACTAATCCTCAGAGGTCCCAAAATGAGACAGTCTCCCAACTCCTGAGACTTTGGAGGTTTTAAGCCAATATTTGAAAAATTCTTGATCCAAATCCATGGAGGAAAGGTCATGTCAGAATTTCATATTCTAAATTTGTTCTCAAGTGCAAAGTGAAAAGCACCATACCTGACTTGATCCTTTCTCCATATCTCTGTTGGGCACTTCCTGGCAAAGCTGTTGTTACTTTTCCCCTTTCCATCCCGTCACTTTGAATCTCTCTCTCCTTCCACATCCCAAAGTGTTTCTCCTGCTAGTGTGCTGTTTCCACTCTCCCCTGCACACACACTAATGGCACTTCCCCTTACCCAGGCAGGCTCCTCTGTGAGCCCTTATGCGAGCTATGTGCTTCCAGACAACAGAAAGGGGAGAGGAGAGCACTTTGCTAGGCAAGCCTTGCTTCCGTCTCACTAAAACGACTTGAAATTCTGCTTATTAAAATAGGGCAACATTGCCATAGAAGCAGCACAGCCATCTGAAATTCCTGGAAACTCTGAAATAAGGAATTTATGAAGCAAGGATAAATGAAATCTGTTGGCAAGGTAAACTGCCAACTTTTCAAATCTACTCGCTCTTTCTATTTTACTCAAGTAAGCGCCACCAAATGCACGAACAATACAGGATGACTTTCACAGTGCTTAGAATTCTCCCCTGACGTATGGAAAAAACACAAAATGATAAACGGTGAGCTAGAACTGACCTCCTATGGAAAGCTGTTCCACTCACCCCTTTTGGGAAGTTACCGTAACCCAAACTTAAGCAAGCAGAGACTTTGGGCTTCCTTTGAACAGGGTGCTGTCCAGGCACAAGATACGGTAACTCAACTCAAGGGGCTCCTCCTTTTCCAGAGGAGGACTAAATCACACAGACTGCTTCCAAACAGGCTTCATCCGGGTGACTATTGGGTCATCAGGACCCCGCAATCTGTGAGAACAAGCTGGACCCAGACTCACTCCCCATAGAGACTGATTCCCTTTGGTCTTCTACAACAGAAACACAGCAGAAAGCCCCAATGGAACTCTCTTGGGATGACCTTTTAAACTGCTCTTAAGTCTGACAAATTCCCTGTCTAGATATGTTAATATAAATTGAAATAAAATACATCAGCTAAGGGATTACTGCATAAGTTAATATGCGCACGCTCTAATTCTGACAAGTGTATGAACATTATAAGTTATCTTGAAGCTTTTTCATAGGTTGGGAGCTAGATAACAACTCAACCTCATTCTCAACATCTATGGGTAGGTATATGTTCTCTCTCTCAGCACTGAATGCTCATTAAAAAAACAGAATCAAAACTCAGAAACAGAGTCTCTGTCTTTCAGGGAAGAGCTTCACAAATGTTAAACTGCTTTGATCATTATAAATACATATGTTAAAGACACTAGTTAATTACATCTATTATAAAATCAGCTACAAAGATAAGTGTATCAGCTAAACAAACGTATAGAATTTATTCTGAAGAAGTCGTCCTACCACAGAACTTTCCTTACAATATTTTAACTGAAGTGTTGAGGCTTTAGCAGTAAGTGATACAAACAGCAACTTCCCACATGTCCAAGCTGTATATCGTAGGACACACAAAATTAACCTTCTCACAAAAGACTCCATAACCCAAGTGTAAAAGAGAACAAAAAGATACCCACAAACACTGTCCAAGCTAGCACATGGCTTTTCTACTTGAGGATGAACAGCCTACCTTGTGTTGGATAGAATTGTATTTGATTTCAGGCACTTAGCAACACATTTCTAAAGAAGGGTAAAAGGGCTAATTTTAACCCCATCAGTAAGATGCTCTGATAACCTCTATTCCATATTTCAGAAAAAGAAACATTCACATAATCTCCTGCAAAATTTGCTTGTTAATTTTTTTTGATAGAAAGCAAGTTTCCCATTTGAAACAAGCCCTGCAACAGTACTACAAGTTATTCATCTGTGCTCTGCAGAACAAGTCTATTTTTAAGATTGAAAAAAGACATTTCTTGTAAACACATAAACAGGGAATCTATTATACAGTTCATGGGTATCATTTTTACAGCCTTTACCAGGCTGTCCCAGAATTAGTATCTTTAAAAGACACTGCTTTCACACTATGAGCAGAAAGAAAATAAATCAATCAGTCCTTTAGTCAAATTATGTATTGATCATCAGAACAAGGGACAACATTATAATTTCCACGACCACGTGACCTTGCCTTAGCAGCAAGTGTGCAGTCTATTTGATACACTACTTCTTGCAGCTCCCAGCAGCAACAGCACACTTGTCCCCAGAGTTTGGAGCACGTCCAGCCCTTTTGCCCTTCTTCAGAAAGACTCGTGTCTGCGAGCCTCCAATCTTTCAACAGGTCTTTTCTCTAGGGGCCGTATCGAACTAGTCATCGTTTTCCTGTAATGACATCTACCACTTTTCCATTTAACATTTTAGGTAAACGTGCAAACGCCGAGGTGTCTGTCTTGGCGACAAGAACGTCGCTAATGGATCATGATAGGATGCAAGACACTTTGGTAACAGTCCTACCTTGTTCACTGGGTTCTGACTGAGACTTTCTGACAGTAAGGTCCAGAGGTGAGTCTTGGTCAGCCATGAGAAGTTTGCTGAGCACAGGGTTCTGAGCAGTTGCAGCCGTGGGAGAGGAGGCGACCAGAGATGCTTTCAGCAGGCTTTGGTTCTTTGTGCTATTGGGCTGGCTGGAGTCCTGAGTAGAGCTATTTTTTGAGGTATATTCAGCAGCAAACTGTCGGATCATTCGCTGCATGATCTCACGGGCCACTAGGGGAATATTGGGGTCAGAGACCCTAGGACTGTCTGCAAACATTAGAGATTTTTTTTTTAAAAAGATGCACTTCAAGTAAAACCGCTTTTATATTAAATCAGTTTATTAAAAAAAAAATCTATAAAAAAGACAGAAATAAAATAGTTTCTGTAGAATATGTACCTTAGCCTTAGGATGCCTGCATGAGAAGCATTACTATTTCTAATATAATATATAAGAATATATACAATATATCTATATATCTCTAATATATAATCCAAATAAGAGTTTCCTACATGAAATACTCAATCTTGCATTTTGCTTCAATTATATCCAACCAGGCCTTAATAAAGGGTGGAAATGTAAAGGTGAGCTGGACTCAAGAAAAGCACCAAGCAAAGAAATTCATTACAAAAAGTAGAACAGATTATTCATGGAAGAACTGAGCAACTTACCTGCAACTACAGAGGGGAGCGGAGAGAAAGGGGAAGGGGGAACAGGGCCCTACAAAATTACCTGGAAATAAAGCTCAGTAGCTCTCATCCACACACAATATTTTACCTTAAAACATAAAGAGTTCAAGTGCCTTCCATCCCATTCTACCTATTTCTTGTCATTTTTATCATTATAATCAAAGCAGCATCAAATACTACCCAGAGGACTTTCAGATACACACAAAAAAAGATGTCAGACTGTCTAAAACAGTTACTAAACCTATTAGTAAGAAATGTGAATTGGAAGCTTTTTTTTTTTCCTTCAATAATACAGCATAAATACAAAAGTATTTGAGGATATGGGCAACAAAAGTACACGAATACAAACCAGTGTTTCACGCAAGTATTGATTCATCATGTCAGAGCAAATGTGACCCCACTCCTGAACAGTCTCCAAACAAATCTTTACAATCTCAAAAAAATCCTTAAAAAGAACTTTGAAAAGGAGTAATAGCAAAGTTTTTACTTGCCCTTCCAACAGCAGGGGAAAAAAAAATGCTCAGATTGAAAGGTAATCTATCAAGATTGAACTAAAGTATCAGAATTAACTGATATAAAGTAGCAGTATTAACTGTGATAGATTTACCTTTTGCTGCATTTTTTACAAAAAATGGCTCAACAGCACAGCTGTTTTAGAGCTATCAGTAAAGGATGCCCGAGTTGAACGTCTGAGCAGGGAGCTGTGCACAAACCAGACAGCAGCACTAGGCACTCGCTGCTTTTCTTGATGAGCAGCCGTACTGAGCTTCAAATAAACATATAGCAAGCTCAGGTTCCTTCCTGTGAAATATAACTTTCTAAATCTAAAAGCTCATAAAATCATCATGTGTGATCTTACACTAATACAGTAGCTGTAAATTCTGAGGGATTTATGTAAATACTTAGTCATTTTTCTGTATTTTCTGATTCTGAAATAACATACTGTCATTTTTCTGCAGGATGTTTTATTGTTGCTAAGTACACGGTACACCAGAATTTTAAGAAATCCCCAAGAGATGAGCAATATCTAAATTTAAGTATGGCTCATATTCCAAATTTCTTCCCAAACAGTCCACAAGGAAGAGAGCCATTAACTGGGAGGAAGGTGTTTCTCAGCTAGGACGAGATTTCCTCTCTTTTCCAAGCTCTCTGCTCAAGCCTGTAAAAGGCACAAGGAGAGCCCAAAGAATGAAATTCTGGGGCACAAATCAAAGACCTTTCCCCACTGCGGCCGACACTTCAGCAGGTGCCGGGAACACAAACACGTGCTGCAGAGAAGGACCAGAGCTCCCGCTAACCGTGTTTCCTGAACAAGAGTCACACTTCTTGTGTGCCTCTCTGGAGTGTCTGCCATATACACACAACCGTAGATCAACAACACCTACAGTTGGACATATTCCAATTTCCAAGAAAATATCATTTTATAGCCACAGCCATAAGACTCTAATCTCTCAACTTTAAAGACATGGCACAGAGTGGTTAGTAAGAGCTTTTCCAGGCTTGCTCAAGACAAAAATCACTACACAAAACTAATTTTTCAAATAGAAGAGTAGTTACCTTTAAGACTTCTTGCTAAATAGAGAGCATGAATTTTAAATGCTAAGTATTAAAGTTGTTCAAAAGCAAGTGCAAAATACTTGCTGGTGACTGCAGCACCACTTGAAGCCAACCAGAGGTTTATTTTGACCTTGTTTATTTGTTTGAAATAATGATTTAACTAAAACAGAGATGACATCACAGAAAAAAAAATACTGCAAATCTCTATCAGCTTTTTATAAAATAGTACATGTGAGCTTTAAAAGTGTAACATGCTTTATGTATTTTATCTATGCACAAACCCTAGAAAGGAAATAGCAACCCAAGGAGATTTGATTTCATTAAACCATCATAAGAGAGTCCTATCCTGCCAAAAGGTGAAAGTATCAGAGAACTGAAAACTGAGAAGTAGGAATAGTTGACAGAAGCATTACTGAGTCTGAGTGCCTTGGCCACAAGGCAGAAAAAGCAGCCCAGATGAGTTTATGGTAAACCTGTTTACAAAGTTTGCTGCTATTGATAACTATCTATGTATGTTAAACATATGAACGCATGTGCTTGACCTGCAACAGGCAGCTGTTCACTGAACATCTGCAGCTTCCTCTGATCTGCTTGAGCTGCAAAATACCACTCTTAAATGTTAGCGGCAGGGGGGATGGAAAGAAAAAAAGAAGTTATCATTGGCATGAAGCCAGGAGAGCCAAGTCTCTGTGGGCAACGAGCAGACTCAGAATATTGGCCACGTTATATCCTCTGGTAGGACACTGACTGGGGATGTCGTGGCACCTGCAAATAACCCTTAAAACAATCTAAACACAGGCCAGCTTGATAATGATGCACTAAGGAATCAGAACTGACTTCCTTCCAGGCTCTTTATCCTTCCTTATGTTACTCTTGCACCAAGCACAGCCTTAACAGAGGAAGGAAGAAAGTGCATATTAAAAAAATAAAGAAAAACAACACCCAGTGAGTCTTAGCTGCCTGAAGTGATTTCATTATCCTCATTCTGTGCATCTGATCATGGACAGAGTGTTAAATCCATTATTAGCACATTATAGTATCTGACAATTTTATTTCCCTCAAAATTAGGAAAAATATATACTGACCACTTTTTCCATATTTTCTAATTGAAAAATCACTCCCTCTTCATCACTTCCATTTTTTAATGCCTTATCTATTTAATATTAAATTTAAATTTTCACATTTGATCCTTATGTGTGACTCTAGAGAAATTGATACTTTCCTGTTATTTTTTTTTCCTTTTTCTGAAATTACTCCTGCATTTAAAGTGGGGTGGGGAGTAGAGGGAGGTGGAAAGCAACCTCAACTTTAAAGGAAAAAAAGGGCCTGAAAAGGGAGACTTGGAATAAAAGAATTATCTGAACTATCTGTAGTAATGCAATAACTATCCTTCACACCATCCTATGTGCTTTATGCAATACATCATGAGGTGTAGTTTGTATTTATTCATATAAGTCATAAAAGCAAGGGTAAAATACTGTTATCTACTTAAAACACCTTTAAATATTTTGGTCACTGGGAGGATGGGCTGAGGACTGGCTGCAGTAATTTCTAATTTGTTAAACTGAAGCTGTGCATTGTGCCCCAACAGACGGGTTGGAATTACTGATTTGGCAGATTTTCCTCACACATGGGTTATGCTGATAAGTACAACATACTGTCATTCAGGATGCATTTGGAAGCAACCTCTGGATTGCTGTTGCCCAGATAGGTCGAATACAGTGAAATGAGTTTTGTTCCCTCTTAGTTTAACTTGCATAACTCTCCTGCCGAGATTTACAAGATTTTTCTATTATTTAGCTATTTTTACAGTTCTCTGGATATTTTATAGTAAAAGTTTTCCAATTCTTTTGCTGATCACTTCTCATATCATCCATGTATTGCCCTGGTCCAGCAATATTTTGTATTGTGGGGCAGGGGGGAAGAATTCACTACAGACCATAGTCAGAAAGAAGAGTGCTGACCTTTAAGAAAAGCTGCATTACAATAGAAACCATTAAAAACAAACAAATAAAAACACACACACCAAAAAAATCAACCAAAATAAAACACACATCACTCTCTCACCTTGCCTCCAAATACACACACCAAACAAATCGACCAAAATAAAACACTCCTCACATCACTCTCTCACCTTGCCTCCAAAGAGCACGCTCACCTAATACCATTTGTTTCAGAGGAACAGTTCTGCTTGGGAAGAATCGAGTAAACCCTCCAAAATTACAAAGCACCAGTGTTCTCAGGGAGGGTTTTGTTTTAGGGTTAAACGTGATGCCTTCCCTTCCTCCCTCCCAAGCCTACAGTGTCAGACTCATACATTATTAGAGAGAGAATTGATATTCCTGATAAATACGCAAGATAACTGAAAAATATTGAGTATACAATGACACCTTGAACATCCCATCTTTGAGATACCTGCATTGCATGCAAAAAAGAGACCAGTAAGAGATACAATTTCCCCCCACCCCACTCCGTTAAAACCAACCTTTTCTGTAAAAGACTGCATTGAGGAACTCTTCCGCTTGCCTCTCAAACCGAATGATTTTTGCTTGCTCTTGTCTAAGCAGAGCTTCTTGTCCAGCTTCCGAGGCTGGCTCATCCAGACTGACTAAGTGTTCCTGCAAAGATATTTAATATTTGTAAGTTCTTTCTGCCTGCAGAATTAGAGAGTCATAGGCATTGAATATTTTAATACGCTCAAAACTTTCTAGACACGCAGCACAACGTTAGATCTGTTTAAATCATAACTTGAATTTTTGGTCTCTCCAGTACACTGGACTTTGCCCTGTTTTGTTGTCATAAACGTAATAGAAGACTAAAAGATTTGATAGCAGTATGAGAAACAAGAGCTTACCATTAAGGAAATTATTCAGATATTTTACCTTGCATTTTGGTCACAAGCCTGATTTCTAACATTTGCTCTTCAGCTAGTACTTTTAGTTCTATATGAACTAACTGCTAAGGACAAAATAGACAGAAAATTCTACTTACTCTACACAGCATTCTTGCAAAGAGAGCAACAAATGACTAAGCAGTAGCAACAAACAGGTCTTTGCCAAAAGTCTTAGTAGTAGCTACTCTTAACTTAAAAAAAACACTTAGGTTTGCTGCCTGCAACACCTCTAATTAATTCAAGTTCATTATATGTCTTATAGTTGAACTGAAGCAACTCAGTTATAGCAAAAAATATTTCTTTATTTCAATAATAAAAACCAGTGCTTTAGCTAGGAATTGTGCAAAATGCCAGAGTAAGCTATACATTTTAAACATAATTCAAGAACGACAAGACTATAGTTATAAAAATACAGACCTTAAATGTTTGAGAGCTTTTTTTCTTTTCTGCCTTTTTTCCCCCCCTCCTCTCCACTTTGATGTCTTGTTCCAGCTCAAGAGAATAATAATAATTCCCTTCCTGGCCTTTCCCTCCCACTTTCATTTTAAGTAATATTAAAATTACTTATATTTAGCTACA
>NW_010580623.1:139380-153167 GCF_000705375.1 Tinamus guttatus
GCCTCAGAAACACCAGTGGCAATGAGGAGAAAGAGTCACAAGTCTGATTTGGAGAGGTTCAATATCCCCTCTACTCACCTTCCAGAAAACTCAGCAATACCCAGCCATCCAGCAAACAGGCATGCATAGAAAGCTCTCCTTGCTACCTCAGTTTAATCAATCAGCAGCTAGAAAAATGGCTTCAAAAAGCACTTTTGGCTGCCAAAATGGAAAGTGACAGAAAAGGCTGTGCAAGTCCATAGTGCTCAGTTCTAACTCACTCTGGCCTACTCAGAGCCTGTAACCTGCTTCCCCCTCATCCATGGCTTCTAACAGAGCTGCGAGACCCCGCACTGCGTCCCATCTCGTTCTGCATATAGGGTCTATAGTCTCTTTGTACCACTGATGCCAAAGCACCAGGGCGCACCAGATGGGACCACATCTGCATCTTCCTTTTGCCCATTTAAAATCCCCACACGGCACAGCAAGTAACCATGTGAGAATCTTTAAAGAAAATAACTGTCAATAGCATAAGGTATACATCACCAGTTTGCAGTGATATTCATAATTATGGGCTACGTTTTACTAAGTGAAACTAGAAGACTAGCACAGTACCTTCAAAACAAACAGTGATATCTAAGCTTTTGACTGAAGGTTGTGTAGGAGCTTGAGAAGACCAAGAGGACCTTGGATAGGATATCTAATCTGTACACTCCATAGTGGACACCTAAGCCCTAGGTTTTCATCTTCACCCCAGTGGCAGATTTTTAGCAGCTTTATTTTAGACACCGTGGGCCTGTGAGGACAATTGAAATGTAAACAGTCTTTTTAGGAGATCCTTATCTGCTAGCCTACAACCAGCTCCTGACCATGCAGCAAAATTCATTTCTGGGTTAAATTCAATGGCTTAGCTAGAACTGCAATAAACACTGAATTCTGTCTTTTCTGAGATGACGGAAGCCAAACAGGACAGAACAAGCAGCACAATCATCCATAGAACTTACCTGCTGTCAGTCACAATGAAAGATTTGTAACTTAAATTGGTTCTAAAGGTTTTCCTCCTCACCCCAAAGTCTTAATAAAAAGGGTAATACAAAGCAAACAAATAAATAAGTGGGCAACGTGGCAAGTAGTGTCAACAGCAAGGAACTTCCTTTACAGAAGAGCCAGGCTTCCATACTGGCTAACTGCTGCAGCTGAAAGGGTGTTTGCGTTTCACCTGTGAGTGCACAGAGATCCAGCCTGCATATCACATTACCTCGTGCAGGAAGCAGCAGTCCCCAAGCCTTCCAAGCAACTGAAGTTTCTCCCAGACTGCTGAGCCTCCCTCGCTATGCTGCAGAGCAGTCATTACTGCAACACACGGGATGAGCAACGGTGACGTGTAGCGTGTTGGCCACTGCTTCACGTACAGCTATAATCTAAAAGCACAGGCTGCAAGTGCACTACAGCAGCCAAGCTGACTTGCCCACGTTTAGGCTGTGACCTGGTTATAAACAAGTAAAAACGTTGCCAAATATGAGCCTTTTAACAAAAGGACATGGCCCAAAGGGAGAAGAGATTCTAAGATATGGAACACGACTCAGTTGTTAAAACAGACCACATTTCCATAGCAAGAGAAGGCCAGTCTCTGATTGTAGTAGAGGCATATAAGTCACAGTTTGCCCTCCTCAGCAGAGAGTTACATGATCCCTACAAGATCTCTCTTACAAAGAACTCTAAATAAATAAAAATAAATCATGAAGAGCCACTGCACAGAAAAATCCACCTTACATACCACCCAGGAAAGTAGAAGAGGAAAGTCTCTGTCCATTAACTGAATTATTTTATTCATAAAACCTGTTCCCAAGGGTAGGAGGTTGCAGATCTTCTGCGTTCGGTTCACCAGGAGCAGCAAACTCCCCCCACCTTGTCCCTCCCCTACAACTGCCAGCTTCACACATCTGCATTGTTACCTTCACTTTTTCTCTTCTCAGGCAGCAGAAAAGACAATTTTCATCAAAAGACCAATCAGAAACACCTTCAGGCTCACAGTCTGTAAATCAGAGGAATAGCAGATTACTTCATATTCATAAACCGCGACATAACTGGAGCCAAAAGAGAAATGCCAAATTAAATACCTGCTTCACAACAGTCTCGCCTGCATTCTGAAGCTGCAAGCTTCATTTCGGCCATATTTCTAAATCCCCAGATTACCAAACTGTATGCATTTGATCTGTGCACAACAAATCTGTTTTTTCTGAGCACTGCCAAATACACTCCCAGCTACATAAAGATGAACGCACACTCATTAGTAATTTTAGCCAATATGAAACTAACTGGGAGCACTGCCTGGGGGAGGGGGGGGAAGCACAAATCACCACGGTAACACACATTTTCTAGAGGCAGAGCTGGGGCTGCTTCTGTCATTAGAAATGCAGAACAAGATACAAACAGAGAGATTGAATACCTTTAAACAAACTGAGATCTTTTAATAATCCGGGTCCAAACAGGCCTTCTAGAATACTTTCAAACCCTAAAAGCAAATAAAAGAATTGTTAGCTTTCTAGATCAAGCACGTCACTACAAGAATATTCACAACAGCAGTTCTATATTTATCTGTTCCAAGAACACAGCTCAACGTGTTTTCTCTTAGTATTACAAGATGCAGGGGTCAGTCGTGATGACTGAACTCCTGACAAACCACAGCAGAACCTAGAGCCCGCTGACTCGTGCACTTCTGTAAATAGCTAGGTAAAAACAGAGTTACAACATTGAAATAAACCAATTGGAAAAGAAAAGGGCAAGTTATAGCTTCTACAATATGCTTCTCAATGCCAGGTAATTTCTGTAGGAGAAGATTCTCTTGCTTAAGCCTCCAAACTGAAATAATGTAAGCTTTCCCAATTAAATCATCATTGTAATTATTTAAAATTTCTCTTCCACCTCCGATTGGCACTCAGTTAATTTTCTGAATTTCAGGAAGTTTTAGGATCATTTTTTCTTCCTGAAAAGTTGCACATTTTCAAAGAGAAAATACTAAGGAAAGATTGAGCAATGCCATTTCCTTAAGGAATCAAATACCAATCACGATACTGCTCATGCCATAGAGCTGCATCTAACATACACAGTTTGATTTACTTCAATGTCATGATTTATGTCTCACTTAATCTAACCCATTTTAGTTTATTCCAAAAGAGTAAAACCTTTCTCAAAATTACTGCCATTATTTGGAAATGTTAAATCAATATTACACTAAACCCCTGCTGGGAATAAAATCTACAGACCCATTAACTACCCAATACTGTGAGAAGACAAGTTAACAGAGTGAATATGAAAAGTGCAAAGACTATTTTAAAGGGGACAGACAAATTCCACCTGCCCATAAAAATGTATTCCCTAATATGGCTACAAAACTCAAGATTTTCTCACTCCCTCTGTGTATGTATTTATCCCCCCACTCTGCCCAATACTTCTGCTTTGTATGTTTTATAACAGTTTGCATCTAGCTGGTAAGCCAACTTCTCCTACTTCCCTGGATCTCTGAGAGGCAGAGAAAGAAATAACAGATTTTTTTTTTCTTTTTAAAGAAATGAAAGCTTTAACCTTGGAGAAACTTGTATGGGTGAATCAGGGACGTATAAACTACCTGAAAGAGCCTTTTTAAGAAACCAGGCTAAAACTAAGCACATGTGGTGAGAGAAATCAATTATTACATTGCAAAACAGCAATAATTCTAAAATAACCCTGACTAATACAAATCTAATATTGCAGTTATCATTCAGACAGCAGTCTCATCTTCAGAAGGAAAGGACAAGTAGCATTATCCCCCACTGGGTGTCAGCAAGAGTTCCAGTGCACTAACATCATTAGATGACAGATGCTGGACCCTACTGAATTTTTAGCCTGTAACACTAGTTAAAATGGCCAAAAGCTTTGCCAGGGCATAACACAAGCTTTGATATAACATCTAGCAAAGACCGATGCTAAAAATCTGATTGTAAATAGCACCGAGTGGGGAACACACTAAAAACATGCAAGAGTTAGGGGGAAGTAACAATCAAGAGCAAAAAGAAATAGGGGAGAGATTAGAGAGCAATTTGTGAAAGGAGAACCCGGAAAAAAAAAATCCTACTGAACAGCACCTTGTCAGGCAGAGAAGTAGCACTGCCTCCCAAAAAAGCCAATTCAGGCTTCAGGAAGTGGCAGGAACAGTGGGAAAGGGCCGATCAACCTGACCTAGAAGAAAAATAGGAGAATCAGGGTATTGACCCAGAGGTTTATAACGCTGACACTTTTATGGGTAGTCACCCCTCAAAATTCATAACTGAAATGCAGCTTGAAGTACAACAAGAGTAGCCAGCCTCTCTCATTGTTATAAGCCAAAAGAGCTCAAAAATTTTACTCAAATTCCCCACACTTAAAATAGCATCTGCCAGTGACTCATGCCCCCCAGTTTGCCATGCGTGCAATAGCACAATGAAATCCCTGCCAAGTTTTGCAGCTTGGATATTGTACAACCAGAGTTTGCTAGCCCACTGTTCTCAGTGATGCTAATGCCACTCAGTTTTTTATTAATATTAAATATTGGATTTAGCAGTTGCATAGCAACAGCAGAACATCTTATGTGCAATGCTTGACATTAAAAAAGGCAAATAAGGGAAGCATGAATGTATTCAAAAATTACACTAAAGACTGGCAGAACCACCAAGACGCCCCGTTCCCCCCACAAAATGCAGAGTGCAATGCAGTCAGGTCAGTGTCAGCCCTACCATGTAATATCCAGTCATCCAAGACTCCAAAGGAGAAACTGTGTATAGTTAATCATGCACAACATATTGAAAACAAAGTCTTGTAAATGGAACTGCCTCCTTTCTATATTTTTCTTCTCTCCATTGTCACTGCTCTTAGAAGGCTGCACAGAACATTGCTTTTTCTACCAATTGTCCTTTGCCATTTGGCAGACGATGTTTTCCATATTTTAAGTGGAACAGAAATTCACATGGCTGCTGCTGCTAAACTCCTTGTTTTTACAGCTTCATCATCTATATTTTGACATTTGACACTTTGCAGCAGCTGAAGAGCAGGACCGATGGACAAGTTGTAGGAATAGCACAATAAAAAGAAAGGAGAAGATCCCAGTATTTTGGTGGTTTATCTTTTAGAGAGGTTCTTTGCAATTACAGTAGCCATACGGCTGAAAACCCTTACAGTGCTACCACTGTTCTATAAATGAAAAACTTTTTTTTTTTTTTTTGTCAGTAACACCGCCAGATGTCTGGAGCATTGTGAATGTTGTATTCTATAGAATTAAAAATCCATCTGCTGTATCTTGGAAGAGAGGAATTAGTTAAAATAAAGAAAAAAAAAAGCCTAAACCAAAAGAACAAAGAAAGCACTTAGCACTAAAGCAAGCCTGAAACATTTTCATAACTGTTTATATTATTACATAATTATTAATTCTAAAAATAAAGTGGCACTTAGAATATTCCGTCAAATGACAAAAGTCAGAGTACAGATGCACCATTCTTATGCTAACAGCAACAAGCACAGAAACCCAAACAAAATGAGTCAACTGTTCTGTTTTCAATACGGTCAAATTTCACCAGAGTTTTTCCTCTACACCTAAATAATTTTGTTCTGCTCTCATTTCTGGTGTTTGGTTACAGACGGGAGGATGAAAATACTTTAAATCATAACCAACAAGATTTAGTTGAAGTTTAAAACCGAACACTGCTCAAGAAAACAACAGTTCATGAAGCTTTGCAAAAGATTCCAGTGGATCCTTGTGCCTTCTTTCGCCTTGAAGTGTCTCCCAGTCCCCCCGTGCACACAGCACCTTCCACCCCACGCTGCGCCTTTGCCTCCCGTGATGCCCAGGATGGAAGGATGGACTTCAAGGGTCATCCAAAGTTTGACTTGTGCAGACAGGGGTCGAGGTGTGTGCACACACGTGGCACATGTGCATGCACTGACTGCTCAGACAGCAAAAGCCAACGAAGGAAAATTAAGCTCAGTCCGAGGTTTTCCCCTCGGTGGAAGCCTTACAATTGGGTTGCTATTCAGTACTTACCCCTTACAGATGGTAAAACTTGGGGAAAGCTTTGAGCTATTTAATTGTTACTGCTTTGTTAAGTTCAGATGAAACTGGCCAGTAAATACATATGTCAGGAGTTGGGAGAGGGAGAGAAGCAAAAGGGATCAATCCTGACTTGCCTCCTTACAGAGGAAGGGGTAGAAAATAATCAAGCTGGGATTACTATCAACTATTTAACTTTTCTAACACTTCAGACAGAAACTAGCTCCAAAACAGTTGGCATCTAGCCAGGACTGTCATCACTCCAAGTAGAGACAAAGATCTAACCAAGTTCCCAGCCCCATCCTCACACCATGAGGAGCCATGAAGGGTCAGCTGAGCTTTGGGGACTTGCAGGGTATTACACGCAGTATTGCAGCAAGAAGACAGCTCCAGGTAAAGCCTCACTTCTCACAAGGTCCTCTTTTGGGAAGAGACTTTATCCAAGAAAAACATCTGAGGACCAAGTCCTGATCAGAGATGAATGCTGTTCTGTGAGAGGCTATGGAGGCAGAACCTCCTTCATTCAAGCACAGGCTTAGAAATGGAAACGCACTGAGAAAAGGAGACACAGGATTCCTCCAAAGAGCACTGGCAGTGTAATCAGCCAACCCTTCACTAAAGGCACATAAAAGGGACACTTTGGCACGTTACTACTCACATGAAAGTTGCATCAAAGATAGAGATCAAGTTCTTTACCTCTCCTCCTTTTCCTTTGTCACTACACGCAAAGGGAAAGCTGATGCTCTGCAGCCTTCCTCGCAGCTCCCGCGCTGCAGGAGGGTGTTCCCAGGAGCCCAAACACCATCACCCAAACACGCTGCGGCTTTTGACGTCTGCTCTCTTGTGCTATTGCCACCTGTGGAGCTTACTTACTAATTTATTTTTCTCTGACAAGTTAGTACAACAGAAGCAGGGAGACTTACAGCTGCTCTGTCTCAAGATGAGAACTGGAGGGAAACAGTCTGATGGCTTTGCTGCTGTTTTCAGGGCTACTTGCGCTTGGGCAGCTGAGAAAGGGCGACACCAACTAATCTCCAGCAATATGAATACACCAATATCACTCTCTTCAAATCTTCTTATGAAGGAAACGGGGAGATACTTCTGAACTGCCTCTGCCATGGCTGAATTTCAAACATTCAACCCCTCTGCTGCAGCCCCAACAGCACAGCTCAAACATACTCTTTAATAGTCACTACATATTCCCATTCCAACCATGTAGCTAGCCAAAGTAGTAAAGTATGTGTCACTTATCAGAAGCCAAATTATATTTGGTGTGGGAAACAAACATTGAAACTCATCTTTACTATTGTTAAATGACTCAAAAAAGGTCAACGCCACAAGGACCATGAAAAGAGAAATAAAAATAAACGTAAAATGCATCTGCTGTTCAGCCCTACAAATGTAATTTTGAGATCTAGTTTATGATTTGATATTTACAGATAAAGATAAATAAGTGCTAGCGAGGGTGACAGTTAAGTTTACTGGATATTATAGACAATGTCCCATGAGAAAACAAGACAACCAACTCCTCCACTATATTTATAGTAAATATCAACCTGAGATGTTTACATTTTGCACTTTAAAAGACCAACTTGAAAACATCTAAAAATAATTGAGCCAAGGGAGATGATAATAAATTTCTACAAAGATGCAGACAATTAACTGTTTCAGAACTTTTTACTATATATCCCTGATGTTGCTTTCAGGGTATAAAAAAATCTGTTCTATTAATAAAAACAAGGTCCAAAAGGAGACAAAATGAGAAGCTGTGGGGATCCACAGAGAAGAACAGAAATCACAATTCAGAAGCGGTCAGGAATCTGAGCAAAGATACACATGAAAATCTAGGGTGAGCAAAGCTGAAACCAAGAAGGTGGCACATATGCATGTTAGCTTAAAAAAACAGAGGAATCTGGTAGTATATTAACAAGCATTCAATGCAATGACATACGATCATTCAACAGAACTAAACAAGTAGGTGTTACTTAACATTTATAAATTGACAGTCTTAAAATGCTAGTTTTCTGGGAGCTGATCAAGAAATATTTGAAGCAGTGTTCAATTACAGAAAGCACTGAAATAATGAGCAAGTTCAAAGGGACTGGTAAAAGAAAATATGCCCCTGAAACGTCAAAACGCTCAACTGAAAATTACTGGGGTCTCAATTTGATATCAATTTTCAGAAACAAAGGAGCAGCCCATAGAGAACTTGACAACTGAAGAATTAAGAGTAAAACCAGTATCTGTCAACAGGGGCTTACAAAAACAAAAACCAAAACAAAAAACTCCCCCATACCCTACTTTACTTTTATGAGACTACCAGTTTGATGAACAACGGTAGTGGGTTCAATAAAATATTTTTGGATTTATGTAGCATGTTTGGTCTGGCACCACATATTTTCACAAGCATTATCAAAAAAAAAAAAAAAGTCATAGCTATTGAAGCATTAGTATCACTTGACTACCAAGAACATAGCTAGGGGGGTCCACCAAGTGTTGGTTCGTGGCCCTCTACCATTTCACTCTGACTTGGAAGAAAAGTCACTAAGTTTGCAGAACATAAAGACTGAAAGAGCAAAAAATAACAAAAAGGCTGTGTCACTGAGGCTGCTTACCAGTGCAGATGCAATCCAACACTGCTGCTGGGAAGGTGGGAGGGGAGAGGAGGGGACACAGAAAAAACACAAAAAAAGCCCATATTTAGAAACAGGAAAAAGAGCTTCTCAAATAGATAACAAGATGCCGTGGCTAAAATCGGAAGCTAGTCCAATTGTTTGACATAAGATACCCTTCATTTTACAGATATGCAACAAAATCCACAATTGCTGGATGAGACCAATGCTCACCTATACCAGGATTCTGGAGAGGCTGTTCAGGGTGAGTATGTGGGCTGGCTGCTTTAAGATCTCTTCCACTTGCACCCTCTCCAGCATTTACATTCATAATATTCAGAGTCTCATTAACTAGTAAGAAGCAACCACCACGATCATCACACCAAGCTTTTAATGGATTTCACATACCCAGATTCTTTGGTCAAGATTGGATATATTTATCTACTGCTATGGGATTTGAAGGAGAAATTAATTCAGAAAAATCCTACAGTCTACATGCAACCGGGAATTCTGTTCCTTTTAGGACAAAAATCTATTAAACTTAAATGCTTCCGACACAGGCAACTTAATAGAAAGGCAAGACCAAGGAACAAGGGAGAATTTTCAAAAAAAAGTAACAGGACAGTTATTAATATACATCAAGCCTCAGCACATGTATATAATTACGTTGAACATATTCTTTATTCATGCAACATAATAAAAGATTGCATCCACCTATTATAGATCTTTTTATAAGAATCTCAAGTAGAAATGAAAACAACTGTCTCAAGTCTATGTTGTAGAGAACAAAGGAAAAAGCAGCACATCTTCAGTAATTTTTCAGAGTTCAAGCCCATACATTTTTTTTTTATGCTAGTTGAAACTGCACGGCTCAGGTACTAATTGTAGACATCCCTGCTCCAAAGGCAACAGAAAAGTTGAGTAAGCACAAGGGCTTTCCCCTGTGCACCTTCAAGATCAACAGAAGGTTTTTTAAGAGCAGTATAAACACATGCAGACAGAAAAGTCCTACCTACAGAAAGGAGGTAGGATAACAACTGCTTAAAACAGCACTTCGACGATGAGAACAGGTGTAGAACTAAGTCCTATATGGTAATGCCTAGTTCTTCTATACTGCTTGTTGCTAGAATACCTTGGGAGCACAAGACAAAAAAAAAAGGGAAATAATCTGCCAAGGTCCCTCAACAGATCACCAGAGCTGGAGAGAAAAGCAGCCCTCGAGCCCGGGCTAACGCTTTATTCGCTACGGAGCAGCATCTCCAGCACACAGAGTTCACATGAAGCAGTCAAGAGGCCAGCGAGGCCCCATGGCTGCCAAACAGCCATTTCACTGTTTCGGTAGCACACCACAGTAGTAAGATGAGAAACGAAAAAGGCATGAAAAGCTAACAGAGCAGTAGACTGCGTGCGAGTGCTTTTAGCCGTCCGCACCCCCAGGTTGATTCACTGCATTCCACCACTGGCCTGTAACTTTATTAAACATGAAACTGTAGCAGCCCATCTGCACTTTCCTCTTCAAGCATCCTTTCAGGCAATTGCAATTCTTCTCCCTTGGAGAATTAAGTCTAAGAGCATTTTCTCTGATGGAATATCATACTCGCAGCAAGGCACTTAAAAGTTAATGAGCTAAGTATGGTGGGAAGGCAGCTACACGTCCTGACAGCAACGGTGCTGCACTGTACTCGTCTGCACAACGGAGAGCCCTGCCAACCACCTACAAACCAGTTTCTAAATGGGTAGACGTATCCCTGCACTCCAGAATTTAGGTACATCAGGTGTCAGCTTGGCTTTTGTTATCAAAGCCCCTCAACATCTCATGCATTTTTTCCTCCCAGCATCTGCTGCAACGGCGAGTTCTCATCTCCTTTACAGGAAGGAAGACACACAGAGAACAAGTGAAGAAGCAATAACGCAGTCCAAAAAATAGTTCAAAAAAATGGAAACAGGTCTTCCCATCCCAGGTCAGTACTAACTGGCAGAAGGATCTCTCCACTCTACAGCCAAAAGAAGAGAAAAAAGGAAAAATATGTATATGTATATATATATATACACACACACACATATATATATATATATGTATATAAAATTTATAAATTCATGTTGTCAGAGACAAAAGTGGTCCATAATATGGATCGTTTTCCCCCTCCCCACCCCAGGGGAATTTTTGGGATCTGCTATCTAAAAGAGAATTAACCGAAGGCACACAACCTCCCCATCTGCAAGGAAAAGTCTCCGCAGGAGAGTTCAAGAAAACCCAAGGACTCTTCGCAGTGTCTGTCTTGGTGTCAACTCAAGGTGCACTGACTGCTGTGGCAGACTGAGCTTTAATCTTCACGGGGATTTGTGGGGGTGGGAAGGACAGAAGATCTTCTGGCTTGTAGATACTGCATCCCTTTAATCTGGCTAGCTGTTCACATCAGAACTGGGGGTTTTGCTTTACATTTTAGCTCAAGTCTAAGGAGCATATTATATGACTAGCTGTCACCACCAGTGCAGGACCTTATCCTGGAGTCTTTTCGCACAAATATTTGCAACTTATTACTTTAGAAAATGAGCCAGAAAACCCAGACATCACAGAATGCCAAAGGACAACAAGAGAAGAATTTCAATAATAGTCCTTTTGCTCTCTCTAACAGAAAAGAAAAAAAAAAGTTTTTCCTGAATTGTATAATTACATCTAGATAAGAAAAAAATGTTTTAACAGCAAAATGTATTCAAAACTATATTTGCCTTTTTTTAGGCTCTCAGTCCAAAGGTGGCACCTTTAATTGTTCTAAGTCCAAAGTCCTAGCAGGCTATCATAGAAAATCTTTCACTGAGAAAAAGCGATACAAGCCAGAGACAGGCAGGTTCTGAAGAGATTAAAAGAGCCAACCAGCCCAAGAATGAGTGCTCTACAGCACAAAACATTAGAGAACCAACAAATAAATATATATATTTATCTGGATTACATTAATACTTCTTGGATCCTTTTCCATATATAGTAGTACTGCATTGCTTATTACTGGAAAAAAAAATCTTGAAACTTTTCTTCTTTGGAGACAGCCTGTTAATGCTACACTGCCAAGCAAAGTTGAGATGACATTCATTAACTACCAGTATTTATCCCGGGATCTTATGTTACCCCCGCACAAGCATTAGAATAGCCTTGCAGTAGATAGAATTGATCTGTCTGGAAAATACCTCCCACAGAAGAGATTATATTTCCAGCGGGGTCAGCTCCCTGCTCCAGCTGCCTTCATGGCCACAGCAGGGCCAGTACCTGATCAGGCAGTCAGCTGTGCTGGCAGGTGGGTACAGCAGAGGCTCAAATCATTTTCAAAGTCCTCTTTCCCCCAGCAAGTTGTATATATGAAGCTTAAAACACCAATGACTTCCACCTTGGCCTCAAAAGATATGTATTGATATTGTACAAAAGGACATTAAAGGTGTGCTTAAACCACCCGAGCTCCCGGCTGCATTTCGAATTCTGCAGCAGCTCTATTTAAACAGGTTCAAGCTCTTCTCCTTAACCCCAGGAGCGCAATCCTTCACCACATCACTCTCTACAACCTAGTGAACCCGACCTAGAACAACTCAGCTGAAGAACAGCCCCAAAAGGGCAGGCACAAACTGCAGAGTCTGCGGAACCATAGACTGCCAGCAGAAAAGGCATCTGCTAAGCCATAGCTGTGATGTAGCAAACACTGCAGAGATCATCTTGATTTCCCCTCCTTTTCCACCAGAAAGCTCAGTTATAGGTTGTCATTCATCACTGGCTTAAATCAATGCCTTTTTACTCTGTCATCTGTGATTGCCAGATCAGAGATTACACAAGACTCAGGTGGTGGTGAGAGGAAAAGGCTGCAACATCTTGCAACAGATAGAGCAAAACAGAGCATCTGTGTGTGTGGCAGCCATGAGGGGACAGAGCAAGAGTCACTGATATAAAGGAATGAAAAAAGGTATATATGGCTTTTTTTTTTTTTTTTTTTTTTATGTTTTAAGGTGGATTCCCTGAAACTCTGGAAAAGCATCCTTACCAAATGGACAGTTCAGGTATAATCTCTACAGCAAAGAAGAAAGGATGATCTAGGCCAAACCCATTGGGCACTGCAAGCAACTGCACAAAAATAGAAGGATAACTTGGGGGCAGTGGAAGGGGGAAAAGGAAGACTGGCATGCAGAGGGAACTTATCTTAGAGTTTTAGGCATTAGCATAGAACTCATATTAGCTACAAAGCAGAACATAATGTCTAAATGTAACAGTTGTCACAGAGACACTTTCAGTGATGCACGTGTGAATCCACAAGACAAAGCAAAAACAGTGCAATAAGTGCACAGTAAAGCTAACTAACCCCACGAGCTTTAATTTGCACGACAAAAGCTGCAACAGCACAATGGTACAAAGCAAGCACATGATAACTCTTTGGGATAGCACCAAAGATAAAGCTGGATTATCACTATAACGTTAGCAGAAATATCCTTACCTGTGCTTCATTTGCATGTTTATTGCATATATATAACCTTAGAAGTTGCAAGCCCTGATATTCCTTTGGAGGCAGAGTTGCTAGCACAGGTGCTGGGAACTTTATAACTACAGATTATAGCCGTAAAGCAATTTGGTACCATATCAGCAGTTCGTGGGAACTGCCATTGCCAGGCACAGTGGAGCATTACTCAATCCAGACTGGCAGCAGTCTCTTTTGGGAAGCATTCTTCCCAAAGAGCAAGTGTTCGATAAATCTGTCCCATTTCTAAAGCCGTGTAATATCTGCATCATTTCATACAGCAATTCTTTGAACTTTACTAACCTTTTAGCTTCAGATATACATCATCAGTTCCACAAAATATGCCTATAGACACAACTTACACGAGAGCCGCCTACTTTCTCTAGGCTATTTTGTATATGACTAAATTTGGAGGAAGAAAAAGATAAGCTCACTGTAATTCAACAGCAACAATGACTGGAGAAAAGACTGCTTAAAACTAGTCACTTCTACTCACACTCTTCTGTTTGATCTGCAGTACAAATAACTGTACATTCACTGAACCGAAGAGAATACTAACACATGCACACACACACATATATATTTATATAAACACACACACTATTTCTAGAGTAATAAATCCTGACCTGATAGAGTTATGTCAGCAGG
>NW_010580623.1:153195-167990 GCF_000705375.1 Tinamus guttatus
GCAGAAACCAAGAGCTCTGTTTAACCTTGCTGTTTGCTCCCTGGGAACACCTTTCCCTTTGGCAGATACTTGAACTAGGTACTGGCTCAGAGCTGAAGATCACATTCAGAATAAACCCCCCAGGATTTAGTGGATGAAAAATTTATAGGATAGGGAATATATCATACTTGGTGACCACACAGGATATCAAAATTATGCCCAGTATTTAACTGTAATTGTAGCTCCCACTATCATCATTAAGTCTTCCTCAAGTCAAAGTTTTGTGCCACTTTTCATCACTGCTCAGTCTTTTCAACTGTGCTCACTCCAGAGCTTCTAGAATTCCTAAGTACAGCTCACACTTGGCCTTTTACAAAGTCCAACCTTTAATCAAGGTATTAAAGCAAGGCCATGCTCCCCTCTCAGAACTTTAGTCTAGTTGGAGTTTTTTCCTTGGAAACAGTGTACGTGAGCAGAACTTAAGACAGCAATTCCATATTTTCTTCTACCCTAAGTTTCTCAACACTACTGCATTGTGGCAGACCCTCAGAACGGTCCCTTACAGCCAATCAACTTAAGGGTTTCTGCACATCAGCCATTCTTGATCCAATTTTACAACAGGTACCTCAACAGAAAGGTCTCTAATACTTAGACCATCTTTGGTGTTAAGTAACTGGCCTAAGAAAACAAAGAAACACTAGGAGAATACTCCAGCTTCTAAGGCTCTGCTTACCACTGATCCTTTGTTTGGAGTCTGAATTGAACATCCAGGTAATCTGCACACAAAGCTTTTTCCACTTAGCATTCCACACTAGACTGTGGGACTGAACTCAGTGGAGACTGAAATATCCTGTAACAACCCCTCTATGAAGAAACAGAAGCACTTTACATTTTTGAGTGCTACTTTGCTAGAAAAGCTTCAGCTTTTAAGGTCAGGGTCACTGTCCACTTACATCCAATGCAGCTCTTTTTCTAACTTCTGATCTGTCCTTTCAGGAAAGTATTCCATAAATGGATTTCCTAGTCTACAGCTAGGAATTTCTGGCAGTACAACAATATAAATAACGAAGGAATGCTATACAAATGGTGCTTCTGCAAGCTATGTGCTAATCATCTGATCCTAAGGAAGAAAGTCTGAAGCAGCACTAACTGCAGATATCTTAAGATAAAGTATGGCATGAAGAATGAGCAATGATTGCAGAAGATGGTATAAGCAAGAAGCCAGGAAAACAGAATTTTAGACGAATAGCTTACTCGCCACTTGTGTCAATTTTATAAACTTCAGAGGTGAAAAAGCACTTCAGAAAGTGGTTTTGTTTGTTTTAAAGTGTTCCTTGATAGCATAAACACATTCACAACCACATCCTCAGGAAGTATTAAACTTCCAGGACATATTTTGCTTAAACAGATTTTGTAAAATTCAAATAATAAGACTCAAAGATGTTTTTTAAAAAACAAACAAACAACAACAACAACACACACAACACAAGAGGGGTGACAAGAAGAATCAAGCCACTACCAAAACAAAGTACCAGTTTTCAAAAATACTACACTTGCCTAGCACAAATTCTTCTAAGAATGTTTGTCAGTGTAGGAGAACACCAAAGGAGAACTGCAATCTTACCTAAAATTACTACCCATATAGAGTTGGACAGCAGAAGTGAGAAACCTAAACGGAGAAACTGTAATTACTTTAACATGTTAGCTAGGAAGATTGATAACAGCTTTAATAACAAAATGAATTCAAACCACATGACGAGAAGGCTCCTTTCATCTAAAAGGGGACAAAAGTGGAAGCACACAAGAACAGTAGGGAGGAGGATCTTGCAAAACCCATGGTTAGGTTCAACATATGTTCCTCTCGATGGTGGCCAGCAACAGAACAACGGGTAAGGAGTATAAATTAAAACACAGGGAGTTCCCATCTCCATATGAGGATGAACTTCTTTCCTGTGAGGGTGACAGAGCACTGGAACAGGCTGCCCAGAGAGGTTGTGCAGTCTCCTTCTCTGGAGATCTTCAAAACCCGCCTGGATGCCACCCTGTGCCACGTGCTCTAGGTGCCCCTGCTGGAGCAGGGGGTTGGACTGGATGATCTCTAGGGGTCCCTTCAACCTTAACCGTTCGGTGATTCTGTGAACATGTGAGATATCAGCATCAAATTCACTTCTGTAATTCAAGCAGTTGCTTACAATAGTGTTTCAATAAATAATTCAATTAAATATAGTAGTATTTGAATACACGAGATGCTTCAAGAGGTGATCAAGTCAAGAATACATACTTCAAAAATAGTACATTATCTTAACACTGACTTCTTAACACTGACTTCATCAGCTTTGAACTGCTAATTATTGCAAGGCAATTGCTTACATAACAGAAACCATGCAATATCTTGTTTTGCAATAGCTACACGATCACAAAACACATTTAAAAGGCGGCTGTATTATCGCATTTTCAAAAGAAGTCTAGCATAAGATCTTCTTCCAGACAAGTACCAGAATTATCTAATCTGCAATGCAGAGCAAAAAGAAAAGAAAAAAAAAAAAAGAGAAAAAAGCAACTGTTAAAATATTGTGCACTGAGGTTATTTGATGCAGCTATTTCAATAGAATAATAGAATATTTCACTATTCCAAGTATTTAAAATCTCTCCTGGGCTTACACTCATGCATTAAGAAGTCTGAAGTGGTATTTCATAAATATCTATATCTTGAACACATTCTAAAGATTTTATATGTTCCCGAATTAATCTGCAGTAAAGCTTCTCAGACAGGAGCCAAGATTTTCAAGAATGAATACTAAAACAATACTGCTAAATAAGCCTGGCTCATTTAAAAACAACTGTGAAATCCTTTTACTCGTGCATCCATTTTTGAAGTCATTAACAAGCACCAGTCAAACTGTAGAGAAACTGTATCTACCAGCAGGATTCTGAAAATGCATAATTCCAATAAAGCTAATTACATTTCAAAAAATATATTATCTATTTGCATTTAAGATACTGGCAACATTTTAATGAAAAAAAAATGTTTAAGTATACTAACATCCTAGTCTTGGGATATCCAGTCAAGCTACGCAAAGAGATGTGTTTGTCCCTTGCATACTCCCAAATGTGGAAGTAGGATCAGAAACTGGATCTGGAAGAAAGGGTAAACAGCATGTTAGTTCAATTCACAGAGGATACTACATTTGAAGATGCTACAAACATTAACGAATACAAATACATAAATGACCTAAAGAGAAAACAAAGTTAGTTTAGAAACAAAATCCGTCATGAAAAATTACTTCAAACACTCCATGTTGAGAAAACCTGGGGGTAAGGGAAGAACGGGTAAACCAAAAGTAACCTAGAAGCAGCAGCAGAGGACAGTCAGCTGAATATTTACATTGAAAAACAGTTTGGAGTTGCAGAGGCATCAGGTAGCAGGAAAATCAAAAGTTTTGGGCCATTTCTGAGCCAGTAACAACAGCCATCTCC
This sequence comes from Tinamus guttatus, assembly GCF_000705375.1. The sequence continues at coordinate 156,652 of NW_010580623.1, forward strand.
TCCTCACATAATTGCCAGGGACTGAAAAAATTCCCTTTCACTCCAGCAAAAGGAAAGCTCTTCTCAACAGCAAATCGAGTTCTGCAGGAGGTAGGGTTTAATTTTTTTAAAGCAATGTTAACATATGGTTAGCATAAGCCTACGCAGCAGGTTCTTCCAGTACTTGTGCTGCTCATGGCTTTGTGCAGAAGCAGGAGGAAGCTAAGAAAACGAGTCGATTTTTACAGGTGCAACTCAACCTCGTATTGTTCGGATTTATTCATGTGGTCACTGGGGAAAGGAACCAAAACAGCTAGCTCAGCTACTCACAAAAGGGAATAAGCCCTCCTCACCCTGGTCTCGCCTTTAAGTTACTTTCCCAATAACGACAACACCCCCTTACCTATCACATTGGACACCTGCAGCATTCTGCTGCAAGGGCAGGCAACAGGAGGACAGAACCTACTGCACCTTTGGAAAATCTGCAAGAGATTTACTTCTCAGCCACATATGCTGAAATGCAGAAGTTTAAATAACTAGTATGCATCTTTCAAGGGCTGTCAGGCCTTTGCTTTTCAGGAAGACTTACGCACAGAGGAAAAACACCCCCACAGAAGCCACATTTCTGCCTATCAAGTCACTGTATCTAAAGAACAAGCTCCAGTTTGGAGGCTTGTGCTTCAGTTGCTCTGCACCATCACGAGGAAACAGGAGACTGAAGATCTTCCCTCCTCTTGACAACTGCTAAGCAGAGTGATTTCTGAAGCAAGCTATCCTTTGGACATCCATAGCCAAGACATCCACAGTTTCTGCTTGTGGAGTGATGGAAAGGAACAGGAATCCTATCCGTCTCCCAAAGAGGAGTTTGATACTTGGCGAAGATTGGTGGGTCCTGCATATTCCAGCAAAAAGGAACAGCCACACAGGGGTTGTCTTGGATGAAAAATATCTACCGAGTGGAGACCTATCACAACCTGATGCTCACTAACAAGGTAGCAGCTAAGTAAGTTTTAAAGACGGAGAGGGAGGAAGCAACAACAGCAAAATACGTGCATGCATGGGTGTGAAAAGTATGCGTAAATTAACCATAAAAACAGGGCAAAGCAACTAAAAATTTCACAACTCCTTTATCCAAAGTTACCATAAGACAGATTATTGTGCAGATGACTAGACTGGAACCTTCATGCCAGCTTCAAAGCCATGCAGGCTTTCTGGTCTATGATTTACCTGGCACGTTAATTCACTGTAAATCCACACTTACACTGCAAGGTCGCTCCCACTCTTCTCCCCTCGCATTTGCACAGTGGGACAAGACGAGTCAGGGATCAGTTCCCTACCTGGCTCATCGGGCACCTACACGAGCGAGGGTAGGGGCACAAAGACAGTGATAAGAGGGTCCCCTCTCTGCAACAGTTCAAGTTTACACTAGATTAAAAACAACTGTGCAAAACCATGAACTGTGTTTTTATAGGAAAAGTCACTTCCAGTTACACATCCCTTGGATGTATTTTGTTTTCCTGGGGTGGAATTGCAGCATTGCTTATTTTAGGATAAGTGAGGTACGGTCCTCATTTGTCAGGCAACGGTATCTGAGTTATTGCTCACCCCTTTATCTCCTGGAGGGACTCGCTGCTTGTTCAGAGCCACACCGAGATGTGTTATTACAGCAGCTCCAGCGTGACGAGATTATCCGGACAGGTCTCCCTCCCCTGTGCAGAGGAAAAGCCTACTGAATGTTTCTTGCTGCCTCTTCTACATATATTAAATGTCACGTTTAGGAAGATAATACTGTACCCAATAAGTTTCAATATTTTCCAGTCAAAAAGTGATTTTGTACAGAGAATAATTCCGTACCTTTTCAGAATCTCTACAGATTTCTTACATTACTTTGATGCAATATACTCAAAAAAGGAGCATAATGTTTAGCTTTGCCTTGAAAAAAAAATAATTGCTTGAAAGTAAGTGAATTCTATTAAATATTCTTGTATACCATTTTCTGCTGCAGCTTTCCTTAGAAAGGTACTCTTGAAGCATCTATCTAGGCAAGTCTCTAATCTGCCCTAACCCTTAACTCATGAACTGAAAACAGTAAGCTATTAGAAGAGCTTTTTTTCCAGATAATTTCTATTTGGCTTCCTAAGCTTTACAAATAAAAGGCAGAACCTACCCATCTTCTCCTTCCAGTCCTTCCTCAAACACTACCCTAAGTTTCATGCTAGGATATGAAGAAGCGAAGGCTTCAGAAGAATATACTGCCTGATCTCTCATAAGAGGAAAGGTCAAATCTATTTGTCTAAGGAGGGAGAAGTATTTTGCCTCTTTCCAAAATTGCTTAAGAGGCATCTGGAAGACTACCAGTTTAATCTAGTTCCAGCACCTTCAAATGAAGTCACACTTTCCCCTCAGACACGTCGTTTTATGTTTGGTTAGGCTTACCACGGAAAAAAGAAAACTAGAAACATCTATCTAAGGATAGATTTATTTGCCAGTTTTCTTTTGTTGCTCGGACTGGCCTTTGCTTTTGCCTGTCTCTTGATTTTTCAGAAATATTTCTCAGCTAAATTAACTACACCACCTAGTATGGTACTCATACCTCATTTAATTTGGAGGTAGAACAACAAAAATATTTTAATTCTTTGTTTGAGCTACACGGTTATTCTGTCAGTGGTTTCAAACAAGGCAAGTAATGATACAGCGCTTAAAGTTATCACCTCCTTTTCTAAAGGCATCCTTTGCCAGGTTTGACCTAACTTTGTGCAGTTTGATAAATCCGGATTTTCGAGAGAGACCTAATTTTAGAGGAGGGCATTTTTCCTTCACTTGTTCCTAACAGAAAGACTCGTGGGATGTTTTAAGGCTATGGTGTCCCTTTAGCTCACGTTCAGCTCTATCTTTTCCAGTCTCCCTTTAGGCTGAACTAATAGGAGAAAATCACCTGAGTAAAAGAACACATTACCAAGGAGACTGAAAGCCTGGAGACAGCTATTCTGCATGCTGATAAAAACGGCTGTGAGTATATGACCTTCCGCGCGGCCACTTGAAGTGAAAGATCACATTCCTAAGAGCAGCACTGGAATTACTCTGCCTTTGCCTCCAGCTCTAGGCTGCTGGGGAACAGGACTGCAAAGAGAGGGGAGCCAGTCAGTTACTGCATGAACAGCCCAAGCCTATTTACCTGCTTCACTAACTGAAAGCCAAGGCTGCTCAAATCTTGATTTCGGGGTCCAGTTTCCAATCACACCCACATGCAGCTGCACAGGAAAACTAGAAAACTATCAGGCAGATTTGAGGAAGAAAAAAAAAAAAAAAGCTTTGTCGCAAATGAGGGAATCTCAAAACCACGCTATGAATTCCGTGCTCCCACCTTACAAATGTGCCAGTACAAACCAGCTCCCAGATCAGCTGCGTGTGCTGCTTTCAGGCAGAATCATGGCAATCTTTGCTCTCAGCATGCTGTAGTGCTGCCCAGAAAGATGTACCCACCTCAAAGATGAGATGACAAGAATCTCTCATCTCTTCCCCCAAGCTGAGCATGAAAGAATTACACCTGTTTGCTTACAGAAGGGGAAAGCCCTTCGAGCTCCCCATGCTAGGCAAAGGTGAGAGAGCCTCAAGCAGCTTCCAGGGTCAGCATGCTAACAGGGAAAGCCTTTTTTGGAAACTAGCATTTTCACTTTTTTTTTTTTTTTTTTTGTAGATCTAGTAGTTTTAGTCCTGAAAAATGCAGAATGAAGTGCTTCCAAATATAACTGCTTACTTTCCTGAAGTGCTGAGGTGTCATCACAAGTGCACTAGCTGCTAAAGTTCAGCACACCAACCAGCATGGACCAAACTGTGCCTCGCTTCTCCGCACACGCCTTCCCCTCCGCGCTCCTCCGGAATTCCCATCTGCGTCGTAGCCTTCCAGTGCACTTAACCTCTTTTTTTTGGGGTTTTTTTTTTTTTTTGATAATATGGACAGATCAGCTGACAATACCAAATAGAAAGTCCCCAGATTAATATATCCTACCAAGTCTTAGTAAGATAATTAAGATGCTCAAACATTGTACATTCCTGAGGAGCTGGACTCAGTGGAAACAGATAGTGAGAAATGATACATAGGAAGCAGGAAGAATTATGACATTGAAGGTCTTAATATTCTTGGAGTGGGGGGAGTTACAGAACAACAATATCACAGTAAAACATCTTTTTCCTTATTTTTTTTTAATAATGTTTCTTTATAAGTTAAAAATAGAGTATCAGATTCTATTAAATGCATGTTCCAACGAAATAAAGTCCCCAGTAGGACTCCTTAAAATGGAAATGCTATAGCACTGCTCTTACATGGTTCCGTTCTGAAGTTACATGCTTGGGGGTTAAAAAAGAGGCACCAGCTACAAAAAGTATCTGCTATCCTAAGGACAGGATGAGTCCTCAGGCTACTGAAGGCTGAGGAAATTTAAAGGCCTATGTGCTGTTCTCATTTGGAGCACAAAATTCAGTACAAAGCAGGAAGATACGAATTCAAGATTAGTCACAGGCAAACAGATGATTTAGGAACAAGAACCAATCTGTTTATTCCAGGCAAGGAGCACAGCCGCCATGGCAAAGGGGACCACAATTCTGCAACATCTTTAACTTATGAAGTCAATTTTTAATCTAATTTGAAACTGAGTAACTTGCTGAGCAGAGCAACCCCCAATCTCTACATTCAGTTTGGTGCTGCGGGTGCATTCGGCCTGTGACATCCACTAATATTCTAGGAAAAGTGACTGAGCTGCAAGAGTGGGCAGGATGCAGGCTCTTTGGGCTCCGGGAATTGCAACGTGCCCAGGGAGTATCAACAGCTTAGTGTGAACTCCTACTTCAAACACCTTTTAGTCACAGAAAAACCAAACGTCCTCCTGAGACCAGGAGGGCCGTTTTACCTGTTGTTTCAGGACGTCTGCCAAGGCCCGGCACCGCAGCAGCTGACGCTCACGCTCCTGTATTCTGGGTTCCCCTCACAACCACGAGGGGAAAATGCTAACGGAATCTGTAGATCCGGCACAAGTTGTATGGCAGGAGTTTGGACTTCACAGCAAGTTTCTTGGGGGCCTGAATATAGGGGATGCAGCACTTAAACAGACCTACTTACACCACTCTAACCTTTTTCCAAAAGTTAGCTTTCAAGATGAAGATTTCTGGGGTTAGTCTCTTCATCAATACCCATTTCTGGATAAAATATATTTTTATATAGTTATGTACCAGAAGAGAAAGAAAAGGTAAAGTTCAAGCCTTACCTAATAGATGACTAAATATCAGCTCTGACTCTAAAACACCTACAGAAACTTTGGCAAGGAAAAGTCTTCATCTAGAAATAATTCAGAGCAGTAATTTTCAGACTGTGGGCTCCTAAGAAGTGTGAAGGCCCCACATATTTTAAATCTATTGGTAATAGGTTTGAATTTGCAAAATTTCTTCTCGTCAGCTCCAGGCTGAAAACTGCTGATTTCAGAGACCCCAGCAAGAAAACACAGGCCTTCTTTCAACAGCAAGAGCGTTTTTCAAGAGATAAACATTGAGTTCCTGCAGAATTCAAAGTGCATACCCAAAAAACAGATCTCAGCATACCCTGTCTCAACTGAGCACTGAACTCGTGTACTGCCAATTCGTTGCGTATTTCTCAAGAAAAACTTCAGAAGCAAGAGTGATTGCAAGGGGTTGCGATTTCTGTAAACTCTTCAGGAATATTCCTGTGAGGCATGTGAGCCAGATTCTCATAGCACCTTCCCATATAGTTTCAAGTGATTATATGTGTGCTATTGTGTATGAATGCACAGGATAAGGAGAATAGAAGAGCATTTAAAACACATGCAAAAATATATATATACATACACACACACACATGAAAAACATACAAAGAGTAGTTAAGTATTTGATCAAAAATATTAGAATTAGGACTATACATACTGCAGTTATCCCCCAAGTATAAATTAGAACAATATAAACATTCATGGGAGACACTTCAAAGAGCAAAACAAAAACACATATTCCTCCAAGAGATTTTGACCCCTCCTGGTTACAGAGACACAGCATACGTGTGCCATGCAGCAGTTCTGAAGTGCAGAACTTGCCTAGAGCTGCACATAGGCACCACCTCGCACGCGGCCATGCCCTCGGAAGGGCGCTGAGCCGCCGCGCACCGATGAGCGACACCGCTGCCCACGGGCACCACGTCCCGCTCGCGGCTGTGCAAGGAGAACAGCGGCTCCACGGGGAGCTCGAGAAAGTTTAAAACCAGGAACAGGCCCTTACTTAGCTGTGAGGTTAATTAGATTGGGAAGTTGTCATCAAAGAACAACTGCTGAATATTTTTTTCTAAGGGAAGTTTTCCTCATTGCCTGTTTTGTATGACTAAGATGTCCTCTTTTGTTTTTCTCACTCTTTTTTAAACATTCAGCAAGACCTTTGGTAGAAACGCCTAAAGAGAGACTACCGTACCTCATAAAGTATGTTCCCCTCCTCACTTCAAAATATAAAAGGGAAAGCTAGGGATAAAGTAGTTATGCTACCTCCTTTTGCAAAAGATGCAAGTGGGATCCCTACTTTAAGACGACTGTTTTTAAATTTCTTTAGGTTAAAAAAAAAAGGAAACGACTCCCATGGATTTCTAGTTTCTTGGTTATGCAGAGCAAAATGAAAGTTGAGCATCCACCTCTACAAAAGAAAAAAATCTTTAAGTATACAGTGGCATGTTTTCAGAAATGTATCAAGAGATACATGATTAAGCGGCAACTAGAAAGCAGCTTTCAGCACTTTGGTCACAACCACAAATCAGGAGACCAAACTTGAAACAAAGTCTACTAGATCACTAGCCTGCCTTCAACCTGTTCATGAAAGGATAAAACTGCCAAATCACCAGAGGAACCAAGTATAAGGCTAAAGCCGAGCAAGCCAGTTAGTTGTGAGCAGTCAAACTACGCTAATTAGCTCTAATCACAGTCTTTTTTTTTTTTTTTTTTTTTAAAAAAAACACACATTCCAATACATTTCCTAAGGAATCCATCACTGGAGGACAGCAGACAGAGGCTAAGAAGGCTCTCCCAAGTGCAAGAGTCCTAAAACGCACAAGTACCTTGCTCTGATCAACCCTGCAGCGATCCAGGGACCAAGCCTCAAAAGTCACCCTACATTAAGGGGAGGCTGGGTATGCGAGAGGCTCTTCTACATGAATTGCCATGGGGAGTTTAACAGCTGCAGAAGTGGCCTGTTCTTGCAAGGCAGAGGCTCCGTGCAATGTATAGGTAACACAGGTACCACAGTAAGCTGCTGCTTCTGACATACACACGGTAGCAAAGCAAGTCAAGCAGCAGTGGCCTGCAGGGGAATGACTTGGAACCGACGGTGATCTTAGGGGAACAGTAGGGACAGCAATAGTGTCACATACTGAGAAGTAGGGTCAGCAATCGCAGGCTGCGGGGTGAAGCTGTCACATCCTTTTGTTAATGTAACAACAAAAAGTCAAGAAATGGAGAACTTTTTTTATCTTGATTAGCTGTTCCTCTTCCTACCTGCTAGCTAGCACACTTTCATAACAAGACCACCATCACTCTAACCTAAAAACAGCAGCTCTTTATAGAGATTGCTCTATGTAATCCTTCAGGTAAATATTAAATGTCTGTATTATAAGCGTATATATTTTAAAAGTTCAAAGAGAACCAGGAGATTTTTCATTAGTAAACTCTGCTCAAGAGTTAAGATTGCCTGGTGGCCTCTGATGTCTTTCCACGCTGATGGATTCAGTTCCTGAAAGCTTCCTTTGTTAATGAATACTGGGCTCTTGTCCAGTCCTCTCTTCTCCCTCCCATAAAATATCATGGTCCCCAGGGCATAAGGAACATCCTTTGTCTCCCTGCAAGTCTTCTCTGTGTGGCCACTTTGCTCCAGCCTCTAGCACACGCATCAGGAGGGCCATCTTTTCTCTTTAAGAGGAGTGGCAAATTAAACGGACATGTCATCTAATTGTGATTTTGCTGAATGAGAAGAGACATCCTGCAGAAACGCTGAGATGCTGTAACCTTCACTTCATCTTCAAGGTGTGGGCAGCGTCGGCCTCTAACTTAAGCCTCCTACTCAGTTCAAGAGCTGGGTTTTTGGTAAGGTTGCCATAAGAGAACACCTGGTACTACACCACACACTAAAAACTAAATCTAAGCTGAAGGTAGATGTTCTGAAGATTACCAGAGGAAAAACAGCACACACGCTTCTCCAAGAAAGGAGGAGGAAGCTGAAGCTCTCGTTTCCCAAAAGAGGCTGAGGCCCCATGGACTTGTTGGAAGGAAGCCTGAGGAACCACAGAAGCCTGTAAAGATATTGGGAAGAGCTGGAAAAAAAATGCAGTGTATTAATGGATGCTGCAGACAAGGGCACCCAGCAAGAAGGTTGGGACAGCAAAGCCCACAGTTCCCCCTCAGGGAGCGAGCAGGGTACAACCCGCAATGCCCTGGAGAAAGAGAATGAAGCGGTCTGCTCTACAGCAAGGGAGTGAACATGCACAGAGTAATCAGTGCTTAGTCAAAAAAACCCTCCTTAGACTCGCTTAATAAGAGCTAAATAACACAACTCTTCCTCCTCTGCCTTTCCCCATGCATGGGGGAAGTCTTGTATCCATCAGAGAACTAGAAATATCCATCCAGGTAAGTTATTAGAACTGCAGCTTCATTCTCTTAATGAGGATGAAGACGTGTTCATGGAAGGGTAAGGAAGAGGATTGGGAACATCCCACAAAGCACTGCAGCATTTTCATCTTTATATTTCCGTATTTATTTGCAGTATTTACCACTCCCTCTCCTTGTCAGTACAAGACCTCTGCCTTTCTTTAACCTTATAAACCAGCCATTTTTCAGAAACATTGCCCAAACTGACTTATAGGGAAGACTCCCATTGTTGCTTCTACATTAGCCCTGCAAGAACGCAACTTTCTGGATACAAAATATGAATGCCTGCCACAAAGTCGTGCGTATGCTGCAGTAGGGATTCCTAGGGATTGCAGAGGGCAATCGAGCACAGGGGTTTGCATATCACCCATCGGTAATGAAAATATATGCTAGATTTCTCAACACGACAGCATTTGGACTAACATCGGTATGTGACACAAACTGCCAAAAAATAGCTCAAGAATTTGAACAGCGTCACAGACGCTCCTAAAATGGTGCCGTTGCTGCAAACTTGTATATCTGTAATACACATATCAATACAAACTCTGCAGAGATTTATCTAGATGTTTTGGACTAACTTCTGCATGCACAAGATGCATTGCTATAATTTATTTTCATAAATTTTACTAAGAGCAGATGAACTCAATGCCATTAACTTTTAGTTAAGTTGTTAAAAAAAAAATAAATAAATAAACCCCCAAACAAACAGACAAAAAAATCCCCACTGTACTTCCTGGAGGAGGATCGTTTCCCAAGAAGCCTCTCTCCTCGAGGCCATAGTTATTATTTTGCACAAATTAAAACCAACTTACATTCAAGGGTTGTGTTAAAACAAACTAGATCATTTGGCCTAATCCAAAAATCTCATGCCACAGCCATAAGAAGAATTCAAGATGCAGTAATACAAGACAAAATGATTTTTCATGATTTTTTTCCCCTTGAGTATGCTTTTGTTTGGTTGACTATGAAGCTAACCTGAATTCAGATATTCAGATCACTTCAAAGAAAAAAAAAATAGTATTCATACAATGTCTTGTATCCTACATTAACTGGTATCGTCCCTGTGAGGCCAGAGGTTATTCTCTATTTTCAAGTAGTGAAACAAGGACAAATACACAGCAATTTATTCAAAATCGGAAGAGATATCAGAAGGAGATCTAGATTCCTCCTCTTCAATTTAACTTTTACTATTGTACTTCAGATTCACACCACCCTTTCATGCACATTTAAAATAAAGCTAAATAGCAAGCTGCAAAAATTTCATTCCTTATAACTCGAGCTTTTTATTTTTAAATGACAGCTGCCTTGAATATTTTTTTCTTGGCATAACTTCATCACAAAAGGGCAGATCTCCCTCCCTACATCCACAGCGCCAACAGGCAAAAATATTTGTGTGTAGATTGTATCTTAGTGAACAAGCCTTTAGCTACCACCATGGAAAGTTTTTGTACCAGGGATTCCTATTAATGCAAATTGCCTTAATACAACTTGTCACAAGCTGCGTCTACATTACAGGCAGGCTGAAATAAGGCAGAGCACCATTTGCTGGGGGGAATGGGGGTAGATATCACTGTTTAGAAACATCCTATACTTGCATTTTTTACATTAGCCCAATTTCAGCTAACTTGTTATTTTTATTATTACTTTCCATCACCATGAGTGCAATAACTAATAAGCTTCCTTATTCTGGTACAAAGAAATACAATCTACCCTTTGAACTAGAACTCTGTTAAACACTCGGAGATTCAAAGCCTGCTTCCAAAACAATGGGATAACGCAGCCAACTGCTCCATATTTTGGAAGCAACAACTAATTCATATCAGCTGTAGTATCACATAGCAGCTGGAACTATACCCAAGTAATATACAAGATAAGAAAAATCTAATAAAGATTTCTGAATTATTCAACTGTTACACAGCTTCTCCTGGTTAGTATTAGCTGATCAGTATTTCCTCCTGAATAATACTGTTTTTTTCCAGTGAAGCTCACACTTTAGCTAGATGCCTAAACTCAGGGAAGGGCACCACTGTTCAGCCAGTCAGCACCAAGGAACAGCTCAGGTACTTGGGTTGCAATGCTTTACCAACAGCATTTATTTCAAAACAAACAAACAAACCCCACAGAAATTAGTCCAGCTTATTCTGACAGTTTAAGAGGCTTAAAAAAAATGCTGAAGATGCTCACAATTAAACACAGAGCTCAGGATGGTTGAAAAGCTAATGTGGGAGCTGGTTTTGCCTTTTAAATCACCATTTTGCTCCTAAAATTAGCATCATTGCTAACGCATACCTGTGCCTCCACCCCCTACACAGGTTGTAATTCAAAGAGTCTCCAAGAGCGCAGCTAATATTTAACAAAGGCCAAGCACCAGCAGCTAGGAGAAGTGCATGCAATCACCTGAAACTATCACTCCAGTAACTGCACAGAATTGCAGTGCTATTACTGCCCATAAAGGAAGTGTCAGGAAGGTTTCAGGGATCTGTAGGGTCTCTCCCCCCTCTGTGTCCTCATTTCTTTGCTGAGCTGGTCTCACTTGCAAGTGTCTGGACAGAAAGCGAATGGAAGCTGGAAAGAGGAGTAGGGGAAAAACAAAACCCCAAACCACTCCTCATGCTTGGGGATGAATCCTCACCAAGTGTAACAAGTTTTAGGATCTCAGCGCTGCCATCACAGCGTGAGCTC
>NW_010580623.1:171681-183574 GCF_000705375.1 Tinamus guttatus
GAAAATTCCGCCCGTGCCGGCGGCGGTGGTGGTGAAGCGGCAGTTGGATGTTTCACAACCTGTGAAGTGGCCCCCAGTTGCACGCGGTTACTTGTCCCGGACACAGAGCCGCCGGTGTGGAGGAGGTGCCCGTGCACCCGCCAGGCTTATCCTGCGGGGACGAGGCTTCCAGCAGGGGCTCGTTGTGAGAAGGTCTGGACGTGGGCCGCCATGAGGCGGTAACTCACTTTGTGGCAGCGCTGCTGGGCGCGCAGGCCCCGCGCCCACCACTGCGGCCAGCCCTCATGAGCAGGAGGAGACCTATAGCCTGGTCAGCAAAAGGTGGAATCCCACCCCAAACTGCCGAGGGACGTTGGGCTAGCTGGTGTCCCCCCGGGAAGCCGGGTGGAGGGGGTTGTGACCACAGCTTTGAGCAGACTCTCAAGTTGTCAAGCAGACACTGTTAGGGGTGCCCACACAATTGCACCTGGAATACGCGAGTTCAGCTATTGCAAAGGAGTTTGGGGTGCGTGTAGCTGGGAAAATGCTGCACTGTTTCATGAATCGGCTTGCTTGTGAGGGGACAAGAGGAGGCCTGTTCCCGTGAGAGGGACAGGCCAGGTAGTGACCAGGAAATCCTAGATCCTGGTTGCTGGCAGTGTGGCTATTGCCAGTGCAGCGCTACCGTCTCCCTACTCCTTCCATGCTCAAAACGGCCTTCCTGCAGCTGAGTTGGGCATATGATGCTGTAAAATCTCCATTTCAAAGCAAATTTTGTTTCTTGCTCCCACAAACTCCTTTCAGGAGCCTGCCCCAAAATTTCCCTGCCCAACTGCCTGCAGACCTGCTGTACTACTATCCCACATTCCCAATCCACTTAAACCTAGGGGATATCAAAGTTTTCTTTTAAGGAGGTCTTCAATGTCTTAAAAGCTTTTACCCAGTTTTGTGCACAGTCTCCACGTGGCCCTCCTTTTTCCAGGGTAGACAAAACTTTCCTTAGTTCCTCTTTCTGGGACAGTTTGATTTCTTCCCATGTAGCAGTCCTTCCATGCATCTGATCAGGGCCGAACATATTATTCTTAGCAAGCATGAACAGAATTACCTATATTTTTTTTCCGCAAAGTGCTCCTGCTCTCCACAGAAGTTGCCTGACTCATGAACCATGGGGGCTCTTAACTGTTGTTGATGAGCCCTGAAGCACCTGCCCTGTGGCTGGATTCAGCCCTCCCAGGGCACAGCTGGCAGGAAGGAAACAGGCGCTGGCTGATCACATCTCACAGTGGTGAAACTATTTCCAACCTGGACCCCCAGATCTTATTACCAGAGAGTCCCGGTTCTGCTGGTCTCTTCCTTGCACTCCTTTGTGTGTCTCTGGCTGGTCTCGGGAAAGTTTACATAGTAAACTCTTTGAGACAGTCCCATTTTCTATTCCATGCTGGTGCAGCGTCTATCAGAAAGCTTCTGGGATGTGTGAGCTCCCATGTATGAGCTCTGGTTAAAATATACAGCGAGTCAGAGGCATCGTCGTTTTCCCAAACCCCACTGCCCCCAGGAGCAATCACGGGCTGTTAGTGTGGTGGGTGCCAACACCTTGGATTTCTCAGCCTCTGCCAAGGTAGAGAGGACAAAGATGAGGAACTAGGAACCAGTATATAAGCCAAGAGGAAGTGCTTGAGAACTAGAGGCAAGGAGTGGGTCCTCTAACCCCAAATAAAAGTCTAACCCCAAGGGCCTGGGTGGAGAAGGACAAAAAGAGGGCCAAAGCCAACTTGGGAAAGGGACAGCAATGTCTGGAATCACTAGCCAGAGCTTTGTGTTCAGAGGGATGGACAAGGAGGGTGCAAAGGACAGTGGAATTTGCCTCAGAAGCCACAGCAAGAAGGAGCAAGAGCAAAGTGAGCACATGCTCACGGACATACAGGAGCACAGTTCCCGGATCACAGAATTAGGCTGGACTGGGGCTGATACACCAGAGACTACACCATGCGTGGACCATGCGGCCAAACGCACCCTTTCTTTGGCCAGTGCCGTCGTTCCTCTGCTCGCTCCTGCAAAGGGCTCGGCACAAAGTCTGCAGCGAGGCCGGAGCTCTGGCCTCCCCCTTCTCTCCGCCAGACAGGAGATGTGCTGCTGCAGGAGTGCCGTTTTCCCCCTGTTTCGTGGTGGCTCCCCTTTGATGTTAATTATTTGCAGGCAAAGCTTAGCAGAGAGTGTAGCTGTTCTCTGGTTCATCTGCTGGTTACTACTGAGCTGCCCAGACCAGTGGGGAAAATGCTTTGATGTTAATGAGCTGCAGACAATTTCACTTAACACCAAGCGGGGCCTGGCATCGCAGAGGTAGGAGTTTCAAGGCAGATTCTACAACAAGTCTCTCCAACATCCGTTCTGCCACACGAGCGGAAAGTGCCCAGGAAGGCAGGAGAGCAGAAACCAGCCTTCTGCAGGGCCTTGCGCAGCACCCGCTATTGCCATGGCCCCATAGATGCCCGAGGTGAAAAATGGCCTCACTGAACAGCAGCATCATGCTGGGATTCAGTGGAAACGGGGTTTAACCTCCCTGGGAAGCGCTCGCCTGTCTGATCCTGCAGTGCAAACACACAGAAAGGGGAGAAAGGGGTGGGCTATAAGTCCCTCATGCAGGGGTCTGGATCCCAGGCCCTGGACAAGGAGGCTGGGGCTCCTAGCTAGGATTGCTCCCCATGGGCTGACAACCCCGCTCAGAGCTGGTGCAGTGCCGAGACGCCCTGGGAAGCAGGGAAAGGTGAGGGAGAACGCTCCTCACAGGCTGGTGACCCCGTTCAGAGCTGGTGCAGTGAGGAGTCACTCTGGGAAGCAGGGAAAGGTGAGGGAGAAATCTGCGCAGGGAAACGCAGGTACCGCTGTCCTAGGAAGGCATCATGTGGAGGGACGTGACAGGTGAGAAGAAAGGTGCAAATACAATTTTTTAGCCCTCTCTCAGTCACAGAATTGCACAGAATCGCTGAGATTGGAAAGAACCTCTAGAGATCATCTAGTCCAACCCCCTGCTCCAGCAGGGACACCCAGAGCACGTGGCACAGGGTGGCATCCAGGTAGGTTTTGAAGATCTGCAGAGAAGGAGACTCCACAGCCTCCCTGGGCAGCCTGTTCCAAGGCTCTGTCACCCGCACAGGAAAGGAGTTCATCAGCAAAGTGTAGTGTTTACCATGTTGCACTGAAACTGCTTCTAAACCCACGCTACTAGCAACAGCCCGATCCTCCGGGGAGCCCCGGTGCACCGAGCCACACGCAGACCTCGCTGTGTCAGGTGAAGCTACAAACGAGACCTCACAGACACTTGAGAAACGTGCTTTATTGTGAGGAACTTGGCTTAATTCCAATATATTGGCCGTGTTAAATGATTTATTGTAATGAGAGAGAGATGTTATCTTCCTAGTCTTCTCACCAGGACAGGGTTGTTCCCTGCAGCAAACTTTGGATTACAACGGTAAAATAAGGCAAGCCAAGACTTTGTCCTACGCCCATTCCAAGGGAGGATCTCACAGAAACGTGTGTATTGCAGCCCGCGCAAACAAAAAACGTGACAAGATGGGTTTTTATCTCTGGAATTAAAAGAGGAAAATAGAGTTACTGAGGATTATCTGAGGATGATCACAGGCCAAAGAAAGGAAAATCTACCCAAGTCCATGGGAAAACTTCCAAATCCATGGGAAGACATTCCAAATTAACCTTTGGCAAGGCTCTCTGTTGTCGATATGCGCTCCCCAAATTCAGTCAATCCAAATGAAGCTTAGGGCCGGGGTTTTGACCCTCCGGGTATGACTGAACATCCTCCAGAGGATGAGAGGAGCACAAGAAAGACGGTCAAGTGAGAACAGTGCAGAGTGATTCCAGGCAGTGCGGAGGGGAAAAAGAGGCGAATGACACCGTTGTGCAGGAATCTGCAAAGCAACATGGAGTGCCCATGGGATGGATCAAGAGCAGCAGTGATGTCCCTCCCACCCCCAGAGTTCTATTGCAAAGAGCAATAGCAGCTCTACTGGCGATAGGAAGACTCCCAACATGAAAGCAAAGGAGATATCCATTAAATTTAGGGCAGAGTTTAGTGCACAAGACAATATATTGCCAGTAAATGTAATATCCGTATGAACAGAAAACAAGAAATTTGCGGGGACAAAAAATAAGTTGTAGTTTACAGCCATGTACTTGTCCCTCTTAAAGAAATAGGAGAACTGGAGGCTTAGACAAATAGACTAGAAAATATCCACGTGATAACAGGAGGGGAACATACAGCAGGATGAACACTAGGTCAATTTGTAACTGTTTCTAAGGGCTAAGGAAACATTTACCAGAATAAAGATGGAAGAGCCCAGCTAACTGCAGCGAATACTTCTTGAGATAGTTCTTTTGTCTTTAAACAGAAGCTAAACATAAGTAGTGCTATATCTTCAAGAGTCTCAAGCATCAAAATAAAACAACAAAAAAGAACCAAGAATGGTGGCATTGTAGGAAAAAAAGAATAAAGCCCTTCATTTACACACATATATCCTCAAAAGACAAATAAATATATACAAAAAAAAAAATCATTACAGGACACGCAGAGGAATACAGCAGTGAATATTTTCCTCCCTCTGATGTGTCCATGGAGTCTGCTGGCATCCCTAGGGAATCAGAGCAGGGATCACAGGGCGCCTTTCCCATAGGCCTTTCCCCGGGCTGCGTCCGGCGCACAGGGTGATACAAGGGAAACGGGCTCAGTAGCTTCATGTGTTTGGCTCTCGTGCTGCTGCCCCTCGCACATACAACGTGTCTGCCCCGGTGCGACGTTTCCTGGGCCGTTTGGAACTGGCTTCTCACAAGGGCTGAGCCCCGGGCTGCTTTGCCCCGATCAAGAGGAGAGCGTCCGGGTGCTGCATCTGCTGCCTTTGCTCTGCACCACTGCTGGTGGGCAGAACATTTGCAGGAACTTTGTTGACTTTGGCCTGGTTCAATCAAATCTGCAATGGTGGAAACCTCGGTGGAGCTGCCAAGCTGCAAGCAGGGCAATCAGCAGACAGCCTGAAATTGCCCAGCTTCAGGGAGCTGGGCCAAAACTGGGCATTCTCCAGGTCAGAAATGCAAGATGAGAAGAAGTTACCTCAGTCCAAGGAAGGGGAATGGGGACAGTTGCACCCACTTGGCTTTCTATGCCCACAGCTTGAAAACGAAGGTCAAAGATGCACCAAGCAAAGAGCTCGAGAAGTTAAAATCATGTGTGAAAGAGGCCCCAAACATGAGCTGCTCCAGCAGTGAAGGCACCGCTCGAGCTCGTCTTTGGACAGGGGCAGCTTCTGCTCCCAGCTGCATTCAAAACTGCCCTTAACATTAGCCATTTTCCAGGTGCCCACAGTCCCTGCGAAGGAGCTGAGGGAGGTGCTGGAGGCTTGGGGACAAACAAGCGATTACGGTGGCACTTGCCCAAGAACTTTAAAGCAATTCATATTTGAAATGACTGAATTGTTTGTTGTGGTGCACAGCTTACTGCTAAGCTGGCCTTGGTAACCAAGATATGAAAGGTGGCAAACACAGCACCAGTTTCTGAAGGCAGGTCAGGAAAGCTGGGACCTCGGAGCCTAGTAAAGCCTATTACCAGAGCCATCATCTTGACAAGAATTGTAATGTGGGCACAAAAAGTTGGACGTCTTTACGAGCAAAAGGCTGATCTTAACTGATAACAACCATGAAACACTCCTTGCTGTCACCAAGGTGGGCAGGGGGCAGCAACTGGAAAATATCTTTCCCCTTCTCCCAGACTTTTTTTTTTTTTTTTTTCCAGTTACAAATGTACATTTAGCAGACTACAAAAAGGAGCTGGTGCATGAAGACGTTTTCATGGAGCCAAGCCCAGAGTAGACACTGAACATGTGAATTTTATTTTAAGAAAAGCAGCAGCAGCGACAGAAAAACCCAAGTCGGTGTAAGATCTTGTCTCATTTCAGTGTGAAGATGACTGCCAGAGCAGCAGCTTCAGGATGGGAAGCCACAGAAAATGATTCCGGCTACAAGCACCGTATTTCTCCAGGCTCCAGAAAGTGAGGGCTTCAGGGATTCTGCTTAAACTATCAGCAAATCCTTATGCATTGAAATATATCTGAGTAATACTGGGTATATACTACTTACCACCTGATTAGGTCAGTGGAATGAAAAACAGTAAGAGGACTTGGAGAGGTTGTCAGGGGAGAAAACATAATAATAATGGAAGATATTAATTACCTTCATATAGATTGGGTAAATGCCAGGTCAAAGAATGATGCCAAGACGATATTTTTAGCCATGGTAAATGAACAATTCTTAGAACGGCCACTCATGATTTCACCATGAGTAGGGCATAGGAGGGGGATTGAAATGCGATAGTGAACTGTCACTGTCATAATGAACACGGTGTGCTCAAATTCCATATTACTGCAGGAGAGGAAAAAGCAGCAAAACACACACTGAGTGTAATGTAGATTCAGAAGAGAGATGAGCATGTTCCCCTTCAAAAGGGAATAAAATTCATGGGGGTAATCAAGAAGAATTTAAAAGTGGCTGACAAAACAGCAAAATGTTTGCAGCCAACATCAAGGCTGTTCAAAGACCCTGTATTTAAAACTTTAAAAATGCCATTAATCAAAATATGCTTTTAAAAAAAATCTCCAAATGTGGAAGAGTTAAACAGCTAAGCAAAAAGGGCATTTAGAAATTAAAAGGCATCCTTCAGAAAGTGTAAGTTATGTCTAAAGAAGAAAAATAGAAACAGTCATCTTCCGGCAAGTTGAAAAAAAAACACAAATACACACAAGATCTGGTGAGGCAAAATAGGTTCTTAATAGCACCTTGCTAAAAACAAAGATTACCAATAAAAACTGCTTTGCTCAGTAGCAGGAGCTATAGGGAATCAGAGGCTTTAAGGGAAGAAGAGTCCAGAAAAATGACCCTTGCTATTGGGTAGTGTAGTTGAATGCAGCTGTGCACACCCGACCCTTTTCTGCTAGGCATGCTGCACTTCTCAACCCCTCAAAGGCCCCTGCTTTTTAATAGGAAAGGCTATATATGTAATTTCTAATGAAGTTTGGGTTCAGCCTTGCCATTGCCTCCCGTTATCTGCTGTCCCATGAGGCTGAAGAAAACGCTGCTAAAACAGTCGGGTTGTGGCTGCTGGATACCACCGCTGTGATACATTTTCTTCACATTTACAGGTATTTAGGTGATTCTAAGGGAGTAACTAGGTGGCAGCCTGAGGCGGTGCTGGCTCCCTGACCGAGGCAGTGCTGGCACCGGGAGAGCCCGGCCTGCTCCCACCTCTGCCTCGCCCGCTGCCGTCGGGAGCGTCATCGCCCTCTGCGCCGGCCTGCGCCAGCAGCCGAGTCCTTCGCTTACCCACTGGCCTCCAGCGGTGGCTAAAATCACAACCAGGTCCGTCCTGCCTGTCTCTTGGTTCAGGTGACGGAACCTCAATCACAGCGTTATCCACTAGTGAAAACAGACCAGAGTGGGATCGAGTGGTTGCTTGGCTTCAAACCCTCAACCATTCCCCAAATACAGGTTTTACTGGTGGCTCATGGATGGTGCCATGTGCTTTACTTGTGGCTCGGACAGTTGGTGGCCTTTCTATTTCCCCCAGTTGTGCACTTTGCCTACAGGTTAAGCACAATGCTTAACCTTACAGCATCCTGTGGGCACTTTGCTAGACCTTTGATGGACCATGGACATCCTGCTGGATGGTCTTATCAAGCTCTTTGAGTGATGCTCTCATGGCTAGTGCTGTTGATCTTTTGATTCATTTTTTTAAGCTGGTGTAGCCTTGTTCTAGCACACAGAAGATATTTGGGAATCCCTTTGCTTCCCGGTCCTTGAAGGAGAGCTGCTTTATTTAAGGCCAAGCTCCGACTGTCTCTAGGTAACAGCACATGCATATTTGCTGCTGCCTCTCCACATACTTCCTGTCTCTAAAAATAAGCTATTTAAAGATGCAGTTAGCATCTCGCTGGTTCACCTAGGAGAGGAACTGGTGCACCAGACTGACAGGACACCATTTCCCAACCTTGCAACACACCCGCTCCATTTTCCTTTCTTAGTGTTTTCACAGGGATTGCAGGAATCCCTTGAATTACCGCAGGAGGTGTTAAGTCCGTTTGTCCAAGCAGTCCTTATCTCCTAAGGCTCCCGGGTGAGACTGCAGACACTGTGTCCTTTATCTCCCTCACTCATTCTTGGGACAAGTTCTCCAAGGGGTTTTGTCTGCACCACAACGTGGGTGTGCTTGTCCCCAAGCCGTGCTGCTGGCGGGGATCACGTCGCTCACCCAGCCCGTGGCTAAACGAGCAAGAGGAGGGTGAATCGCAGCAGACCCCACATGGGTGTTCTCAGGGCTGGCTACACACACTGCACCTGCAACCTTGGGTATAAATTGCATTGCTTCTAAGGCTGAAGGACAAAAACAAAAACACCTAGAAAATGTGCATTTATGAGACCTTAATTTCCCAGCAAGCGTCAGGCATCAAAATAACAGGGCTCAGATATCCTTGGAGAAAACAGAGGCTAGGTTTCCTTACCGAACCATCGGCGAGGCAGCACAGCCCAGTGTTTCGGCCGTGCTTTCAGCACGCGGCGCGGTAGCTCTGCGAGGCCGCAGGCCTGCGTGCAGGAGCAGACACCCAACTGGAGTCACGCAGCGCTGCAAGAAGCCATGGGGGGCGAGGAGAAAGGCTGCGAGCAAAACACCGGTGCTTCACTGTGGTTAAGCAAACGCCGATGGGGGAACACAAGGAGCCACAAGCAGCCTAACAAAACAAAGAGGGCAACAGAAATAATGTCGTGTGGGAGCAGAACTTTGGCTTGGGGCCGAGGGGCTGGGGTAGAAACTGCAAGGCCAGCAGCTCGGACTCTTCGTCCATTTGTAATTGCAGAAAGGAAGTATGTGATCACAGCAGAGCTGCAAACGTGCTGGGGTTTTCTCTGCACAACGAGTAAATGTACCGAAATGACCACACCAAAACCAAGGAGTTTCGCTTTGACTCTGCACAAACAACTTCCAGGAAAAGGGCTGGAGGGAGCTGAGAAGTGAGAAAGTCTCTAGTGCCAGATAAGTCCAATGCAGCCTTGCCTAAACACCTAATGTCTAGCTATATAAAGAGACTTTTTTTTTTTTTTTTTTTTTTGGCTAAGGCTCTGGATTCCGAGTTAAGGACAATGCAATACTTCCTGAAAAACTGCTGCCAGAGGCGGATTTGAGGATGAATCCCAAGGTCAGGAAGGAGATCACTGAAAGGAGAGACTGCGACAAGCTGTGTTGAGACTGGAGGCGAGGAGGCTGCAGGAGGGCTGCGAACTGCGTGTCCTGGGAATGAGTGCAGGTGAGCAAATCCGACAGTGACCTCGGAAAAGCCAAGTGTGAGTTCCCGAAACGAGGAGGTAGCACAGGCTCGGGAGTGTGAGTGTGAAGGAGGAGGAGGAATTCCTCCTAGAAGAGGCAGGGGAAGACCCCGCCAAGCATGGGAGATAGAGAATTTAATGGGGGGGAAAAAAAGGGCAAATTTGGACACTTGGAGACCAAGGACATTTGCTATCAACCAATGAAACAGAGGCACTGAGGAATAAAAAGTCCTGGCTGCACCGGAGGATGAACGCAAAGCAGCAGTGATGCTTCTGTGAAGAAAGAATGGATAGAAAGGATTCTAGGATGCCTCAGGAAAGTTATTTTTAGCAGTGACAGAAGCGTTGCTGCCATCGCGCAAGGCTCTGTGAGATTCCTTCCAGAACAGGGCTGCCACGCTGCAGCGGGGAGGACGAGCTGCCACTGCCGAGCCAAGCGCGACCCGAGGGAGACCTTTTAAAGCAGTTTGGATTGCAAAAAGCTACAAGTCATAGGATAGTGGCACAAGGTCACAAATAAGCTTAGATGAGTTATTAGAAGATTTCTAGTCCTTCCAGGAATAAAACACTAGTCCAGCCTTCCAAGCAGACTGATAGAAGAGAAAAACCAAGGTCATTTTAAGAGAGGATTCAATAAAACTCATTCCACTCATTTCTGAACAGAAGAGCCTCTGCAGATGGGCAGGGCAGTCTGGATACGAGCCCTGGCCACGGAGCAGAGCTAAGGTGGGTTCGGGGGACACTTCTTCAACACCAGCCTTCAAGGTTCCTGATGGGCACCATGAAGATCAAGAAATAGCAATTCCCCCCTTATCTTGGCTGTTAAAGCTAATGGAGTTTTCCCTCATCCAAAACACTAGGGATGAACTCTGGGACTCACATGCTGGTGCTCCCAGGGTTACACTCCAGAGGCCAGCTCACACACCAGGCTTAGCACGGGTGCCAGATTAGGGTCAGGAGGGAATTTTCCTGGATTGGCAGAAAAAATGCATATTTGTTTGTTTTTGGCAGAGGTGTACTTCTCCAAGTTCGCATCTATTCTCTAGATCCTGTATCAGTTTAACACGTTCTCTTCACTCACAGGGCTGCAGTGCCTTGAAGGTCCCTTAATCTCGCCTGCTTACTCCCTGTGACATGTTACAGCTGTGGTTTTGGTTTTCACATACATGTGCTAAGAGCAACAGGGAAGCATTTAGGACTCCTGGACTGCAGGCTGAGGGGAGTAGGTACAAACATTCCCTGCACCTTTAGCCATAGCTACAAGCCCTTGGGCCAGGGGGAGATGGTGAGGACTATCCCAGCAGGAACACGCCCGGCACACGCTCTGCAAAACCACCTGCGAAAGGGAGCGCAGGAGTGAACCCAGGCTCACAGACACACACACAGAGAGAGCAACGGGGCAGAGCCCAGCCGTGCTGAGAGGCCTGGCAGAAGGCAGCCCTGTGCGGTCCCAGGCCAGGCAGGGCTGCGGCAGCGCGGCGCGGAGCGGCTCCTGGGGCAGCGGAGGAGGCTGAAGGGTGCTATGGTGGGGACGACGCACCGGGTTTGCGTCTCGGGAGAAGCAGAGGTGCCAGCAGATGTCCCTCTGGAGCTGAGGTGCTCTCCCCTGTGGCGCGGCACGGGCAGCGAACACCTCACTGGCATCGCTGGCACCAGGCTCGGCCAGGGCAAAGGATCCGCTCAGGATGCCAGGGGTGCCCGGACCTGGAGCACGGACCCCCCCAGCCCCTTGGGGGGCTCAACCTCCTCCAAAGAGCAGCAAAGAGCAGAGGTCACGGGCCAGCGACGTGGCCTCCAGCAGGACTTACCTGTCAGTGCAGAAAGCCACGGCCCGACTTACTCGAAGGTCCCAGTCCCAACTCCCAGACCGGGCTATCCGCAGGCTGGTCCAGCTGGCACAGGGCCCTCTCCGGACAGCCCAGCAGCACCCACACCTTGGGAGCAGGATGGGCACCGCTTCCCAGCTCCTGCTGCCTCCCTGCAGCCCAGCCTCTGCCACCAGCTGGGCAACAGGAAGGCTCCTTTCCACAGCCCTCACCCTCTCCCCAACAGACTTTAAATCAATAACCTCAGAACACAGGGCCAGGTTATTGCCAACGGAAACCATTAAACTGTAACACAGGCGGATAAAGCCAGCCTCTAACACTTGAAAGATTTATAAGGCACAACAGCAGGGTGTTAATTCCTTTGGCAACACAAATGCTTTCACACTCCCGGCCTTTCCTCACCCACAGGAGCGAGGAAAGCGGACCGCGTGCAGCCGGGGAGCACAAGGACACAGCTGTGGGCACGGCAGCAACACGTGTGCCGGGGGTGACACTGCGCTCACAGGGCGGCTGAGGACATGGCTCAGGTCCATATGGTAGCACATTGCCGGGGGCCCTGTTTGGAGTCGGGACGTCCTGCAGGCAGCGAGGGCCAGCCCACGCTCACCGCTGCCTCCCCAAGACGCTCCCAGCTGCAGGAAGGGCTGGGAAGAAGCTCTCACATGGCCAAGGCAGCCAGACAGTGGCCTCGCTCCCGGGGGGCACGCGAGCCC
>NW_010580624.1:0-11014 GCF_000705375.1 Tinamus guttatus
TTTAATGTCACCTTAAAGTAAACACAATCCTACATTTCCTAATTTGAGTTTCCCAAACAGTATATATAATTTGTTTTTTGCCCTTGCTTAGCTCTCTGAAATATTGCTAGGCTGCTCACCGATCTTATCTTACACAAATATTTACTTGCATGTGTACTTTGTAAAGCATGATTTAAAAGTCACCTCTGCTGGACAAATGAGATGGTGCCTCTGTGATCCAGCCCTCTGGCCCTGGGGTTGCCAAGAGGCCAGTCTGTAGCTTGTGCCCCATGGAGAACTCTTGCTGACTCGGCCAGAACATGGATAGGGTCTCCAGGAAATAACCCATATTGCCATAAAACCTGGTGGACATCCTCTGCCACCTTTTGTTAGCAACTTCATCTGCCTACTGAGGGCTGCAGTGTCATCTTGCCTGGAGAGGATATGAAGCAGCGGGTTCGTTAGCCAGCTGCAGTGCTCAGGACTGCCCATAGCTGTTAGGATGCTGAGAGCAGCTTTGCAAGCCCGAGATCTTCCAGAGATCCGCATGTTTTGCAGCTCCCGTGCGGGCAGCAGCATGGGAGATGTTCAGGAGACGTGCAGATCCCCTCTGACCGATGGCCTGGGGGTCTTTCTGGGAAAAACGAGGACCGTTTTGTCCCTAGCCTGTGTTAGTCCCAGCGTGGAGGGGTGTGACGGGGCTGCGCGTGCTGCTCCCAGACGTTGGGGCTGGTGAAGCTGCCCTGGTGCTGTGACAGGGGCAAGGAGAGCTGCAGCCTCCAGCTCTGCCCCAGGGGTGCCAGCAGCGATGGAAACTGCGTGTCACTAGGGCGTCCCGATGAACAGAGAGCTCCAGATCCCTGCCCTGACTTTTTAACACAGGAGAAAGATGGGAGGATTATGTTTTTCAACATCTCTGAAAAAAAATGCTAGAGGGAAACATTTTATAGCATTCCACTGTAATATTTGGATGCCTTCACTCAAACAGAAGCCATGGATTTCAGGCGGAGATCGCTGGGTGAGGTTCAGTCTCCAGAGGGGCAGACTGAACACTTGTGATGCTTCCTCTGGCCTTAAAAACGCATTTCCCTATTTACTAATGCATTTTTCTGTGCGTAAATCACTGGGCACTGCTCAACGTGAGCCATCTGTGACGGGGAAGATGCATCACTGCTCTTGGTGGGCCTGCACTGCTGGATCAGAAGTCGCATCCAGTCACAAATGATGTGGACATCTTTGGGCTTGGTTCTGTTCATAGCGTTTAACTCCTTCTTGGATGTCCCAAGTGCCCGATATCGGTTGGCTCCCGTAATAATGTCATTAGTAGCTCTCTGGCCTAACCTGTGATACATCCCGTGCCTTGCTCTTTGAAACCCCCAAGCATCGCAGAAGCTGGGGGGAAGCAGTGGGAACAAATTGGATCCGACCGATGGCGAAAGCAGCTCAAAGTGACGCCCGTGTTTCCAGGGGCCGGCCAAGTTCACCCATTAAGCCCCTTCCATGGCCTTCGCGTCAGGCGCTTTGCCGGCGCGGCCGCACGGCGAGCTGTGCATCTAATGCTCTTTTAATGAAAACGTGATCCTCTGGACGGGCGCCAAACGGGACGGGAGCAGCGGCGGAGACCCTCTGTTCCGGGGCAATCGTGGGAGAAAGAGATTGCAGCGATTTCATAAGCCTTTGTGCTTTCAAAGCCGAGCAAAGCCAGCCCGCCGCGGCGGCAGAAGGAGCTGACTGCTACGCGGCCACGTCATTTAATCACAATTTAATAAGGCTCCTGTATCAGACCCTGGTAATGAAACTTTTGGGCCGAGCCGAACAAAGGGGTCACTGTGGGAGAGAAGAAAGCGGCCTTTGATTCGCGAGCCCTTCCTAGGGCTCCCCGGGCTTCGCTTGCTGTAAGCTGCTGCCGAAATGAAACGCTTTCCGCATGCCAAGCGCTGCCGAAAGGAGCTGCTCCTTCTGAGAAGTGATTTGTGATCGGGCGATGGTTATCAGCCTGCCCGGACGAGCGCCGCTGGGAGCAGGGATTCGCCTTCCCGCGAAGAAACGTGGTTATTCCGGCCTGGAACACGCGCTGTTCCAGGTAGAGGCGTGCAGGGCCTTCGTGACACGGGTGTTATTTTAATAAAACTAGTGGCGGGCGCGATCACTCGCGTGCCCGGCCCGGTGGTCCCGGCTGCAGCGAGAGGACGCGACGGGGCAGCCCGCAAAGAGCAGCAGCACCTCCGTGGGGGGACAAACCGCCGGGGCCAAGCCTCAAGGATGGGTGTCCCAGCGCGGAGCGGGGCCTCCGGGGCCTCCATCCCCACATGTCCCTCCTGGCAGCTTCTCACCCAGCGCCTTGTCCAACCAGCCCCTCCGGAGGCCCCTCACGATCCCAAGGAGCTGGTGGCCGGGAGCCCAGCGGGGAGGCAGCTCATGTGGGACATTGCTCCCCTGGTGCCTTCGGCCATGGGGAGCCGCTTGGGCCAGAAAGACAAGCTGGAAAAATACAAAACGTGTTTATTTTAGCCACGGTGGGTGACAGCTCTCCCTAGTTCTGTTCCTCAGGGGTGGGGAAAAGAAGGCCGATTTCAGAGTGCCAATAACACATTTTTGAGCAACTTTTCATGCGGTGGGTGCTGGATGTGGCCCGGCTGCTCCGAGCGCTGCGCCGCTCGCGGGGTTAATTGCCACGTTTTAATTAGCCGCGTTGTCCTGGTGCGGCGCGCGGCAGCCATGTTGTTTCCAAGAATTCCTGCCGCTCGCTCCTGGGGGAGTTCAGCTTTAATTTTGTCTTGCGTTTATTTTGTTCTCGCTGGATATTGCCCAGGCATTGGGCTGGACAGTTGCTCTCTGTGTACTGGAAAAAATAACTAAATTCTCTAGTGAGTCTCACTATGAGCAAAAACTTATGGAGGGGAAAAAAAAAAAAAAAAAGGAAAGGAAAAGGTTGAGCTGCTTTTGCTCGCGAGGCTGCCGGGGGCTGATCGCACAGTCGTCACCTCCAGCGGGATGTTCCAAGCTCTCCGCGACGAGGCTGGGAAGGCAGGAGCTGCCCTGGCTCTGTGTTCCCGCAGCTCCATAACGTTTCACTTCGTTTTCCTCTTTAACTCGTTGCTTTTGCCTGTTCAGGTGCCCATATATAAGGGTATAGGGGCAGCATATAGATGCTTGCAGTCAAACCTATTTACAGTGCAATCTAACTAGCGTACAAATTGCTATTTCTTTCCCTTTGTTCCCCAAAAGAGTTTTTATGGATTAAAATACTGCCCAAATGGTACAATGTGAAAAGCTAATAGAGCCTGTCCTTTCCTTATAAGAGAAATCATCAAGATCGGAATAAATGAATAAATAAAGGAGCCACTTTTCTGCATTGTAGGTGATCCAGACACTCCATGGCTTTGGGCTCTCCTCAAAGTGCTCTGTAATCCGCAATAGCAGACGGCCACTTTTCTGCGTTGTAGGAGATCCAGACGCTCCCATGGCTTTGGGCTCTCCTCAAAGAAGTGCTCTGTAATCCGCAATAGCAGACGCAGAGCTGAGGGGTTTGGGCTTCCCTTGGGGCAGTGCTCACCTCCGGGAAGGGGCACCCGCAGCGGGACAAGTTGCTGTCCCCCTGTTCTCCAAAGCCAAGGGCACGCTCAGCTTTCCCCAGGTTCCCCAAGAAAAAGGCAGTCAAATGATTTCCAGCGTCGAGAACCCTTGCATGAAATGCGCGGTATAGAAAAACACAGCTGCTTCCGAGGGGAGAACAAGGGCGAATAATGGTAGTACAAGACTTACTTTCTGGATATAATA
Source organism: Tinamus guttatus (assembly GCF_000705375.1). The sequence continues at coordinate 3,760 of NW_010580624.1, forward strand.
GCTTGCAGCTCCAAAAACACCGTGTGTGCGCCGTGCGGATCACGGCACCGCACACCGCGAGCGGTGGGGAGCGGGTGGCCCGCAGGTGCCTGGCACTCGCAGCCGCCCCGGCCCGCGTGGGTCAGGTAACGGCACCGGTATTTTGTGCTTATCTGCTGGTTAAACGCGTCCTCCCCCATCGCTCCCCCATCCGTCAGGATCTGCCTTTCCAGCAAGGCCTTGCGTGTTGTCTTTGGCAGCCCAGGGGTAGAGTATTATATCCCTGACTGCTCCTGATATTAATAAAACGGCGCTGAAACAATATCTAGTAATTCTCCAAGATAATCTTCATTTTTTTTTATTTTTACATCAGAAGCAGGACATCTGTCCATCAGCAGCTCCGAGGTGATCACTGTGAATTAAGGTGGCCTGTCCGCAGTGTCTGTAAATAGAGTGCTGCTCCTCAGCCGCGTTTTTCTTGTGTATCACAACCTCCCCAAGCTGCTTCTGAGGTGCAGTAGCTGGAAGCCTCCAAAAAGACTTTTGCAGAAGGTGAAGTTTCAAGGCCTCTCATTAAACCAGAGCTGAATTGTGTGGGGTGGTTGTCTTCTGGTGTGACACCGTTTCCAAAACTGGACCATTTCCAGGTGTTGCAAGTCCTACCATGAGGCCACCAGAGCTCAGGCAGTGTGAATCCTAAGCCCTCCCTCAGCTCAAGCTGTGTCCTGGGTGTTCATGAAGTATAAACCAGACCGGGGTAGTGGGTACGTCCTTGTTTGCTAGGGCTTGGCACACTCATGGCTCCATAATCGTCACCTCCCAGGCGAGCTGTTCCTCCCGCCTTCACTTGGGTGCAACAGGCTGGTCCCCCTTGGTGACTGCGTCTTGTGACGTGGGCTCTGCTCACAGCTTACTGGGTAGGAAAAGAAAAATATTTAAAAATAAAAGCCCAAAGCTTGCCCGTGCCAAGCACAGGAAAGGTTGTTTTTCATTTATTGTTGAGATATCAAAGATAGGGAAACATAGAAGCAGCTCTGGAGGAGCCGAGCGGAAGGCCTCGCTCTGTAGGAAGTGCAAGGCAAATAAAAGTGGAGGATGTTTATGGTGTGAAATCGGGAAGTGTTTTCAGGAAGCCGCTAGGAAAATTCAGCTGAGATAGGAGAGGGGAAAAGAGAATGCGGGGAGAGAGGAGGGACGCTCCGACTGTGTTGTTCAGTCGTATTTATAGAAGTTGGACTGTCCTCAACTCTGCTGTTCCGCCCAGAGCTCCCAGCGATCTCCGGCGCTCCGCGCTGCCCTCTGGAAACGCCGCTCCGTGTGTGCCGGGCTGTGCCGGTGCTGGCGGCCGTTCGGAGACGCCGCAGCGAGGGCGACGCATGGGCTGCTGCGCGAGGGCTCCTGCTTGGCGCGGTGGGCTGCTTACCTGCAATGGAAATCAGCGTAGGAAAGATGGGAAAGGGGGAAAAACGAGGTTGTGTGGGGCTTGGAAAGCAAGAGGACCTTTCCACCCACCTGTATTTCAACAGAGAATAAGGACTTGGGGAAGGGCAAATGGTATCGCTCAGAGGCCGACTTGCAAACTCCTTCACAAAGGCGTCTGTGTGAGGAGCCAGCTCACCCCAAACTCACCATGTGGCAGGGATGAGTGAAAATGCTCTCTTTAAACAGTGACAAAGTCCCTAAATACAATCCCTAGCCAAAGCCCAAAGGCCACAAATGATTAAATACCGAGAACAAATGATGGGAAATAATCCTTCATGGCCACCGTGGCCATCCGAGCCAAACTTCCCCATCATAACTTCATTTTTGAAGGAGTGCTTTAATTTCACACCCATCTTTATGTGTTTGTGTACATTAGCCAGGCAGTACAACCAGAGGATCCTAGTTCACCTTTTGAGGCATTGCTTGGCTCGTGGGAAGGAATTATTCCTCATTTATGAGCTCTAATGACTGATTGTGGGCATTGCCGGAAGGGTAGAAATCACTTTCTTAAGCATCGCGTTTCACCCGCTTACAAGGAAAAGATGCTCGACAAGATAGACCTACAACTTGCTTGTGAGCAAGGGCAATATTTCCATAGATTTGATTTAAATTTTAATCAAAGTAAATTGCTGTGTTATCTGCATTTTCAAAACAATGGCTCCAAAAATAAAACACAAGCAAGCAATCCATCAGGCATGTCTGTCAGCAAAACAGATGCTGTGTAATAAACCTGCCAAAACAGCCCTTTGCTTGAGACAATAAAAACTGGAAGGAATCAAAAGCTTCAGCCTTAAAACCATCACTCTTTGCATGTTCTTAAAAAAAAATCCAGCTCAAAATTGGTGTAATTTGGACTAAGTTAATGTAAAAATGAAAGCTATCCAATAAATCTTTCAATGGAGATCAAAAGCAATGAGTGTAGGAAACCAGAAAACGGATGATTTGACATTTTATGACACTCTATCACATTCATATCCTTCAGAGAGCTGCCAACCACAATTGTTCAAATAATTGCTTGATTGCTGCTGTTAGTTGAACCCCTAAGCGAGTCGCTGGTGTCCCCAGGAAAAAGCCTATGGGAGGACAGTAGCTCAATTAAGAGTAAGGTGGTGTGTGGCTCTTAATTCACTGCACTAGCTGAGCCCCTGTAAAGCTATCCAGGTTACGTGCTTAAAATGAAGCCTGTGAAGGTATTTGGTTGCCTTGTTGGCGAAAGGCACCAACATGTTCTTGCATCTCAGCCCACCCTAGCGCTGGCGCCTCCGTCTCCTGGATGCTGCAGCTCCATCCTTGGTGCAGGTTGGTTTCCACCTTCCTGGGAGGAAAATGTTTGATGGGGAAAATGTTTGAAGGAGGTAAACGGGAGGGAAATGGGCTGTTTCGATGCCCGATGCTCTCTGCTGTTTCAGTTAGCAGAAACCACGTTGGCGAATCCTCTCCCTAACCAAGCGCCGTGCTCAAGGTGCGGGCAGCTTTGCCCCCACTCCAAGCCTTTGACCAAGGGATGTTTCAGCTGGGCGACTGGCAGATGGGGCTTGGGGAGACTTCTCGGAAGGAGGGAGTCGTGCTGTGAGCCGGCTGCTCCCAGCTGATTAACTGAGCAGTTTAATTTGGTGGTGTTGCCTCTCCGGCCGGCGGCTGGGATCGCTCCTCCCTTGCGTGCTGGGGGGCCTGGGCTGCAGGCAAGACTGGCGTCCTCTTGCCTGGCTGGGAAATTAGTGACATGTGAAGAAAACCAATGATGGAAACAAGATTATGAAATCCTCGCCTGTATGGAGGGAAGAGGGTTGGTGGGGAAGTGCTCCCGGGGGTTCGGAGCGGGCTCTCCTTCCCGGAGTCCCAAGCACAGGCCAAGCATCGGTGGGTGCAAGAGCTGCCTTGTGCTGCTCACCCTGCTTGGACCCGTGGCTGCATTCACAGACGGGGCTGGTGTGTGGAGCCGAACCAAGAGCCTGTTTATTTTGCTTGCATTTTATTTTCTGTGCCCCTTGACAGGGGCGATGTGGTGAGCGCCTGCGCTCAGGGCTCACAACGCACCGTGCCCAGCAGAAGAGATGCCAGAGGTTTCTTTCCCATGGCATTTTAGCACTCATTAATCCTTTTGATTTTTAGCCTCTTTGAAGCCCAGCGTTTGGATGCTTTTCAGCACGCACTGAAATCAGACATGAAAACACTTCAACAGTGCAAAAGTTTAAAACCCTTATTCATGCACCCTGGAAGGGCTCTCGCGCGATAGCCCACAATGAGCGACTTTATTATGTTTATCTTTTGGCAATATCTCCTGCTGCAGATGATACGGTGTCTCGCGTTTTCCTGGTGCCAGGTTCAATTTCCAACCTCAGCAAATGAAACAGTCTCTCACGTTTCCCTGCCACGCTGCGGCAGGCTGCGATTTCAGCGGGAAATGCACAGAAGAGTAAAATAAACATGTAGCAGAGCCGCTCACGCAGACGCGCGCACACACATATGATAAAAAGTCTGGTCTTTCACCTAATTTAGACCAGAAAATTGGCATCCGATTTTATTGTTCAGGCTGACTCCAAGAACACAAACATATTTTTTCCTTCAAATAAGAACTGCCAAAATATAAAGAATGATATCTGCTGTTTTGGGCTAATTGGGATTAACTGTTTCATGGCTGCTTTATGTTGCACATGTGCAATTTTTTTTTTCTTCATTCTATACTCATTATTCGTACTGAGAGTGATTTATGGAAATGCACAGGCCAGGGCTGTGACCAGATCCGCTCAGGATGGCACCTCTTTGTATCTGGAGCAGGAACAGTCCCTTCCGTGGCGCTCCCGGGGCCGGGCTGCACGGGACACGCAGGAGGCAGTTCCACCACACTGGAACATTTTCTGCTCACTTCTTGATTTCCTCCCTTCATGTCCCACTGTTGATATAATTTGTATTTCTGGAAGTGTTTCCGAAAGGTGGGGGGAAAACTATGATCCCATCAGGACCCCAAGTACTTAATTAAAATTCTTGAGCTTTGAATAACACCATGGTTAGACTTGTGTCTATTTGTCTTCCAGGGTTGCATGTTTTCAAGACTTTTTTTTTCTGTAAACAGGGGCCTGGAAACTTATCTTGGGGTTTCAAAATCACCAAATGTTGCAAAACCTGCCAGAAGGAGTGAGAGAGCTGGGAACACTGGCCTTGCAAGAGGATGGGGGAAGCAAACCACACTTCTCCTGTGGGTTTGTTTGGGATGTTGAAATAGGTGTGGAAAAGAAATCAGGTTCTGTTAATGGCTGATCTGAAGAACCACACAGAAAAAAAAAAAACTATTTGTAAGACAAGGCATAGTTTATTGAGGAATCATGCAACATATTTTTAGCACCATTTCCTGGCACCTTGTGTATTAACTGCTTCCAGACAGAGAACTTGGGAAGCTTGGACAGAGATGGTCTGAGTCACGGGGATGTGTGTGGGGATTATGCAAGGCATGTGTGTGACAGGGCAGCTCATACGACTGGGGAGCAGAAGTCAAGAAGAAAAAGGGATATTTTGATGAAATTCCCAGGGGACCCCTCGAGAAGAAGATGAGCGAGCGCTGCGGTTCGCCACTCGCCCGCATGGTTGTGCCATGACGTGTGCACCACAAACCTGGAGACAAGCCGTTCCGAGGAGAAGCCCCCGTGGATGTGCAGGAGCCTCCGGGTCCACCAGGCTCTGTCCCCATAAGTAGCCCTGCTACAAGGACAGTCTCCAGGTGCACGTGGAGGACCAGGCCAGGCTTGTTGTGCAGGAGAGGTCCCGTGTGCTCAGGACAGCACAGCGGTGGGTGATATTTTCTGTGTGAGGAGCAAATCTATCCGTCAGGATGTCCAGGGGATGCCTCTCAGTCTGGATATGCCTCAAAGATCTGAGCTTACACCCAAGAAACTAGCTAAGGCAGATGCCAAGCAGCAGTGGAGGTGTTCTGGCTGTGCTCATCCCTATGGCTGCAGTTATCCCCGAAGCTCCAGTTTGGGCACAGGTAGTTCTGACTGATCTCGGTGAAAGGATGTGGCGTGTGCCAGGTCTCTGCCCTTTCCATCCCCGGCTCCATCAGCCTGGAACCGGGTCGAGCTCCTGAGCTGCTGCCCATGGCCTCTTGCTCCTGCTCTCCCAAGTCTTGTTGCAGGATCCTCATACCAATTTCCAATGGTCTCAGCTTGTTCTCTGTTGCTTCCCTTCCTTTCCTGGATTCTTCTGCTGGCTGCGCATTGCTCTGGGATGAGAACAGGATCCAGCAGTTAGGTGAGATGGGGCCTTACACTGCCCCATGTGCCTGCTGCCACTACCTGTGGGTAACGTGTCTACAAAAGCCAGAGATTCCCAGCCAGAGAGGGAGGTTCCTCTCTTTTTGGCCCTGTCTCGCACTTGATTTGTTGGGTGTATCCCTTCTGGAGAGAACCTTTGGAATTGCCCCTTGCCGCAGATGCCAGGGGCATCTTTGAAAGCCAGGTGGAGATGACCTAGTGAAGGCAGTGCTCATAAGTCACACTAATTCGACCAAGAGTTTATCCTCCCCGCCGTCCTCCTCCTCAACCCCAGCCTCTCCACACACAGGCTGAAACTACACCCCAGCACAGCTGCCTGCCTGATAATTTCATGTAGGTGCTCGGACACAAAAAAAACGGCTCTTCGGGGACTCATAGGGAGCTGGCAGGACTGGAGCCACCTTCTAGGGAGGCACCTTCCCCATGCTCCTGCTTCCCTGGGTACTGCAGGGAGCTCTCCCCACCCCATCAGTCAGCTGGGTCAGTGAGGAAACCACTAAAACACCTGAGAGGGCACTGATTTGGGGTTGCTGGCTTTTTATTTTTAATGTTGCAATTGGCCATGAAAACCTGGGGCAAATTAAGCAAAACAAAGCAAAGCTTTTCCTTGGGAAGAAGAAGAAAAAAGCTCAGAAACCTACGCAGTGCTCGTAATTCAAAAATTCCCCAAACCAGGTAGCAGGCCCGGCGTCTCGGCCGTCAATGGCTACCTGTGTGTGCACACACGTGTGCATGGTCCCGGGAGCCGTGCGAGCGCCGCGGAGGAAACACCTTCCCCTGGTGTTTCCCCTGGTGCTCCTGGCTTGCTTTGCCACCTCAGGCAAATCATTTAACCCCGGCTTCAACCTATTTTATAGGGATGTCGCGAGGCTTAATTAAGGCTTGTAAAAGGGCTGCAGTTCCTGCGAGGTGCCTGCTGCAGGGGGGTGATGAATCGTGTGCTGATGGGAGGGATGTTGGGGGTGGAAATCCCTGCAGGCAGCAATGGGGCAGATGATGTTTTTCCCAGGGGGGAATGAAAAAAGGGGGGTTGTGAGTGTGTGCACGTATCAGATTTATTCGCTCTGGATATCAAGTTGTTGAAGCTGTGTAGAGACTCGTGGCCAAAACCACAGTAATCTCACTGCATGGCTGTGATAAAGACATTCTTAATTTCCACAAAAATCAATCAAAAATGCATAAATTAGGGTGTTTCCCTCCTCTTTGGAGTCACGAAGGCTAATGATTTGCAAAACTTCAAGTTTTAGAAATAAATGCTTGGCTCTTGCTCTGAACACCATCCTAACCCTCTCAAAACACAGCATAACCACCCTGTTAGAATTTATTTCTGTAGACCAAAAAGGAAGATTGTTCTGAGGAGGAAAAAAACCACAGACCCTTTGGTTGAACTTTATGCAGTTGTTCACATGCTGGCCCAATTGCCCATCCATAAAGAAAAGGAGAGAAAGGGAAAAAATACTGAACTCTGTGCAGTTATTTTCAAGATGCCCCAGTTCTGCTTGGAAAAGGAGAGAAGATGCCTGCTG
>NW_010580625.1:0-43804 GCF_000705375.1 Tinamus guttatus
ATTAGTAATAAAGGATGTAGCAGGCAGACTGAGTGAAAAGAGATCCTTTTTAGATACGTGAAGAGGTCAAACCCATTCTGGAAACTATGATGGCAAGTTGAACTTAGTTTCTTTTGAAACACAACTTAATTTTTCCCATTTCATTTATTATCCGGCAACAAATACCCAGACATCTGTAGTCTCATCCAGACATCTGTAGTCTTCTCACACAAACAGAATTCTCATTGCATGCATTTATGACCTCTTAGCACCCTCCTGTTCAATACGGGAATTGATGCGACCTATGTGATTTATCATTTTTATTTCTTTTAACTACTGCATTCAGAACCTTGAATGCAAAAATTGAAAAAGTGAAAGATATGACAGGCCAGCAGCAGTTACTGGCAAAGTCACACTGGACAACACCCAAAAAAGAAAATCAGAAATAGTTTTTATGCTCTGATGAAGCAGTCTCTGAAGAAGCTCTGAAGAAGACCAAGAACAGGAGTTTGATAGTCCAATAGTCCAAGTTTTGAAATATCTTTAAGTTAATGAAACACATAATAATATTAACATAAAGAATCCTATCTTGCATGGCATAATAAAAACCCTCAGAGTGTCAAGCCACACAAAAAGAAAATGTGTTTTTTTTTTTTTTTTTGTATTCTTGGAGAAACTAGGACTACTGCTGCTAGGACATGTGCTAGTAGTACATGAAAGGACACCAGAACAGTCATTCTATCCAATCTGGTAAATAATAAGGATTAACAAATATTTTTCCCCACTATCATTATACTTCTTTTGAAAATTCTTACGACATTCGCTACAGTAAGTTTTCTGCAAAGACAATGCTTTCTTTTGTAAGGATGCATATTGTATTTAAAATAATGGAACTAGAAGTAATTAAAGATTTTTTTAGGAAGAACACTTCAATTATGCATGTTTGGTCTGAGCTAATTCTATTTCGATTTTGATTACTCATTAAGTATATACTCAGACAACTCATAACAGAGGTTCTTCCCTTGATTGCCTTGCCTTCAGCTCCTTCAGGTTTCATGAAGCAGCTGAAGGCAAAGCCTCTCCTTCTCCCCTAGATGGTAAACATAATACGAGTACACTGTCACATCCCAGGAGATGTGCACAGCACAGATGACACAGCTGTAGTCAGAGGCAGCAGCCCCACCAAGCATAATGAAGTGACCCATTAGCGCCGGTATCTGTGCTGCGGGCTGAGCTCTGCGCACACACTCTCATTTATTAGATTAGCCTGGGCAAGAAAGTGGCTCTGCAGTATGAGTGGTGCCACTTAAGAAAAATACCCATTTATATTTGTTCCAAGCAGCAGCCCGTGCATATTATCCTGTTTGCCTTAGCTACCAAGCCTACAACATAGAAGTCTCATTTTCAAACATGAGTTCACTTGCTCCTTATGCTTGTACATCTATATATAAGCACGGTGATAACAAAATGTTCTTTTATTTTTACATTACTTGACATAATGCAAGTTAATTTCAGTGAACTTCTATAGGAAGGAAAGCTGAATTGCCAACAAAGAAATAAGGAAAGGAAATCGAAGTCAGCACATTTGGAGAAGAGAGGGCAATTATCACGTCATTGCCTTTTTCTTTGCAACTAAAAAGTGACAGTTTGAACCATGCTAAGTAGCAGAAAGTTCTTCCCATTCAGGTTAATCATCCAAGAGATTCCCCAATATTAATATGTTCCAGAAAAAAACATAAATGGCAGAAGTCTCCCTATGTAACTCATTGATTGATAAGTCACTTTAATATAGCCAACTGAATTTTATTAAATCAGTTATTGAGGTATTTTGAGGTTTTGTTAGACGCTTTTCCAGATCCCCAAGGAAATGTTATTCTGCCAATGAGAAGAAACAGCCTGATCATTTCTAGCTTCTCTTCAGGAGAATGGCTCCACACATAAGGATAGACCTCGCTAAACAAATGTCACCACTATGAACTACAAATTCCTATGAACACAATCACTTGGGCTGGTTGAATGTATGCAAAACCAAACTAAACTAGAAATTCCGTTTTTATTGCTGGCATGGGGCAGGCAAATGGAGCTAGCTCTACTGCATGCTGCGTGGATATGGACAATACCTCTCCAGCTATTAATCCAGGAACTGAACCTTACTCACACTGTATTAGCCACAAGATAGAAAGATAACCTCCTTCATACTTCTTTTCCGTTCCAGTTCAAGAGATTGTTGCTAGTCAGTTTTGATACTATCCATTAAAACAACAAATATTGCACAGGTTCTTTCTACCGATATGTTGTTCATTACAATCTTCTGCTTTACTTAAATTCATAGATTTGAAGAGGATATACTTTGAAATATTAAAAGGAAAATCAAAGGAAAGGAACTTAATAATTAAACCACAAGATGAAGCACGCGAGGGACCGATGCAATGTCACTGATTCCAGGATGATGGTTGATACCCGTTTGAAGTCTGTGGTTTCTTTGAAGAGTGGATAAAACAGCAATGAACTCTAATCACAAGACTTCAAATTCTCCGTGGCACTAATGCACTGTAAATATTGATTTGCTTCCATGGCTAAGGTGCCTTTTAAATAAGCACTTGAAATGGCAAATCTAATAATGAATTACAGGAAGTTTTAAAGTCTAAGAATTAAGGAAATATTAAATTAAAAATCATGAAAGTTGCCACTAACTCAGTTCTTGTGCCATATGCAAGGACCATAAGCATTCAGCCACAAGTTCAGCAACATAATTTGAGAAGAACTATATGTAACAGAGAATGCCATTAAGTTGTGTGTAGAGCCCCTGCTAAGTTAAAAAAAAAAAAAAAAAAAAGTAGGATAAAAGATAAAAGTCATAGGATAAAAAATAACCTGGATAACAAAATGCCCACATCGTAAACATGAAATGTGGACTGGAAGCCTCATTTTATTAAAAAGAACAGAAGTCTCACTATAAATTATAAAAACAGCCATCATACATTTTATAACCATCTGTAAATGTTAAGATCACACAGTTGTACCTTTCTTTCCAGCCACCAATTCCATTTTTATTTTAAAAGGGTCATCACCTTTCTTGATTTTAAAATATGCTCACGAGCAAAAGTATTTGAGGTTCTGGCAAATTTCACCCGTAAACCTGCCCTGTATGGGACCACTGAATGAGAACGACGGTTTTCACTGCAGAGCTTATACAGAGATACAGATACATAATGTTCCCATCTCCATTTCTTCTCAGATGCCAGCTTAGGAGGACATGTTGACGGGAATTAAAAATACAGAGCCTAGCCAGGACCGCTCTCCTCTGTGAAGATTTCAACTGATGTTTCATTTCCTCAGTGTCACTGCGGCTCACACACTTTGGTTTGCAGTGATTTTAAGCTGGAAATGAAAAATGATCTTTAGGTCACCTCTAGCCACCTACACACCGACAATCTGCTGTGACCATGACTTATGAGGAGACCTGATTGGGACTTCTGTTTTTACTTTTCTTTTTCTCTTTAACTCTAAACTTTTTCTGAGGGAAAAGATGATTCACTAAAACCAAAACCTCTGTGGAAAACAGCAGATTTCAACAAGGAAGTGTGTCTGAACATACATAACTATGAAGATGTGGACTGTATGCACAGAAATGGCAGTGAAGGTCTAGGGATGGGAGAGAGAGATTCAACTCTGACAGCCATCCAGCTCCCCGTACCATTCACATGTTTGTTTAGAGTATAAGTAGAGGATAAATCAGGCTCTTCAGGAGCATCCTGAGGCATCAGAAAGCAGGGCTGCCTGTTTCTTTCAGTTTGAAGTTTTGGGAAGTAAAAGCTAAGACTTTATCTATCTACATTTATATTTAGCATTATTTAACTGAAACATCTTTTAAAAAATACTTAGATTAGCCTCAAGTTTCATGCACCAACACAGCTCCTATGATTACAGTTCACATTTCAGTAGGTTTAATTCAAGTCTTCACTCAGCTGGACACGGAGCTCCAAACATTCCCTATAACCTTAGAAATCACAAGCCCCCTAGATCGGATCATCTTTCATTTTTACAAACCTCTAAAGACAAGATGATGCTTACTTCCAAAGAACACAGACGCTGTTACCAACACAGGTTTTTGAAGTTTTTCCTCTCCAAAATACAAACAATTGGAGAAAAAAAAAAGAACAGTAACTGACTGTGAACATATCTATGAACAGCAACTACCCTAAGCCCATAATTCTCTACAAGAAAACAAAACAGTGCAAACCAAATGTAGGCATCTAGTTAGAGAAGAGTAAAATATTTAAAAATATAAGGACATTCTTAGGAGAAAAGAATTACTCCCTGGAAAAGTACGTGATTCATTGCAAAAGCCAATGCCAGCATGTGATGTGCAGGTGGCTGCTGGGAGAGATGTGACACGGCGGCGCTAGTGACACCACGTTGCCAGCTGCAGATCTCCGGAGCAGCAGAGTTGTGGGCACAAGAGCAATGGAAAAGGCTTCATTCACTCTCCTTGCGGTCCACAGCAGTAGCCTTCCTTCCTGTGGAAGCCAGTCTACTTCTATATAACTTCTATTGAATAAAAGAATTTGAACCTTTCCCAAAGTGAATATTCTTTACTTAATTAAAATATTCAGAGTTATTTGTTCTGAATTTTTCTTTCCCCAGTTTTCACTAGTAATCTCCCTTTTGCCTGCAGAGCTATCTTTTCCTTTCACATGTCTCAGAAAATTATAGCATTGCCCATGCTTTTCATCACCACATGATGCTAAGCAATGCATACCTTCAATGCATACCTCTGCCTTATCTGAATTCACTGTTGCTGTTCATTTTTCTAAATATTTTTCTAGGCTTAACTTGTTCATAAGTCACTTAGAAAAATGTATTTCACCTATAAGATAGCTGTAGTGCCGTCTTACAAGGAGCGTCCTCACTTGGGCATTAATACATACCTAAGAATAATCACATTTGGCCTTTCCTGTCGTATGAATTCCAAGTATGCACTGCAATCCCTAAACTTTTTCAATAGCTTTATTATAGCATCTTTGTCTTTCTAATTAAAGTATGTGTTCAATTTAAGATCAATATTCTTCAAATATATTAGCTTCTCTTTATTCAGACTGAATTAAATTGTATTTTTCTAGTATATGCATTACATCTCTATTGCATTTTTTTTAATCTTTCCTCAATTCATATTATTCTCCTCTCCTACTTTAGCAACATCTGGAAATTTAATTAATGTACTATTTACAATACTGCTTCTTCCAGACCATTAAATAAAACCAAGTCTAGCAGGAATCCTCATGACACCTTACTGGACAACTACCTCTAGATTGACACATTAATTTGCAAAGATTTCTGCTCCAATTTAAAAATCTTGTTGAAGTGTTTATGCCCAAGTTAACTTGGAATTTCCAAGATGTTGAAATTTCTATCAAACACTTTAATATTTGCAAATATTACATTAATTGGGCATCATTCACCTATAACTGCTGTACCTTGCAAGTGAAAAGTGTTAATTTATCTACACTGATTTCTCATTCTCAATTGCTGACTGTTCAGTGTCACAGCTCTACCTTTCAGAATTATTAGAAGCTTAAGATGACATAGTTTGGTTAATTAGTACTTCTATCCTTAAAAGAAATCTTTACACTTAACAATGTTAACTTCTAGAATGAATTTCTCTAAATTAGGATTTCTTTATTAAGTAACTACAACTGCCTTTCATTTCTTTTAAGGAGAAAAATTTGCTTTCATACAATTTCTCATATTCATAACTATTGCATGCACTAAATCATATATTTTTATTTGTTCTCCTAGCTTTTCATCTTAAGCCAAGAGCTTACACACTTTCTCTGATACCTATTTTCTATTTCATTAAATTTTGTTCTCTGCTTTCTTATTTCTTTAGCTTTCAAATGGGACCCACTAGCATTCACCCGTGGTAACACCAGCACAAACCACAACCGTTTTACCTGTTTTCCTCACGCCCCTGCCCTGTGCAGCAGGCAGGGCCCATCTGGCAGGGGGTCCCAGCAGGAGCGGGACGTAGAGGCCAGGCCACTGCCTTGCATTGACTGGGCCTGCTCCAGTCGGCGGGGGGCGAATGAGGGGGCTGTGAGACGCAGCCTGCAAAATCGGACAGCTGTGTGATACGTTCCTAACTGCCACAGTAACTGCACATAAAATACACATTGTCCGGCCAAATTAAAAAGACAACAAAAAAGGTGCTTTTGCATACTTATTAGAAATACATGAAACTATATTGATATATGTGTCATAAAAACCTATGCATAGAAAATTTGGATCCCTGAAAGAATGGATGATAATGTAACCACATCACCAAAAAAGTCTAATTATAAAGTGAAAGAAAAGCCTGTACCTATTATCATTTTCAATTTCTTCTAGTAGAACCTAAATTTTCCCATTTTCCCTAGCAGTGCCTGCTTGATGACTTTGAAAGTTAAAAATAAGAAAATATCGACCTGTCACAGTTGTATTTTAACAATGAAGTAACATTAAAACTTTGAATTCTTTCAAAATAATTATCTTTTTTTCTCTTTCTCTAATATTCCTTCTTCTTATGTAGGAATGCTGAGATCCAGGAGAAAAGAGATCATTGTACCTTGAAACTCAGTTTTCTTTGACCCTGACTTTTGTAGCTGATTAGGGAAACATCTTTAAAACTGAAATTAAAAAGTAATTACCTATATCCTCTGTTTCCTTTCTCTCTTTTTTTTTTGTATATATATCTTCATATGTCAAAATAAAAGACAAAAATGTCAGATCTTACAAATGTTCTGCTCTGTTCTCTGTTAAAAATTACACTTCAGTATGTTTTAATGAATTAAAGTCTCAGTTTTCTGGTGCGCTCTGTATGGATTTCCTTCTATCATCTCAAAGTGCCTCTTTCTTACCTACTTTCATACCATTGCTACAGATTAAGGAAAAAAATGCTCTTCTAACCCTCCATATGCTGCAAATTCTTGTAAAATATTGTTCCATTCATTACTTCCTCAAGCAACTGTGTAACAATAGAAGCATCATCACTTTCAGCAAAGATCACTCCTATCTAATAAGACTCAGATTGATATTTAGTTATAATTATTTCATAATGAACACAGAGTACTTTGCATCCTCATTCAAAAGTCATTTTGCAATACATGCAAGGGTTTGCAGTGGCAGGAGCAAATTCCTTGTTGCTTTGAACTGATAGCTTCTCACTCCTCTGAGATACAGGAAGAAACCTGGCAGACACTATCTTTGCCAGAATTTGGAAAAAAAAAAAAAAAAAAAAAAAAAGTAACTGAATGGTAAAATTGTTCCTGCTAGTGAGTATAATAGAGTAATATGAAAACTGTATATTGTTTATGTCTAAATGTTTTTGGTCGGCTCGGGAAGGTTCACTTAGAGGAACAAGTCTGCAAGCTTTTCCTACACACAAGGCAAAAACACAGATACAACAATAGGATTTAGATTGTAATTTGCAGGAGCTCAAAGGGAAAGAACCTGGAATAATATAATGTGAAAAATGCATGTTATGGTTCCCTCCTCAACAGGTCTCAATCAGGAAAAACCTGCTGTTGTTGCCGGTGCCCCATTCCCTTCTCCTTCTGCTCCCCGACCCACAGCAGTTCCTTTGTATGAAGAGTGGGAGGCCGGATAAAGAGTACAATTCCTTTGCAGTACTAGATACTATGAAAATTATCAAAATTATTTGTCACATCCTCCAGCCTATATCCATTTGCGATATATCTAAGAATCGAACCCAGAAAGACTGGGGTTTGCACTGACTATCCATCCCCTAATAAACAGAGAAAATGTGACCCTCTGCAGCTCTTGATGCTGCCTGACAGTGTTGAGGAACTCGAGGTGACACAGGCTATGGGTAGCCTTAGGTGGGCAGCAGCACGTGGTTACCCACCATGTACGTGTGGGAGGGGTGGGCAGTGCATCTTCTTGGCCCATGCTGGTCTGGTGTGGCTCACCAGCCAGCTAAGAGCCTTGAGCATGCCCAGCTCACCTTGGAGGAGCCTCATGCAACCTCCCCGCCCAGGGTTACTCTCCTCTCTCTTCAGGTTGCTGGTCTGAGATGGTGGTGTCAATAGAGTAACATCCAGCTAGGACTTCATAAAAGCTTCCACAGTCTCATATCTGCGCTAAAATCCACCACTTCAGAATGCCATGGAGAAAGTATGAGCATTTTTAACTTAGTAGTATTTTCTCTGTCCTGAAGTGTCTCCTCTCTTTTCTGGACTGCAAACAATAAGTCTACCTCAGCCTCCCAGAGCCCAAGGCGGCAGATGGTGGTCACCTCATACGTGGATCATATTGGAGAACCAAAGGGTTACACATGCTTAACATCCAACAGGTATGTGCACAATTAAAATCCCTTGCCAAGAGTCTGCCTTGCACAAATCTTTACAAAGGGGATCAGGGAACGTTTCTCCCTCCCGGTTCTCCATCCAGACCGAGTGCAGCATCCACCAGCTCATGACCTGTGGCAGTAATTGACTTTTCGGAAACACAGGGGTACCTGCCCCGCACGCGTGCTGAGCGGCGGCCTCACGGGGAAGCCCTAGCCCCCATGCGCTCGCACCCCCAGGCCTGCCAACACCGCAGCCGTGGCCCTGGCAACCTGCACAGCCTCAGGCAGCCAGGAAAGGGAAATCTACAGCATTTCCACTGAGGCTGGGGGGGAAAAAAAGTCCAAGTTGTTGGAAACATCGCAACAGGAATAGTTCAGGATAGTCTGCGGTGCACATGGCATATAGCAAATAGCAGGTGGCAGCAGGGATGCTTCTGCCTTCAGCACTGAGCCACAGAGGGGCTGGCTATGATCTTTGTTTACCTCAAATAGCTTTGAAACAGCGAGGAAAAAACCTGTTCCTTTGCCAGTCATGAAGGAAATGCTCCATCTTTGAGAACGCTGTTGTGCTAGTCTGGCACTTCAGTGGAGCAGCCTACTCTGCCCAGCGCGAAGGCTGGGTGAGCGGCCTCCTCAAGTGCCAGGAGTCTCAAAAAACACAGTATTTTTTTTTTCAGCCTGAGATTTAAAAACAAACACTCATATCCAGCTCACAGGCCATTGTGAGGTATCAAAATGCAACATTTTGGGCAGGGGCATTCACACCTCAAGTTGGGTTTGACCCTGAATTACCTAAAGTCCAGCTTCGTTATAGAAATTATTTAGATAGACTTCTAACTTAAGTGTAATACGAAATCAAGGAAACCCAACTATAATCTTTAATTTTTTTCCATCAGATAATGATACATCTGTGCACACATTTTTAGTATCTTTGTGTACAAAAATAGTGGGAAAGGTTCTACTGCTTTTTCTGAATTTCTCATGTGACCAAAAAAAATACATCTTTTAAAGCAAGATACAACAAAAACCTACCAATGAACAGCCATTAAAAATGACAAACCACTTCTGTAATTTTAATGGTGTTTTCTTCTTCTTTCATGCCTGAAACATTTACCAGCATTGTTGTAAGCAAGTTCACAAACACACTCATTGGAAGTGTTACCAAATCTCTGCCAGCTAACATTTCACTCTGCTCCCGTCTGCCCCAATGACCAAGAGGAGTAAAAGAGCTCCACTAGAGGCGACAAAAGGCCGTGTCACGCTGCACCACGTGTTCACCTTGGCAGATTTTAGCAGAAGGCCCTTCTGCACACAGGGACTAATAGAGCTCAAAAGCAAAGCAGAGAAGCATAAAGACATCAAGAATATTATTTCCACTCATTCAGGTACAAGCATAAAACTGAATTCAAGTAACATTCAAGTAAGGAAATGAACCACCACCAACTCTCATTTGCAGGGGACGCACGAAGCAGCCAGGCCCGTGACGTGGGAGGGCCAACAGTGCAGCTCCATGCAGAGCTCTGTGGTGCTTTGCCCGACCTTTCATTAGGGTGGGTCAGAGCATGGTCCAGGGAGATGTAAGAGGCCAGAGTGGACTACACAAGCCCATCAGTATCAAAACAAGCACTTCCCAATTACATGAGCAGAGAGCAAGAAACTCCAGCTATCAGCACATCATACTGCAATCTGCTCATTAACTCTTAAGGTTAAAGATCACCTTCCACAGAAAACACAGGTGTTCCCAGTAGCCAAATGGGAAGTGAGGCAATTTAGACTACACTGGAAGTTGTTAGTTAAAATTGTTCAGATAATGGCCACAATGGAACAATAAAACAGAACATCTGCTGCATTCCAAAGGAGGGCAGAACAACAGAAATCTTTAGTTCTTCTTTATTAGAAACAGATTATTAAAATATGATTACTTTTTTTAAAAAATTAAAACTATGTTTAATGAGTAGTAGGAGACTTAGCTGCTGCTTGAACCAGTGCACTGTTGACCATTGCTATGTATCTTTGCATTTATCATCTTCCTCACAATGACGGGGAATCAGAATCATATGCATTCCCCTGGAAACATGAAAAAATCTCCATGTTTCTTAGCAAACTTCAGCAACATCTCTTTTCTTAAGTAGGAGAACATTCTTAATTCATTGCATTCTTTTTATTCTTCACTGCATTCTTGATTATCTCTTGCTTCTTTATTGTATAGCTTCCTTGCCAGGACTGAAGAAAATCGAAAATTATTCCAGTTCAAAACCAAGAACAAATCAAGCTGAAGTTTAAAAGGAAATCTCACTACAAGACACCCAGTGCATGAATTTTTGGATCAATGACATTTCATGCTTGCAGTTGCCAATTTGCATCATAATTTGTGATTGGTTCCAACATAGAGATGAAGACCTTGTTTCTTAGTGGAGAAACTGCTTCAGCCTGAACTAACAGAAGATACTGAAATACCATGATACAGGCTTTATGCCGGGATTTGCCAGTTTTTCAGGTGAAGAAGGGAGCAGAGGCAGAGCACTGTTAGAACTGCTCTGGCAACAGGATGGTGCTTTCTGTACCTGCATGCAGCCGAGTGCCCCATGCTGTTACACACTCACCTCTCCAAGGCCTCCCTGCACATAGGGAGCCAAAACCTGCCCACGGGGTTAAGCACACGCAAGCTTTCACCGCTCGCCTTGCAACCACAGATATGATATGCTGCTAGTACCAAAAACAAAAATCATTGAAATAATTGGTGATTTTTTGCTTGCTTTCTCCACAAAAGTTCAGTGAAAGAAAATTCAGATACTTTCTGTTTCTTAAAGGAAGGAAATTTCTTGCATGAAGACTAACACAGAACCACACAAGAAGAGAGAGCTCTCCTGCTCTGATAGAGTTACTCCTTTAACCCACCTGAGAGCAATGGATTTTACAGAGCAGTTCTTAACACCATCGCTTTTACCTTACATTATAATTTAGAAAGCTTTCCGATGTTACAACCTCCCTCTCATATTGATTTTTTAATCCACGTATCCTTATGAGGTTGGTACATTGCACCTGGACACTGGCAGAGCAAATACGGGGAGGACGGACCAGCGACCGCGAGCGCCTACGGGCTCCCTGCCACCATCGAGCTCTGCGCAGCCCGTCGGCCTCCAGCAGGCAGCTCCGCTGCTTCTCCGCAGCATTTGCCTCAAAACCTGAGCGTTACTCAAAGACACTGGCCACACATATTTTGTCTAAGCTCAGTCTTGTCCAAAACACCAACAAAAAATAACTCTCGCTAGAAATGAGGACTACAGTGTTTTTATGTAACACTCGCTGCTTCTGACTGAATACTATTTTACTGTTTCTTCCCCAAATTCGATATAACAATATTGAATTTCATGTAGAACACAACAGAGACAGAAAGCACTTATTATTGCTTAGTTGCCTATGTTTACATAATCTCTGAGGGCAGAGATAAGTATTTTAACAATTATATGAGAAAATATCATACATTTAATATTTTATATCAAGTATCAAAAAAATCAATATTTTAATCTCTAGGATACTTATTACTACAAACAGAAAATCTATTTAAAACAAAAGCAAAAAACCATAAAAGCACTCAGGCAAATATTTTAAAGTTCTATCACAGAACAAAAGTAAATCTGTATTCTTACAGACCTGCATTAACAGACCTGCATTACTTTTAGTTGGGAACTTAGTTTGTACACAGACTGAAACGCTACCCTCAGTATTATTCACCTAAACACTAAAATACTTCTTAAATGTTTTGAAACTAAATATTTTTTGAGAACAAGTTCATTCCTTCATGTTTTTCTCCAAAGTTTGTAAAATTACTTTAGAGCTTATTAATTCATAACACAGTCCAAGGCTGTGTTGCAGATTAGCTATGGATTTGTGATTTTTTTTTTACATATTTGAAAATATTTTCAAAGCTCATTTAACACCCTATGTCTGAGACTCAAAGTTCAAAATTAGGTTCAGGCAAAAAATATCCATTGATCACAGAACACATACACAAAATTTAAAGCTATTTAGAAAATTTGGAAAAGGAAAGAAGACTAAGCAGGTACAGGAAACTAAATCCAATTCTATACAAAGGCGGATTGCCCATCTTGCTCCATAAAGGAACATTTTTCAGATCATCCATCTGTATCAGTTTGGTAGGCAACTCTTGAGTCGTACCGGACCTCAACTCAACTTCAAGCCTTCCTCACAGTCTCTGATTTGTTTAATTTCTTAGCCACACAACCAGCCCCTTGCAAAAGTGTCCATGTATAGGTTGCAATTCTTCCTGAGCACACTTGCTACCTTCTATCTTGTGACACAGCCAGAGGGTACAGAAAGCCACCTTTTCAATACATTTCAATACAGGGCATTTCATTGCCCTGTTCCTGAGGGAATATCACAATTCTGCTTCACTTTTCATTTATGGCAGACAGAGAGAGAAAAGAAGACGCGACCATCCTACGCTTTGAACTAGGTACCTGTAGAGCTCACTGAAGAAACAAACTTAATCCATAACAACATAGCATTAAATTCTTCAGCAAAAGATACATTTGAAAATCTTGATCACACACAAACATACACACACAAAAACAAAAAAATCTCTCCCTGGTCCCAAACTATCAAAACAGATAAAGATCTGTGCAAACCAGGTAAGGAACGTCTTAGATGAAAATTCACTCAGCAGCATGAGGCTGACAGGGATTTCCACTGACTTAGTGCATGGCAGTTTCTTTGCTGAGCCTTTCCAAACAGCGGCACAGCATCAGCGTGAGGACAAAAAGAAGGAAACTGCTGCCTCCGTGGCAGCTTTTCTAGTGTTTGATAGTGCTGAAGAATCCACCAGAAACTTAGAAGGAGTTTCTTTAATTCTCTGAAATTACTGATAATCTGTCAAGTGAATGGAGAACAATTCTGAAGAAAATTGAATGCTTCCAAATGTCAGTTTGTTGTATATCCTGCATTAATATCACATTCTTTTTCGCTTGCTGTAAAAGGGATAACATTGTAAGTCCAGCAGCATTCTTGTACTTTTTCTCATATAATTTAATATCATTATTTTGCATTAATTTTGAATTAATGTTAACTCTTATATAGTGGATTACATTTTTGAATTTTTTTTGTGTATATACATATATGTGTATATATCTATGTATGTTTTGTGTGTATATATATGTGTGTGTATATCTATGGAAGGTAAACTAGATTTTCCACACTGAAGAGGAGTGTCAATAAGTGGCCGTGTTGTAACAGCATGCAACATAGCCAGAGCTGTCGTTTTTTCCTATCGACCACATTTACAAGCACTGTTGCAAAATACAGTCTTAAGAATTTTTGCTGGACAAATACTCTAGGTAGAAAAGGGCATCCAATTTTCAGCTGTTTTTCAGCAAAACAGTTTCTGTTAATGGGCCAAGGATAGAAAGTCAATGCACAGCTTTTATCAGTGCTGATTTCATGGGTACCAGCTCAAGAGTTCAGCGTCCAGTGAGTCCAGCAGGTGAAGAAAATGCACCTGCCTCAGGGAAATGGACCAATTGACTAAAAAAAAAAAGAAAAGAAAAGAAAAGAAATCACAAAAGCTGCTTAGGGCATTTTCTCCTTCTCTGTGTAAAACAAGGAAAGAAACAGCAAAGCAAAAAAAAAATCCAACTTTCTGTCTCAATATGAAACAGGTATGGATGAAAGAGAAAGAAACATTTCCTATGTTTGCATAGGAAAAGGAAAGAATCGCTAGGTGGTTTGTGGCAGGAGCAGAGAGGAAGGTGGACGGACAGATAGGCCATGGCAGAAAGGATGGGAAAACTGCAGAACTGGCTGGAATGGGCAGAGCAAACGGAGGACAAATGTGCAGCAGGAGAAAAACAACATGAAAGAAAATATTAAGGAAATAAAATAAGGTAGATTGTTAAATGCAAAACCCCTATGGCCAAGTATGCAAAGAATCACTCACCACACATACATGCTCACAAGGAAAGACTCCAAACTCAGCTCCTGACGATACCCTGTGATCATCCTGTCAAGCACTACAAGAGGCCAGGTACACCATGCAATAACATCTGCATTGAGACTTTAACTTCTGTTGGCAATACAGAAAAATATTGACTCTAATATCAAGGCTCCAGGAGACAGAGAATCCATCACAACCCCCAGGTCTGTCATTTTTAAAGCTTTTCAATTCAGTGAATATCTTCTGTGTCTGAGACATCTATAGTCTGTGTTTCAGGAAAGGTAATTCAAAATGTCACCAAGCACTTACACAAATCTAACATTACACACAACGCCGTTTTGCCTTTTGTGATTATCACTTGTGAAATAACAAAAGTATAATCACGTGGAATTTATTATTCCTTTTCATATCCTTCCCCGCCCTACCAAGTCCCTGTTATCCCTCTTGGCACGGTCTAGGTCTCAGGTGGCAAAGACTGTTCTGCCAGGAGAGAGGAAAGGAGAGGGCGGCAGGAGAGAGAACCTAACTCAGTGCTCTGCCGTAGCCATACATCATTTACATGGCTCCTGGAGTAATTGCTCATATGGTAAAGCAACATTAAGGAAACAGTTATGTATTTTTATCTGCCCCTGGGGAGGCGAGCATTGCCTGCCACTAGCTTTTTTCTTTCTGATTCATGCTTCTTTGTTCTTTAATTCTTCCTGCCTTCTCCTTTCCCTTTGTGTTTCCGTTCCTGGGCAGATTGGAAGTGATTGCCTCCTTTCTGAGGTTTCCATGCAGCACCAAGTTAAGGCAGATCCACCGCGTTCAGGGTCTGGGAATGGGCAAATGGAGGGGGAAGGAAGCAGCATCGTGTCACCAGCCAACCTTGGGCTCGCTTAAAGCCTCTGGCCCCGTCACATCCGCCGCGTCTCACGTTCTGCAGCCTGAAAACTGCAGACTGCACAGAGCCAGGAGGAGCCTTAACAAGTAGCCTTGGCATCTCACAGTCTTTGCTCTCTTGGCATCAACAGTCTTTTTATGTCTATGACTTTAGGATTTGATGAAGAACTTTTTCCAAGGTAAGATGAAAGAGATACAGGATTTTTTTTTACATGTTATATATTTCACCCACTATATTAAATTAAAAAAAACAGCTTTCCTTACAAAAACAACCATGTTGATAGAGTATAAGGTGCATTATTGGCTTTAATTATTTACTGAATTTATTTAGTTTTACAAAACTAGGTTTCAAAATGTAAATTAAATGCCTTATTGCCACAGAGGTCTGAAACTCCATTCCTTTAAGAGTAAATTCCAACTATGTGCCAACATGATCTGGTTACTGATAGAAAATACTGAAAACCTCTTGTCCTAGAACACCTGCCCTTGTCCTAGGACATCTGCCAGAACTGGAAGGTGGAAGTAGAGCAAAACCTAACCTTCACACACAAGGACTCAGAGCCCTTTAAACACGATCTGATTTTTAGAAAAACCTTGAAAGCAGATGTACTAGGACAATGTTTAAAACATCTGGCAACTTCATTTTCAAAACAAACCTGAATGGGGGAGGTGGAAGGGGGATTAAAAGCCCAGAACATGCAAACAAATTAAAAAACTTAATTAAAAATATTTTCAACCATCCATAAAACATGGTAACTTTCAAAAGAAAAATGGACATGAATGGAACAAAATTCCAGCCCCGCGAGAACTGCAGCCTGTGCACGGCACATACAGCAAGTCGCAAATTGCTTAATACGAGTGAAGTTGATGTAGTGCCTTGAGGGTCTGAGAGGTAATTTAATATTCAATTCAGTCCTTAATAGGAAACCCATGCAAAGAATTCAAGTCCAAAAAACACTCTGGCAAAATGCAGAAAGAAATAGGCTCTTGGAAGCTTACCTGTGTACCAGCAGTCACACAGACATAGCAGTTAATCTGTGCATACATATTACTATCACAATAAAATGCCCTGAACATCATAAACATGGAGATATATGTAAGTGCATTTGTGTATGTATTTATATAAAAATGCAAACACACCCAT
Source organism: Tinamus guttatus (assembly GCF_000705375.1). The sequence continues at coordinate 16,303 of NW_010580625.1, forward strand.
AGACACACATATTATCACTAGCTAGTTTGTGCCTGGATGGTGTTTCCAAGCACGTTTTCATTCAGTTACTCAGGGCAAGAAGAGCAGCAAAGCCCAGCATTGAGCTGACCACTCAAAAACCCGCACCAGATAAAGGGAAATACTTTTGCAGTTGGCCCTCAGAACTCGCAGCCATTGGGCCCTCGGAGGGAAGACTAAACTAAAAGCTCGGCCTCGTTCAGCACGTGCGCGTCGAGCCTGCCCAGAGCAGCTCCGCTCGCTGCCCGCGCGCGTCTCCGTGACGGCTCCCTTCTCCTTCCGTCGCTGTGCCATGCCCAGACGGGCTTCTCCTCTCCCCTCAGCAGCCCTCTTGAGATAGGGAGACGTTTTTATCCACACCCTGCACTGCTGTCCCTGCTGGAGGCACAAACCACCAGGCTTAGGCAGGAGAGTCACTCCCTTAGAGTCACGAGAGGATAAAAACAGGCTTTGTGGACTATTCTTGTAGCTTACTTGGAAGGAAAAAGATGATTTAAAGGGTTTTGCACTAGAGAATAAAGATATCGCATGTTCCCTTAAAGTTACCCCCCAGACTTAACACTAGTCAAACATTAAATGGTATTAGGTTTTAAAACAATGATAAATATAAACATCTTATCTCCCGAGAGTATCAAGGACATTTTATTAATCTGAGACATTTTCGAATAAAAAGTGTTTGTGTGTGTGTGCACCTGCATATATACATTTACTTACATATATAATTATAAAAGATGAAAGTCAAATAAATGAACAACAAAGTTCCAGACAAGAATGGCAAGAGAAAGTTTTACCCAATTACTAGGTGTGTATCAATGCCGAGAGAAACGTATTTATCTTCCTGTAAAGTCTCCTTCTATCTTGAGTAAAAGAATGAAAGAATACTGCACCTTTCAGTCGATCGTGTAAGGCAGGCGTGTGTATTTTCTGAATTGCACTAACATCGCAACAAAATTAGGAAGGCTGCATCCTCCAAGCACGGAACTGAGTTACTACTTCGTTCCTTCACAGGAGTTGGTGAACACTCTTGGAGAGCAAAGTATTTGAACAGTGCTAAGTAGATACATAATTTTGGTATCAGCAAAAATAGCAAATATATTTTCCCCTAACTCTATAGGTGGAAAAAGTGAAAATACTTCATTGTAATCTTACCTCTTAAATGCCAAAGCAAAAAGCTATGGGAAATGAGGATGACAGAACCATCTCTGTTCCACTACTTAAAAACCGAACTTAAAACAGAAGTAGGGAAAAATCATCCGTATGTACAGCACTCAATAAGTATTACCTGCTGTGTCAAACTAGAGTCGTCTCTTTATACACTTATTTAATGGATATTTCTCACAGGTAAATGTCATACAGTTCTTCTGTAAAAGCAGTTCCACATTTCTTTCACTGTACCACTCCTAAGACTTTCATTTTTATTTACTTTTCTGTTAGTCAAGAACTCAGCTAAAATTTTGAATAAAACATGAAGACACTTCACTATGCGAAAGCCAGGCAGTACTTGACCTAAAATCCGTGTCATCTAATGAAGGTCTTAAACATCAGAGCTTAAAACGGATTGGAATAGAAGAAGCTAATGTCGTTTTTACACTTGGTGAAAAAAGCTTTCAAATATAGACAACATTTTTGAGGTTTTCACTGAAAAATATCTAAAAGCAGAGGGATAAAAAGAGGGTTTATCAAAAACCACTGCAGAAAAATTGATTTGTCTGGGCTATAGAGCTAGTTAATAAGATGCATCCCTGCATTACCTGCCTTATCAGGAAATAGTGAAGACAATTTCATTCTTTTATAATGCAATAAAAATGAACTGCAAGCAATGCTTCAAATAGCATTTATTTGAAAGAGCCTCCACAGTTGTTGCTCACTTAAGTCTCATTCACTCTGCAAACCTGCAAGGGCATTTTTCTCAGAAGCCTATACTGGGGGGGTGACTTTTCCCCACTTAGCCATTCCAAGGCTGACTTCGAAAGCTTCCCAACGCCGGGAGCGCTGCAATACCCACAACAACAGGAGAGCCATGAGGGCCACCGTGATAACCACCCCCCACAAAGCGCAGGCACTGTGAGACCCGCTAGGCAACACAGCACAGAGACACTTGACTACGCACAACTTTGGTTAAGTCTGGTGTGGTTAAGCCCTGCAGTGCTCCCTAACTCCATCTCAGGTACGTTCTTCAAGATTTAGTCTAGTTTCTGAGTAGCAAGCGCTATATCTAGAATGTTTCTAGCTCTGAGACTGCAGAGCAGAAACAGCAGAGATGCCTCTTCAAAGAGTTTTACCAATTTCAGAGTAACACCGCAAGAAGTGGACATCTGCTGCTTCCACTTTCCAAGTGGATTGCTTCTGTAAAATACTATGGTTAAACCAACAAACTTTGCTTCAACCCAATTTTACCTCACAAAGAGCTACCCTGGGTATATCTGCATCCATGAGGTGTTTTCTGCATACCAAATGTCCTTCCTACGCAAAAGCTTTATGACAGTCTTTGTAGGGACTTTCTGTGTCCAAGTTAAATTACTCCGAAGGTTAAATTCACAAGGCTTTGCCTTTGTAAAATGCCACTGGAGCCTATACTCAAAGACCTAACTTACCATTTTTAAGACAATATCCTTCTTCATAAAAAAGAAAAATGATTCTCTTAAATAAAAGTGTACTTTTATAGACTGCGAGGTAGAACTGCACAAGGAATGGGATTCAGATAGCTGCAGACAGCTCTTTCAGAGCTGCGCACTTCTGCTTCTCTCCACAGTCAAAGGAAAAGAGTCAATACAGTTATTCTAGGGCCTTACCCTGAAAGAGCTTGCAAAGTAAGTGAGATGAATCCATCTTAAGAGTGACCATCACTCACCACAGATAAAAAACAGGGGGACCTTCAGTGATTAACTTAGTTGCAGGATCAAAACTGTTGATATTAATCCCATCCACGGTGTCAGCTTTGAATCAGCTGTTGTTCAGTGACCGACAAAGTCCCAGTTTTAATTCAAGTTGTGAACACTGCAGTATGCTGAGATGAATCAAACCCAGCCATTAGGAATAAGGCTTTAATGGCTGATCAAAGTTTGCTTTGAGAAGCCTAGTCCCCCCAGCTGAGATGCATAATTTCCAGAAGTTAATAGAAGAGTTTAATTTGCTATCTTTGTATATTCCTTTACTGTGTACTAGCAGCAGTACGAAGATTTTATATTCACATATTATTTATATACACTATTTTTGCTTTTGTTTTTAAACCTATGCACTTTTATGTATATAAAAAATATACATCTTAACTGATTTCATGGGACCTGCATTGACTGTTGTACTAATCAAGATTCTCGGACTAAGCAAGATTAGCTTGAAAATCATAAACACTTAATCCATTTGACAAAGTCAAAGTTCCCTGCTAGAAAACCTCTGTAGAAATGTTCTCCTTAATGTACACAGGATTCTTACCCTAAATACTTTATCTGCCGCTAAATGAACGCACAAAGGCATTTCTGAAGCTGGAGCTCATCGTGTTTGCACAATGCACTTAAGATTTACAACAAGAGGTGGGCGTGAGAAGGAACAAATTTGATGTTTTGAAAGCTATAAAATAAAGTAATTGATGAATGGAGAGCTATTCCTTACCCACCCTTTGTTCTACATCATTTTTCATTTCTTTTTAGGGCATGAGAGAATAAATATAATGCCAGGAACTAAGAAACTGCCCTATTCTACTAGCAGCCATCTGTCCCTGTTTCATCCACCTCAAAAGCATGCATTAGAAGACCAAAACCAGGAGTCAGCAAAAGAGATGGTCTATCCCCAAAACATCTCCACATCTGAAAACAAGAATATGCCAGTTTACATGCTGCAAACGCAATAAAAGGGGGAGCAAGCAGCTCCCCTGTAGATTAAGAACAAAAGTAAGAGACAATGGTCTCATGGAAGTCAAAATACATTCTTAGTTTAGTATCTTACTGCCTTGGGCTAGTGGTTAAAAATATAATCCACATGCTGCTTTGGTTTTGGTTTGCCTTTTTTTTTTCTTTTTTTTTCGTCTTTTCAGCAGTTGCATTGAGGACTGTTGTCCAGGCCGCAGTGCAGCAGTGCAGCCAGCAAGGCATGGAGCCAGCAGCCTTGGAAGGTTCCTTGCTAGCCCTATAACCAGCTTTAAACAGCATTGATTTTTCTACCTGAGGAGGCTGACCATAGAGCATTATTAATGGCTAGGTAATGGTCATGTTTGTAACAGCAATGCAGTCTCTCTCTCCTAAGTGCTTTTTTGTTTTCTATCTGCAAAAGAGATTTCCTATCAAATAAGATCATCCCAATTAAGACTGAGTGAATAATTAAGTACATTTGACAAATTCTGTATCCTCTCCTGTTGGTAAATTGTCTGTGAATAATTTATGTCAGTTCTCCACCGCCCACAGAGACTAATGCTCCTGCCTCACAGCAGAGCAACGTGCAACCTGCAGACCAGTTAGTTACTTTTGCGGGCTGGCGAGTCTGGGTACTAGGGATGCCTTGAAGCAGAGTGCTCATCACATTTCGGAATCAGTAACTATAAATGCTACTCCATATTTCCAGAAATGACACACAAGGACTATCTGTTACAGCTGGCCCAAAGTATAACACATACACATACCTCCCTGAAGAAAAAAATACACAGGATAATTGTCCGTACCCTGAAAAAATATTTTCTCCTCATTTCAGATTCACATCCCATTATCTTCAGAGTGTTACTTCTTCTCTGCTTAAAACGAAATGACTTGAAATATCAGAGTAATCAAGAAATTATCTACAGAAGGAGTTGTTACACTTATTGCTACGTGTGATGACAAAGTGTTTCAACAAACAAATAGATTTCTCAAGATAGGACTAAACCTGTGGCATCAGAATACAATGAACTTTGTCCTGCTACTTTGTTTCATAAAATGCTTTAAAATTTTAATACAAATAAAAGCACAGTTCCCTTGCAGAAAAAAAATCTCTCATTAAAAAAAAGGCACACACACACACACACACACAATACCCATGCATATATAAACATTCTTGGAATACATCTGTGATTTCCATAATAGTTTCTTATTCAAATGATCATTAAATCTATTTAACATGTCAAATTTAGACTAATATCCAGCCTGACTTCTTAAAACATTCAAATTGAATATAATTGAATATTTCAAATCTTAATAATTTTTCTTTATCATCTCTCTTGTACTCTGTTCTGCAGCTATAATCTCAAATACCACCATATTATTTCATACTGCATTAGATACAATGCTATATTTTTATTACTTCTCATTATCCATCCTCAGAGAAGATGATTTCACCATATGGAGTGAATGTTGAAATGCCCCATGGTCACTGAGGTTTCCTTTAAAGCATCCAGTAAATTCTAAAATATATTTTTTATTGGTTCCAGTTTTTTTTAATCCTAGTAGAAGCTATAATATTTTGCTTGATGATATACCAAGAAGATTGAAGATACAAAAGGTTAATTTAACAACTTAAGCAGTTTAAAATCCATGTGTTTTTACAAAAGTGTCAAGGTCTCAGTAAAAACACATGGTTTTTAAACTGCTCCACAATCCAAAATTAACAGCAGAACACGACACTTGGAGAAAATTCCAACTGGAGATCACTCAAGTCAGAACTGAGAGCTGCAGAGAGAACTGATTTAGCCTCACGGAAGAAAGAAGCACCTGGTACTGATTTTTTGATTCAATAACTCTGTCTTTAAAACAATCACATCCTTGATAGAGCTACAGGAATAAAGGTAATGGCAAGAGTACTAAAAGGTGAGGAAACAGACTTTGCAAAAATCTTCTCAAAATACTGCACACGAGAAACCTTTCTTATTTTGCTGCCAACGACTCAGCACAAGCCTCAGTTCTAGGTTCTTTTAATGTTATCCTTCATGGTAAAGGACACATGTTAGAAACAGGCAAGCATGTCAGAATGGAAATAATGTTTATGAAATCTTTTGGAAGTCATTCCAGTTACAGTACTGGGCTTGTGGACACTGAATATACCTACACTTTAACATTGCTTCCAACCAAGGAAGCTTACAGGAAAAACCTGTTCGGATGCAAAGCTCAGTGGAGCCAGCAGAAAACCTCCCACTGACTGAAGCAAGCTTTGCCGCTACGCCATAATTCTTGCACTATAAATGTGGATGGATTTGGCTGCAGCAGCTCTTTAACCTTAGAGATAACGCCAGCTGACAAAGCTCCAAGTAGCTGTTTTGATGAGCCCATTTTTCTCTTCCACCTTTTTTACATGTTTTGCCTCCTTAGTTTTTCAGTACTTGCAAGAAACAGGATTTCCCAATACAAGGCTGGCTTGCAGATGGAGAAAGGAAACAAAGAAATACAAAGAGTGCCAAAACCACCCTCATTTTTGAAACAGGAATGAACATGAACTTAGCTCTGCAGCTCTTTGCCAACATGCGCTGCCCCAACCCTTTACACAAAGGCACTTAGAAATATTAATGAATAAATCCTCATTTTCATTTGGGTCTCAACAGATAAGTACTTACAGAAGCAAACTGAAGTGTCATAGTTAAAGCAGCAATTTTGAAGCACTTGAAATTCACACATTTATGCACTAACACCTTCAACTGTTTCACTTAGTATTGGATGTTTTCAACATTCAAATTGCGAGATGCTATGAAAAGACACATACAGCGGGTCCTTGCAGTGTGTCTTGATGCTGGATGATGTAACCTGTGGTTTCGAGGCAGTGCCCAGACGTGAGCAGGCGTCCTGCAGCTCCCAGCTGCCCTCATGCCATGCGGTGCCGCGTACGGCAGCGCCCGGCGGTGAGAACTCACCCCTGCCGAGGGCTCACAGCACTCACTTGGGCCACAGGGCACCTTACGTGAGGTGTAAAAAAAATATATTACGGCCTACAAGTTGCTTAAAATGGCTTAGTGATCATTCTGTAAAGAAAATTTCCCCAAGAAAAGCCAACTGTCCTTCTCTTGGTGGATATGGAGAACAGGCATTTGAAGTGTTGGCTGCTGTCAGTTTTATCTTAACAGAATAAACCACTTTTTTTCCAATTCTTGGTTATGGACTTTGAAGCATTTTGTTCTTGCTGCTGTCTTTCAACTCTCTCCCACTTGTTTACAATTCGAGTGTAGCATGACAGCAGGTCACTCCAGTCTTCCTGATGCTGAGCAAAATACAGTTGTTCCTCACAGCATTTTACAACACTATTTAAGAGAGCCCAGAACAGCATGTGCCTTTGATGGGAAAGAATAATATGGCAACTCTCAAGTTATCAGCTTGTAACCCACCATCGTGGCCAGATCCTTCACACAGCACTGTGCTGCCAGCCTTTCCTGAGCCCCACGTTGTGATTCCCTTTTTCCTTTCTAGTTATAGTGACTGTGCTCACCTCATTGATTTCATGATATTTTATAAATGTATGAAGTGAATGTTGCACTGAAACCCTGACATACCAAGTGCTTGAAATTCCATCTTGGTTTTTTATATTCCAGTTCAGATTTAAAACACTGAACAGCCCCTAATCTAAGTGAGCCCTCAGGGACTATCCCTGGTACATGCTACTGCTCTGTCAGTGAGCTACTATCAACTGCTCAGAGGGCAGACATAGACAGATGGACAAATTTAAAGGTAAGCAAGGTCATGCACTTCTAAAATATCAGCTAACTCACAGAGAAAGTCTGCATGCAGACTCTTACCTGTGAGTAAATTTGCACTTACTGCAGGATAAAACCTGCGTGCACACAGGTATCTATAGAATAAGTGTCTGCAACTTCACGTCTTTATTTAGCTGTGAGCCACTGCCCTGCTCCTTTCCACTTTCAGTGCTTCATTACAGCCAGCTGTGCATTCACTTCAAAATATTTTTAATATTATCATTTATTACATTTTTTCCTAGTTTTCTTATGGGAACAGTGATGACAGGAGCCCTGCTAAAGGACATCACAGAAATCACTCGAGCAAATGTATCACAGGAGTGCAATTTTCAGATAGCTGCTGCTAATTTGTTAGACTCAAGTTCTGGCCAGTGTTTTGGCCCAATGCTCACCCTCTGAGAAAACCTTACACTAGCCCCATCTCTGGGTTTTAAGTAGCTGACCCAGGTACCAGAACATGCCCAGCAAACAAAAGTGCTGGTTTCCCTGCAAGGTACAGTCAGCTTAACCAGGTCACATTGACACCAGCTAGCACAATACCAAGCCATGTATCAAGTGGGAAGCTGAACATATAGTACAGAAGGAAAAAAAAATGCCACACAAGATGCTTGCAAAACTCTCTGTTAAATATTTCACTAGAAATATCATTTGCCTTAAAAATATGTTTAAGGAGCAAACACTCATTTTGTCAATTATGTTCCGAATCACAGATTACAGCTTACTTCAGGAGGTTGGAAGGGACATCTGGAGGTCATTTGGTCCAACCCGTCCCCACCAAGGCAGGCCAGCTTAAACCAGGCTGCCCAGCGTCATCTTCAGTCAAGTTCTGCTTCATTTCCAAGGATGGAGATAGCACAACTCCGGAAAGCCTGCTCCAGCCTTCATGATCACTTTTTTTTTCTCCAGATATCTCTTTGTAGTTGCCATTTTGCAACTCGTGTTGGTCACCTCTCACCCATCGCTGCGCACATCTGGTTTCCTAGTCTCTATGCCTCCCATTAGGCAGCTGGAGAAAGAAGAGGCCCCCACTCCCTACACATTTCCAAGTGAAAAAAAAAATAGCTCTTTGCCTTTCCCAACACTTTTCCCAAATAAAATTACATGTTAAAATGCTTTTTAACTGTAACTGCTGCAAGAGAGAGATTTGAAACATAACATCACACTAAGACCACCCTTGGTTACTTAATAGACCTAAATAACTAAAAAGGAAATCCAGACAAAGAGAAGGCTGTTTTCACAATATCTCATGTAGTTGAAAGTGGATTTTATTTACGATATTTAAATGCAGGACTGTGAAACAAACAACTTGGTTCACAGACAGTGCACCCGCTGCTGGGATGTCACTGCCTGACATCCTGTCTTAGCTGCCAAATTGCTCATTAGGTTTGGCAATTTTCACCTGCGCCTCGAGTTTATATTTCAGCAGGGAATAAGGATCTGTCTGCTTTAACAATCCTCTCCCACGAGCTCCCAGCTCTGCACAGAGGGCACGTGGCCTCACGCCGAAAGTGTCCAGTGGGCTGTGGGCTTACAGAAAGGTCCAGCCCTCCTCATGAAACACAAAAACAAAAAGTTTTACCCTAGGTAACAGAAAAGCAGCAAAAGAAAGAGCTAGATGGGAAACACAAAGAAACGAGGAGCTTGTAGGGATGAATCACATTTTCACAATGCAAAACCACACAGGGGAGGGGACCAGCACTATTTTTATTTCTGCATTTAGTCGGCAAGATTCAATTTGCGACAGCCCCCTCACGCTGAGCCAAGCACGGGTTCTGTTGTGCACGGGAAAAAAAGAGAATGCAGATGAATATTACTTTTCCAGCTGGACCTGATCTCGCTAACCTTTCCCTTTCTGGGCGAGGAAGGGTGGCGTGATCTATAAACAAACAAAAGGGGTAACGTGGCAACGGGAACAAAGCGAGGGAGGTCTCTGCAGGCCCCGCAGGCCGCGGTGCAGGTGAGCGCGGCAGCACCGCGCAGGGCCGCGCTGCCCGCCCGGGAGCGGGCCCAGCTCCTGAGCAAAAAGCACCCGCGATGGAAAACACAGCGTCTACTGCGCTATAAACCAATTTCAGATGGAATACTGTTTTTCATTTGTTAGAAGTAAAATATTCACCACCAAACCTACAATTAGCTAGAAAATTACAATAATTACAGCAATTTTGTATCCCATCTCCAATCCAATTAATAGATATATGACCTTGTCAACATGTAATAATCAGGAGCTGCATCTACCACAAAACTGGATGGGTTTTATTTGCTGAATAGAACTTACACAGTAAGAAGACAATTATTTGAAATATTGAGAATACCATTTGTATGCTGTGCTTGGCTTCCCATGTTATAAAGGAAATACAATAGGGATATTATTTCCATTTTCAATGTATATTTAAATGAAATTCTTGAAATAGGTATATTTAGTAAGGGATAATATAACTGGACTGAGATTCTAAGCCTGTTGTTTGGAACATTTAAAAACAAAATATTTCTATTGTGCACACCAAAAAAAAAAAATTAGATAGGGGAAGATCTTTGATCCGTATTAACATATTTATGAAAAATTCTTCTACTTGTTTTATTTTTGCATGCTTTTACAAAAACTATGAAAGAGCTATAATTCTTACCAACGTTTTTAATAATCTTCCGCATGCCTACAGACCTTTTTATTGCACTGTCTCAAAGCATGTTTGGTCATTTTAACAAGCAGTGAACTCACTAAGAGATACATGTATTTACCAGAATGACACTGAAGATAAGCGAGCTGTCCAGTGTATCATTGAATTTTATCTGTGCTATATGATTTTGATGCGCTAACATCGATGTCCTGAAAAATACACCAGATAATCATGCTAAAGAGAAAAATCTGTATGCATTTGTCTGTTCAAAACCACCCGGCACTGACAGCCCAGCAGACAGTTTTTGGCTTATGCATAGAATAAGATAGGCATTTAGCATTGGCATACCACAGTGGCAGCAAACCTGAAGTGTCCTGAAGTTCCAGACCCTCCTTTGCTCTCACCTGCCATTATTCCTTTCCCTGATGTAGTTCTGTACTCTAATAAAGCCTAGTTATAGATAACATATATGTAAGCCAATTTTCAAAATGCTATTCCTTGTTTTAGAGAAAGCCCTCTGGGACAAAACCTCATTGAATTTCAGAGAGTTTTCTAACTTTTCCATGTGTGTTTTTAACTGATCACTGCTAGCAAGAATTCACTACTAAAGAAATCTAAGAAAGATTAAGAATGAATCCTACAAAGGAGAAAATAAATTCCTAAAAATCTTTTCAAAGTTTCAGTGGACAAAAGGATGGATGCTATAAATAAAGAGGGGCACAATGCTTTATCTAACTTTTTTTCTTACTTGCATCTTATTTTTAACTATAGTAAAGAATGCATAGTAAGTAGTCATTTAGCTCTTTTTCCCTTTTTGAACTAAAATACTCAAAAATTCTGCCTGGAAAAGAACTGTAGACATATAATTCCTACTTCACGGCTTTGAAACAAATCTTCTCCACTTTGAAATAAACAAATCAAAGCCAGAGTTTATTTTGGCAAAAAAAAAAAAAATACAACAGAGTAAATGACCGGGTGTTTTTATTGAGTGGTAACAAGCATAATCTTCCAAAGTTTAGAAAAAGCGCTCCTATTTTTAGTTTCTTTCTACCATTTTCTTCACCATTAAACAGAATAAAACTAGCAAACTAAACGCTACACCATGCAGCAACTTCATTTGGCTATTTTGCTGTCATTTTCAGTGCAGGACAATTTTGAACTAGGAACACATACAGAGCTTATTGCTGCTAAAAGCAGCTTAGAACTAATTTATTAGAGGAGAGAGATTTATTTATTTGTGTGCAAGAAGCATCTATGCAGTTTCTCAATTTTGATCAGCTTTCAATAAGTTCAGATAATGAATGATATTCCCAGTAGCGCAAATGGGTAACAGTATTTGGCATCCTTGTAAATTAAGATGAAACGTGTTGAGACACCACGAGCGCGTACTCACTTGCACGGAGGACTGAAGGGGTGACCTCAATCTCACTGGTTGCTTGATAAGGCTGAAAGGCTGAAGCTGTGTTGGATCCAAGCTCGCTGCCAAAAATCTCTGGACTTTGTGTGCCCGTCGAGCTGGCGCTGGTGCCATCACCTCCATGGTGTGGATCTTGCTCATCAAAGACAGCTACAAGCTGCGAATTACAAATTTAAACTACTGTTAGAAAAAATTGCAGCAACATCAAAGTGCTGTTGTAGATCAGCATTTCATCACCTCTTCCCATCAAGCAGCAAGAAATATCTGTCAGCAGAGGCTCAAATCACTGTCTGGATTAGCCCAAGGGAAGGCAACCATTAAATGTAAAGTCCAAAGGGTCAACAGCTCTGCCGCTGGTGCAGAGGCCAAGGGGGTGGCCAGCACCAAGGCCAGACATGACAAGTTACACCTCTCCTGGAAAACCACTTCAGCCTCCCCAGCAACACAAAAAAAACCCACAAAAATCAGATTGCCAGTGCCTGTGCATCAGACGCTATTGCCGTGCTTTGATACCTGTATAAACATCATCATGGTAAACACAAATCACAAGCAACAAGGCCTTTTTCTTCATGGAGTAAAGCCATACAATAAGAAAACATGCAAATGCACACCTTGAAAGCTTGAAATAAATGTCTTACAGTGTTATAATCACTCTGAACCACCATCTATAATCTGCTACCTATTAATCTATTATTTGTTAACATGATTTAAAGCTGTGCACTTCTCTTGCAGAACTCCATTAGTCCTACTTTCTCAGGTATTTTTGTATGTTTGCAAACAGGTTCTCTAAGAGAAGACTAAAAAGTCAAACAGTCTGCAAATTAGCTGAGTCACTAATTTAATAGAACAAGATTTACTAAATCTGTATCACCAATGAAAGGGAAATAGGAAAAATATCACAGTATTTTTCTGTAAATCTTAAAGATATTTCTTCACTGTAAATGGATGCTTTCATTTGAAACTTAAATAACTCTCTCAATTTATCTTTGGTAAACTACTGAAAGAGAAAAGGCAAACTCTTATACACATTTAATCTTAAAATTTAATTTTCAAGATGGGGAAAAAAAATGTGGTTAACAACATTCTGCAGCCTATAAATTAATCTATAATGTAATATTTGAAAGACATTTCCAAGAAAGCATTGCATTCTTCTGTCAAAATTGGTAGGGTAAATGGAGCAAATCAACTTAAACCCACGCTGATCTCTGCAAATTGTTTACTTTGTTATAACAATACTTGAAGCTTCCTATAACCTAAAAGAATCAGAGAGAATATTTTATATTTTTTTCTATATTTTCTATATTTTTCTGGTTTGCCTTTTTTTTTTTTTCCAAGTTTGACATTTCATCATCCTGTTGCTTTTAACAACAGTTCATATCCAACTTCCACAAACATCAGTAAATAATAAAAAACCTGCAGCTGCAAACCCAAGTGGAAATGAAGTTCAGTTTTTGGAAATACTTTCAGATATAGACAGTTTTCTTTTAATGACTAGTTTTGAAATTGGAAAGAGAAGCAAACTTCTGCCAATGTCTCCCTACTTATTGTAATTCAGTCTCTGGCACACATGAAAAAAGAAAGACTGAACTGACAGTGGGTAACAGTAAGTCCAGTACCCTGAGCAAGGCAGCTAAGGGGCTGGCAGCACCACACAACTAGACCATGTCCTTAATACACAATTCATTATTTCACACCCGAGAAACCTACATACATGACAGCAACAGAAGAGCTGTGACAGCATCTGAAACATCAGTACTCCAAGAGGATAGCGAAGGATAAGGAAGTCCCGTTTCTAACATACTGAGAAATGCCAATACTTACACAGAAATGGAAGCGGATCTCTCTAAGGAAGCACACTTTGCACTCATAACACTCACTTACATTATATCGTTTATAACAAGCTAATTACCAACCTCCACCTACTGAAAATAAATTAATCCACACGTGGAAACAGGCAAGGTATCGGAACATAGCACAACAGTGTATTTAACAGCTCCAAGGAAGAAGCAACAAATCTATTTCTCCTTTACAAGATGTGTTAAAATTAATCCCAGAATTACACTCAGTTCCTCTGAGGCTGGCTGACAAGTGTAACTCAATTTATGCCACTGTATATATTTATAAATGTGTTCTCCTGTAAGGTGCCTCCAGCTTTTTGCTTCTTCCAACCAGTCATTCCTCAACTTTAGGACTTCAGAACTTCTAAAAACTAATGTTTCTCATTTCAGGCTTAGCCTTTGATCTTGTATATTTTTTCAGTTACCATTTTGACAGCGTCTAACCTTCAAAAGGCTTCATTTCCACTGAAGAGCATACCAAGTTGTTCAATTTTTTCATGCTACATTTCAAGCAACATAACCCATGTTCAAGCTCCCTAATTCTGAGCAGCTCTACTTCTTTTTCTACAGTAGCAGCTTATAATTGAACACAGGTTTCCAGCAGCTCTGCTACACTAGTTAGGAAATTCTTTGCAAACCAGTTTTACCAAGGTAGTACTCACACTCCTTGCCTAATGATTACCTAGAAAGTCTTCAGGACTGGAAGCTTTTAACGGAACAGGCACAGTGTTGGATCCTGATTTTCCAGAGCTTCATAAGCCATTTGTTGGATGACAAGTTACGGAAACAAGAACAGACAAAACATCTTCCACTACCATACCAATACAGAGTGTTAATTTTTCATTTCTCCAACACATTCAAGATAGATTTGAAACCAAATCCAAGAGAGATGACCAGATAAGCTTTTATCAGCCTTACCCTCACTGGTAAACCTATAGGTTTGGTAGTTTTAAACCTCACATTGGCAAAGATTACAGCCCCCACCCATGGGCCCTGAGTCTGCAGGCATCAAGAAGTTGCCTGCATAGCTAACAGGCAGGGGGGTTCATCACCCCAGGGGACAGGACACACACACAGGTTCCGTTTTTCAATCACTGAACTGAAATATTGGCAAATGGCAAATTGGCACAATAGCATTTAGTAGCAAAAAACTACTTTGTTATCCCAAAACAAATTTAATAAGTGATAGTCTTAACCTAGACTGGCATATTTGCATTTCTAATTACAATAAGGCAAAAACAACAGAAAGGAGTTTTCAACAGAGATCTATGTTTTCATCAATTTACGCTGGCATAGACGAATCACCAATTTAAAGAGATTAAGAATTTGGTCCCTAGTGTGATCTTATAGTAGTGTTTAAAAAAAAAAAAAGAAAAAAGAAAAAAAACCTTTAAAACATTTATTACCATTTTCAAATACAACAGTTACAGAAAGTCATTCAATTTTAGCAATGAAATCAGAGTAAATCTTCAAAAAGGTCACTATGCATAAAATAGAATAATCCGATTTTTTATACTTCAATGAACAAAATTCAGATACTTTCATGAGAACTTTGCACAAAATATAAGATTTTTAAAAATCAATTGGATTTTGTTCTTGATCAACAGCTATTTTTAGACAACACAAACGCAAGGAATTGCAATAAAGCCCAACAATATTTCCAGTGATGCAAATGTGCTTGGGATACCTAGCACATTTTGACATTTTTTCTTGTTGCTACCATCAACCTTGCAAGAGAAAAAAAATGCAAAAGTGAAGTTCAAAAAACAGGTACAACTTGATACACTTCTCTTTTGCCTATAAGGACCATTTCTAGAGTAAACAGCAAAAAGGAAAATGAGAATAGACAACTTAATGTATGGGACTAAGGACTCAACGTCCATCAAGAAAATTGCTTACAAAGAACTTCCTTTTTCTCATTCTATGGCCTGAGGTACTGCAATCTCACTACCTTGGAGACTGGGGGACTGCGTTCTGTGGGATCACTGCGGGCAGTTCTCTATCACCAACACCACAACTGCCCGACTTGCCACAAAATCAGGCTGAATGGCATTAATTATCCTCCTGCCTTTAGTCCTTTCTGCAAGGGATACCACTATGAGCTTATTTATTACTTAAGACTGATATCATACTAACCAGGTTATATTTACCTAAATAAATGACAGGAAAACCAAGAAGGATGATTGATTTTAATTAGTGACCACGGTATCCGCAGCTTGTATTCCTATACATTATGCTTCTCTTCTAAAGTATACTAAAAAAGAGTAAACCCATATGCAGTCTCAATTAATAGACTAGATTAAGTATTTGGATGCTAATTAACTGAATAAAATATGTTCACCCACCAGTCATGATTGTTTACATTTTCATTAATTACTAAGAGCATATAAAAGAGTTCATCACTATCAAATGGTGATGATGGCAATTATGTCATCTCTCCCTGCAACAAAACCAGAAACCCTCTGTTTCACAAAACTCATAAAGCTGGAAATTTTTGGTCTACTTCTTTGTCTTTTCACACAAACACCATCAAAAAGATCACTTGAATTTTATTTATCCTGTGTGACTTTCCAAAATTTTAAATTTCTTCTGTAAACTATATTAATGTATTTGATGCTGTCTCGGGTTTAAACATTAGCAGAAGATTTCTCAGATTGTTATTTTAAGATCAGGTGGGACTACAGCTCTCTTTGCACACCAGAAGGACAGCAAGTGATCATCTGGTTTTCATATCCCCTGCATTTTCCTGTCCACTCCTTTTATCATGAAGCAAAACTACAATCACTTATCTTTTTGATTCATTGAAGGCCTTTTAAAATAATCTTTTCTGCTCACAAGGATGCTTATCAGACAGTTTCACACAAGGACATCCCCAATTTGTTCCACTGTTCAGAGACAAGCTGCTCTGCAGTTTGATTTGCTGGATAACCACAAATGCCACAATTCCTCTAGCTGAATTGTACGGTTCCTCTCCTAGCTCATACCACAGTTCCCACATGTGGTCTTCATTTCCACAGTTGCTCTGCTGGGCTGGAATTGATGCTGCATAGCTGCTCCTGCAGGATGGCCATTAGGATATGAAATTGCCTTTCACATAACTTATTCTCCTTCTGCTTGTACAGAATACAGAGCAGAGCATTTCAGGCAACTCAGAGAAACGGCACCATTAATCCTCCTGATGGGGAGTTGACATTGGCAACAAACCTTCTTCCTAAGTTATGCCTAAGCCAGAAAAAAGTCTTGATTCTGAATTGAATAACTTTTGCCTAAGAGACTTTGGAACTTGAGGAGAGAGATTTTGATGGTCCAAACAAGATTCTAACATATAAACCAGCCTAAGCAGTAGGCTCTTTCTGCATAAGTTTTTAGACAGCCACCCGATTTGCTGATAGGAGAGAATTTAATTCATATCAGAACTTGACAAAACGCTTTGGTGTGCAGCCAGCACCCAGAAGGAAGAGCTGGAGCAGGCTGGCAGAAGATTCAACAAGGCCATCACTAGAATTCTTTCTCCACAAAAAACTTTTCCAGGGCGCTAAGAAGTCTCAAGTAAACCTACGCTAGGAATCAACAAGTCGATCCTGTAACTAAATAGGCCTTTGGCAACGAGCACAACCAAAGTGGATTCCAGGGGAATATTAAGAGACTCCTACAGCACCTCAGCAGAGCTGGCAATACCCAGGTATGAGCACAACACTCTGCATGTTCCTCACTCAACACTACACAGCAGAATTACCAAGCACTTGTTTAATAAGGCCCAGCAGCAAATCAAATTTCAGCTAATGGCACCTCAGACTCCAAAACAGCCTAAAGTCCTAACAAGTTGCTTCACGTGTGAATGAACAGATGAATATAAGAGGAGAAAACACAAAATCAGGAAAATATTAACAAAGTAGTAGCTAATTATTATTTAGATATGAAGAAAACTATGAAATCAATTTGTAGGTTTTCTGATGACTAAAGTAACTTTAATGACACAGTGGCAGACCTAAATACTTATCATTCCTTGAGCTTCACTTTTCTACATGGCTCATTAAAAACCCATTTAAATATAACTACTGTTTCAATGGGCTGGTAAGAGGAAATGCAGGGGAACAAAAAGCATTCTAACAAATTATGTGCTAGTGCTCACACCTTTAAAAAAATAGTAAATAAATAAGTAGACATTCTGCATCCTACATCCTACACATGATGTGTCCTACACTTCATCCAATATTTTGAAAGAAGAAAAGGGGCAAGCACAATTCAAATTTTAGACAAGCTCAAATGCAAACAACAAACCTATCTAACTTCAGTCTTTACCTATTCTAAGTAATCAGTATCAGTCACGAAATGAGACATGTATTTCAATAAACACATTTCAAAATGATGTATCTAAAAGGGAGCAAAAAAGCCTATGTCCTATTAAAAACATGGCTGCAATGTATTTGAATTTTTAACTTATAACCAGAATTTTATCAAAAAAAAAATTGAAAAATTCAAATGTCATTTTAAAGGTCAGATTCTCCTACCAGATTAACTCTTTGTAATAGATCTTAGGTGAACCATACAAGAAGTGTAAGTTTACATAGAAACAGGGAAAAAACCCCAAACAGGAGGGCTGCTCTGGAGATTGTGTAGCTAAGCGCTCAAGGCAGGGCCAGGCAGACCAGGCTGCTCAGATCCCTGCAGCCAGATTCCGAGTGTCTCCAAGGACAGAGACTCCACAACCTCCCTGGGCAACCTGTTCCAGTGTTTGACTACCTTCATTTTAAAGACTTGATTGATTGAATATAATCTGCCCCTATGAGGTAAAATAATTCCCACTGGAAAAAAAATCACAAGTCTGATTGAAAATCATTCACAAATCTGCTGATTAAGTAAATACCCTTCACTTTCTCAGCTCAACATAACAAGTTAAATTATATCTGCAAGATCAGGAACCATTTGTTACTTCAAAGGATTCTTTGATTTTACAGATAGTTTAAGAATCTTCTGCTTTTTTAACTTTAAATCTAAGACATGATTCTGAAATAAGTATATATACTTTTTATTACAGCATTGCTTTTGATTATTTATTTTCTATGATGCTTTGATCTGAGAATATCTAAAATTGATATTAAATTACAATCTATTCTTTTCCCTTCAATTAATGCAATTTTAGATACTATATTGTAAGTTCCTAGGCTATTTTTAAAATACGCTATTTTAAAAACATATATTATTTTTAAAAGATTTTTCCCTCCTTCTCCCTGCAACTATCTATTGCTGAGCTAGAGACTACACGTAGCACGTACCCTCCCGGACCAGAAACAGGCCAAAGCTCTGGTTGATGACATTAACTCACTCTCCAAATTACTGTTTTTAACCAATAGCATTAAGGAAAGCGCCACAATCAGGATGAATTAGCTACCAGGCCTTTCCTTCTCCATGGAGCGAACACCTGAATTCAGCCATCACTGGTACCTGGGGATATTAAGCTAAACTCGGTCAAAAGAGCAGGCAAATTCCATAGTTGTGCTTTTATCTCTTGGAGGAAGAGTTTGGCCAAACTGCAGACCAAACTGCAAAAAGTACAAAGAGCTCTGTAATAATAAGTTACTTGATTAAAATTATGGAGGAAGGGATTCCAGGGCATACAACTATACACAGCTACTGCAAAACTGAGACTGAAAGCAGGGAGAAAAACATTCTCTCTTCTTCTTCTTCAATCTCTTTTATTTCTTTTTCTTATGTGTCTCAGCAAAAATGATCACATTACAATCAGAAGCTGGTTTCCTTTAGTTCATATAGTCCTTCCCCACTGTAGAAAACAAAATATTTAATTCCATTTGGGATATGAGAGCAACCTGGGAAAATATCTCTGCCTTAAATCAGAAGGTTTTGCAATCATGTTTTTTGTCATGCAACTTTTGTAATAGGTTGTTTCTTATTTGACTCTTCCTTTGCAAGCATGGAGAATACAGTGACATCGTGTTAGTTCCTTGAATTCTCAGTTTATAGAGAGGAGACTCCTTCCAAAAACCCTTTGTAAAAATATCCCCCTTATTTAAGATTCAGGATGTGATCTGAAAAATTACCACCATATGTGATTTGCGGTTTTATCCTTTGAGCTCATTTTGAAAAGAAATTGGAAAAACATATACCTCTTCTGGCTTTCCAGAGCTACATAAAGAAATCATGGCCTAAGAGTGAGCACTCTGTCTGGAAAGCAGCAGGCACATCTGAGCGCAGGAATAAGCCAGCTCCAGCCCTTCTACTTCTGCTCCCTCAGCACAAATGAATATATGTGCACTACACTCAGAGCAACGCTGCCAATATTTGGAAGCTCTGCACATTTTTAGAGTGCACTATAAAAATCTGCATCCTCTTTTGAAGAGGGCAGGGTACTAAAAGATACCCCCATTATTCCCAACTCAGCTGAGCTTGGGGGATCAGGATGACTCTGCCAGCCAGCAGATTTTCAAGTCAACAGCATGGACCATATAGGAGTTCTGTGCTTTATTCCTGCCACGGAGGTCAGCAGTTAAACAGTGACGCTATGCAGTAAGTAATCCAGACACTGAGGTTATTAGAGGGGCTGGTGCCACACGGCAAGATATATTGCTGAAATAAAGATGTATTAAATCTTAACAGTTGTCTCAGCTGTCATTGGGAGCTGCAGTCCTTGAGTACTGGGGAAATAATGGTTTCAGAAACCTCCAAAAAAAAAAAAAAAAAAAAAAAAGGTTTTCAATTCCTCTCTTACAGGATCAAAACTGCATCATTTAAAATCCAAGACTGTAATTTTAACTGAGGTACAAAAGGTATCCAGTTAGTTAAAACACAGGCAAATCTTTGCAAGCCTATTAAACTTCAAGAAAATAGATTTTGTGAAATATCACTGCTAATTTTTATACTATGTGCTGTTCAGTGTAATTTGCATGCAAAAGCCAGGAGAATGTGATTAAAAATACCCATCTAGAGACACAGATGAAAAACTTCAAACATTTCCTGATTCCCTTCTGTTCCACTCATTATTTCAATACCTCACTACAACAAAGGAATAGATAACACTTGTCCTTGACATTAGCCTAAATTATCTTCAGTGTACAATACAATATCTATTAAATTAGGCCTATTTTAAATCAACTGTCAAGGTCTATTCAAAAGGTAAAACTCTATGTACCTTTTGCCTTGAGTATAACACTTTATTTTGTTGCAAGAAACTTTTTAGAGACCTGAAAAACAATGATAGGTGTGTTTTTTTAGCTAACTTCATTATCTAGTAATAACAAATGTCACAGAGACATTCCTGGCATTTTAATGCAACAGTCAATAATTAAATTCTTCTTTTCGTGCATAATAACAAAGCTCCGAAAGAAGTCTTAAATGTAAACAACTGCTTGTTCCCTTGTGAATAACTTTTTATATTAAGTGTTTTTAAATGTAACAGTAATGAAAACAGGGCAACTTAACCTACAGTCCATTATATCCATCCTTTTAAACCAAAGAATAAAATACGCACTGCTGCACTGGGAGCTCCTCGCGCCGTCGGAGGCCGCGCTGCAGGAAGCGAGGTGCCTGGGAGGCGCACGGAGCTTCCTCCTCTCTTGCAGCAACTCCAAGACATTCTCCCTGGCTCCCCACGGGTGATCTGTGGCCACACATGGAGCTGGGATACCCTTCAGCAAGACTGAGCACTGGTCCAGGTTGGCCAGAGAGGTTGTAGAGTCTCCAGCCTCGAAGACACTCAGAAGCTGCCTGGACACAGTCCTGTGCCACATGCTCTAGGTGACCCTGCTTGAGCAGAGGGTTGGACTAGAGGATCTCCAAAGCTCCTTTCCAACCTCAACCACTCTGTGAATCTGTAATGTTCCAGAAGGTAGAAATGGAAGGGATCCCAATAGCAGCAATAGTACCTCTATTCCTGAACATCTCTAGCTTTTCTATCGCTGACAAGCTTATAGCAACCTCTGCACAGAGGATCCACACCCAGAAGTCTATCCATCTACTGTGCACTGTAACCTGCTAGGCATGGACAGGGACCTCATCCACCTCACACAAGACACCAGCACGATGCCTCATCTCAAAGGCCCTCACTAACACCAAGGCTATTAACACCACAATCACTGTCAAAAAGATCCGAGGACAGCTTTTCAATGTTAACTTGGCAGCTAAGGTTGCAGAAAGACACCTCAGGTACCAATTCCTCTTAAAATTAGTAGAAATTAGATAGCAAGATATTTTTGAAAGTCTGCTTTCGAAAGCTGTCCGAGTACTGTTCAGATCTGACCTCTAATTACTTTGAAAACAAACCCTGACACACCAGAAGACTGCAGAAAGAAATGGAGAGCAACAACAGAGAACTTCAGAAAAACTAACTCGCTGCACACAATTTCAAAGCACATTCACTTGAAATCAAATGTTTGTGTATCCGTAATGTAGGGATGAATAGCAAAGGAGACCCCTAATATTTCTCCAACGAGCCTTGGCCCCAGCACTGGCTTCTTTATCGCTGTGCACAGAGTAGTGCCCTTCTAAACCGCACTGCCCCTGCACATTGGCATCCAGCGGGCCAGGCACCTACATCACTCGAACATCCCGGAATTACTCTTAAAAAAAGATTTTTTTTCCTTCCTTTCTTGCAACACTCAAAAGAGAAACTATGTTTACACACACAACCATTCCAAGGGAACAAACTTGGGAACACTGCATTGCAACCCTTTAGCTTGACTGAGTGCACAAACTTGAAAGCATTTTCCAACACAGGATTCAAATACGATACCCAACTGGGGAAGCAGATACAAGCTCTGCCACAACAGGTTATCTTTAACCTGTGGACAAGGACTTCACTGGAAACTTCCAAACAGATCCCCAGATATCCTAATTCTTGCCTGTCTCCTCTGGACCCGCTGAGCCTTTGTTTCTCTTCTTCTCTCTCCTAGAAAAATCGGAGTTGTAACTAGCTGGCACTCCAGAGCAGAACACTGGGT
The DNA here is from genome assembly GCF_000705375.1 of Tinamus guttatus. The sequence continues at coordinate 38,781 of NW_010580625.1, forward strand.
TCCACTTCTCTGTTTGAAGCTTCTGTATTTCACACTCAACTCAAATAGTGTTGTAGGGTTATTAAAATCATGAATGATTTTATCTTCTGCAAATGGATTATTACACTGTCAACACTTATCTTCATTATGCAAAAATATGCAGAACTTAACATCTTTTGTTGAGCTGGCAAAACAGTATATTCAGTAGTAACTCTATTTTTCATTAAATTTTGCAAAAGGTTAAAGAGTGTGTGGAATCTGATTACCAAGGAATCCATTCAGAAACGTCACACCAGACAAGCAGTTCAACTTATGAAGAAAAAAACTACTAATTTTAAGCCGACAAACACAAACTTTCTTCCGAATAGCACTTACTGAACTAAAGATATTCTGCTTCAGTTATAGTTTTCTTTAAATTTTATTAGTATATATTCGAAAATAACTCTATATCTCATCAGTGTAGAGTTACATAGAGTAATAAATTAAGTCATTGCAAAACAAGAAGAGATGTAGCAAAGAGAAAGAAAGAAAATCTGAGGAAGAACAATGCAGGCAAAAAGGAGAGGATGAAAAAAGAGAGTTCTAAGAGGCTTGTGTTATTGACAAGATGTATTACAGCAGTGTGAGATGTAACCTGGTCACTATAAGACCTTGTTCTCATTCAGGATTGCTATGTTAGACAAGGCTTGAAATTTGCCCCAATTTTGTTTAAATCCTATCACGGAAAAAAAAAAAAAAAAAGAAAGAAAAAGAAAAAAAAAGAGAGACTTGGTTCAAAGGCGTTCCAAACCTCTCCTGAAAAAAAAAAAAAAAAAACAGAAGTGTTTTAATCACACAGCACAAAAAAAGTTACTTTTATTTTTTCAATAGCTGGGGGAGACATAGGTATGTATAGCTATGTCTATTCTTGAAAACTAGCTTGCATGGGGGAAACGTGTTTGCTGAATTTCTTCCCTTGGTGAATTACAAAGAAAAATAAATGCTATTGTTATAAAGTTATATCCATGTCTGTTTTATTTTATTAAGTTAATGTCCATTTGATTAAGGCTTGGCGATTCTCTGTTGATTTGCAACCATACATACATAAACAACAAAAAAAGTTTTATTTAAAACATTTTCAGCAAAATGTAGCCAGAGCTGAGGGCAGCTTGAGGAAGCTCCCTGGCAGCTATGGCAGGCAGGGGAAACAGCTGGGGCAAAGGGAGGGAAGGGAGGAGAATATCAACACCATGGAGAGAGTTAGTGCGACTGTGCCAACTGGCTGTGAACTGCCTTCCTCGACTGCCAGGTCCCAGGGCTCCAGTGTCATCTGACTGGGGCCTTCCCCGGGCCTTCTCCATGGCAGCTGCCACTCAGCCCCTTCCTAACGAAGGCCGTAATGATGCTCTCTGGAAACTGGAGCCTATCTAGAGAATTCAGGAAAATCAGCCAGCCATTACACTGGAGAATCGAGGGCAGTTAATGAGAAATTGAACATTACATTTAAAATCCCTCATTATTTCTCTATAGCTTTCACATTGATCCTGTTTCCAGACCATCGTGAGACAGGACTTTTCTCTCAGGCTCTTTGTTCTTTTGCAAAACTCACAACCCTGTTGGACAAACGCTCTCCAAAGGTCCCAGTAACACCTAGAAACTTGCCCTTTGCTTTCAGCTCCTCTCCAATAGTCTTCTAGCCAAAAAAAAAAAAGTGAATTCAGTCTGGTTATCATTAGAGTGGGAGACATTTCTTCAGCATCTCCAACCACCTAGAACTATCCTTCCTGTTCCACTACATCATCAAGTTTAATTTACATTTAAAGTCATCTGAAAAAAACAATTCCTTGTTCATATTTCTTCTACCAGGCTTTGCTATTGTATCAACTTTTTGAAAATTGCTTTTGAGGGGGCAGTTTGCAATTCTGGCACTCTACAAATCAAAGGCACATTGCATAAGACTGGTACAGGTTGCACTGTAAATTATGCTGTCATAAGTGATTAACATTTAAAAGGACTAAATAGAAGAAGCAGATAATACCTCCAAATCTGTTTTTAATTAAAACATCCTAACAATTAATAATAAAAGGAAAAGAATGAAAATGAGAGAGAACATAGCTTCTAAAGAGAATAGTTTTAACTTTTTCATGAGGTCACCTTTTCTGATGTGTAATATCCCTTTTAAATTGCCTGAAGACCATTCATTTATTAAAACAACTCTACCCACACAAATACAAGAATACACATATATAATCAGAAACATTTATGCATGCATTATTTTCAGTTGTCCTTGTTTTAAAATAATCTTGCACCTCACTGAAAACAATCCTATTTCAGACTCTTTGTGCTTAATTGCTGTATCCCAAATGATTTCTCTACTTTCCAAAATAATTACTAAATATTTTATCATCCATGCTAAAACAGTAAAAGGACATCAACATTCAGCCCTGTAAATACCTATAATGAATAGTGCATACCAGGAAAGCCTAATGTGTATGGTCTTCGCCCATAAATCAAACTGTCTTCCGCATTCTGACAGCTCCATCTAGCCACAGCAACACAAAAGTAACTTGATCCTCAGCAGCACGAATTAATTTACATTTGGCATAACCAGTAATTACTAAAACTCTTGTGGTTGAAAGTATTGCTTCCAGAAGGACTTTATTGTTGTTAACTATTAAATTAACACTTTCGCAATTGTACCTGTGCTTTAGGTTATTTGGGATGCAGAGAAACGTAAAATCAGAAAAGTCATGTCTTTAAAGGCTCCCAAATTAGAGCATCTGGATAACGTCTGGAACAGATGCTGGGATCAGAAATCAGAAGGCATTCGTAAGATAGGAACCTCCCATACCCTGGGGAGAGCACAGTCCAAAATGGAATATAATGCAAAAATCCAAAGTGCAAAATGACGATGGCAGAAGGGAGACGTGCAAACATCTGATGGAGCAGACGAGCGAGAACAAGAGCACAGCAGCCAGCTGCCAGCACCGGGGGCGAGAGGGAGCCCTGCTCGGGAGCGCGAGCATCGCCAAGCAGACCCACCGCTCGCGGACCCACCGCTGCGGCCTGGGGAAGGACGCAGCACCAGCGGCTGCCTGGGGGCTGCCACGGGTCGCAGGGGCGGCCTGGAAAACAGCTAGCAAAAACCAGGTCATTTTTCTCCAATTGTTCCTCTTCCGTCCATCGATAACAGCTCAGATAATCTGTAATTCACCTTTTTGTATATGCTGGGGCACTGGTTGCTGAAGTAAAAGAGGGAACACAGTGATACTAACTCCAGGTATGCAGCTGTATGCGGTTACATATGAAAATACGAAAATAATTTGTACTGAAATGAGAGCTTGCTTCCTCACTTTCTTCTTATTTTCCAAAATGTCAAGCACACTCAACTGGGATGGGGTAAATATCAGGCTCATTAAAAGCGGCCCAGCTTCCAGAAGCACAGAATGACTACAGCAATGTTCAGAAAAATGCATTTTTGCTACAAACAAACCTCTATTGAGCACTGAAATTGGATTTATTTAGCTCTAACTTCAGGTGTGTAGGTTAGAAGCACTGTCCCAGTGTGGCTGTGTTATGTTAATGGAGTACTAGGCAATTTGCCACATTACTATATGATGAAATCCCTCCTTGGAAGTGACAAAAGGCTGAAAACAAACTTTTTAATGCACTGAGTTGTAACTAATACAATTTACAGATCACCGATAAAGGAGTTTTTCCTTAAGCTGATCTAAATCAAAATGTTAAATTCAGCTCCTTTACTTAAAGGATTTAGGGTTCAAATCCTATGCTGATTCCCCTAAAAGTCCCAAACATAAATCCTCAAGGTTCAAATATGGAATACTTTCATTTTACACCTAATTCCAACAACTAATGCAGAAGGAAAGGAGATTAATCCACATAGGCAAGCTTGCGCTAAAAGTGCAAACGAGACATAAATCTGACAAGAAGCTTTGCCTGTGACAGACCATGCACGGGAGGTCAGCCCCACCTAACAGGGCCATGTGAGCAGTACAAAAGCTCAGCCCAGAGAGCAGATCTACTAAACGCCCTCTGAAACCACACAGAACAACTGCAGTTGCTGCTATATGCCAGGGCTCCTCACGTCTGGTGAACATGAGCAGCAGCAAATAAAAATCAAATAGCAGCGAGAAAGCGCTGTCCTTGTGCTGCCTCCTCAACTCAGCCTCTGTCACTACTTACTGCCAATCACTTCATTTTCTTCTAAAATGAACCTAAACAGCAAAAATAAAATCCTATATGCAGAGAAAGAAAATGACTTAAAAAAAAAAAAACATTTTCACAAACCTAAATATCTAATATTCAGGTCATAAAAGTAGTAACGCTATTATAGCTTCAGAATAAATCATAACTGATTTTAGCATTATTTTACTGTATTTACAACACAGCACTCTTCTCTGCAGGGTGCAGTACAGATATGTTGGGTGGGCATAAGGAGGTGTAAAGGGCTTTGGACCTGCTCTGGATCAGGAAGGCGAACACCTCCAAGCATCTCACCAGCTCCCCACATTCAGGGAAGAGATGAGGAAAGGGCAGGGGGGAAATAAAATCCTCCTAAGAAGGGAGAGGCAGGAAGGTCACGTACAGCATGTGAGAGGACAACGGGCCTCCTGTCCCACAGCAAAAACAGGGGCAAAGGAAAGCTGCAGGACTGCCTGGAAGGATCACATGGCTATCAGGGCACCAGAATTAAAGCTTTTGGACTCAGGCTCACACGTCACCAGTGCAAAGATAACGGCAGTATATTTCAAAGTCAGCAGCTATGAAGCAGGCCTCACCCTTCATCGTGGGATTTAACGGCCATTAATTTATAGCAGAAATTCAGGGAATGACTTGTGCTGGGTCTGGGAAAGGCCGTTATTTCTTTTGAGGACCATTAATCCTGCCTCCTGGAAAAGCTGCTGTGGAGATCGATCCTGACGCCCCCCCTGCTGCCAATGGGATGCAATCCCCATCCACATTTCTATCCATTCTTCATCTGTTTTGTGGCACTGACAGAAGTTGAATTTACAACTTTGTGATATGTATTTTGGGACCGTTACCAG
>NW_010580625.1:43855-67900 GCF_000705375.1 Tinamus guttatus
ATTTCATCAAGGTTTTGTTATGTGACAGATCCTTGGAGAGAAGCACAACGTGCAAGCACAGTCTCACTCCCACAAGCCAACATTTAGCCTCACGTGAAGCTCTTTAACTGCTAGTCCCGCTCTGCTCTCATTGCTAAGGCCCAAGGCTGAGAGGGCCTTTCTTCTCCCCGAGTATCGAAGTGCCTGCAGCCACAGGGCAGTGTGTGAGGCTACTTGGAACTTACTCCAAACCTCGTTTGTATTACCATGGACTTCATGTTCATCTACTGCAGAACCAAAGGCAGCAGGAGCTGAAGAGGACAAGTGTTTTTAATTCAGCCACTGATCTCTTCTGAGCAAGAACACCACATACATCCATCTACGAGGGGTGGATACTGATGCCTAAACACCCCTACAGCAGCACAAGCCGGGTGCTTCCCAAAGCAGGGGCTGGGAGGACAGTAAGTGCAGGGCCTGGCCTACGTCCTCAGGCATCGCCAAGGTCAGTCCTGCACGCAGAGCTGGGCTGAGGAGCCCCAGCACTCGGCGCAGCTTGTGGCGCACAAGTGGGACAAGGGTGGAAACGGTGGGTGCAGAAATGCAAAGCGTGCTCGTCTTTGAGAGCACGGAACAGCTTGGATCCATCAACAAGCCTCTCTGAAACAAAGCGAAAATAACTGCGGAGGCTTGTGAGCAAAAGCAATAAACAGTTCAATATAGGCCGCTCTAAATATTGCTTTGGAAGTACTTTAGAATCTAATTTACACTTGCTGATCCTTATAAATCCCACTTAAAATTAAAGTACTTTTCTATCCAACTTCCAGCAAACATCTCTCAGAAGAAAATCCTGCATCACAGTCTTTGCATTAAGATAAATCTCCAAAATTATTTTAGAACACAAGTGTGCAAAGCAAAATTCCATGAAATAAAGCTATGCTGAAAAAGCCAAAATAATAAAATATATTTAACAGCATGTGTGTCTTTTCCCTGTGTTCACTTTCAGACTAGAAAGTCAGTAATATTGCAGAACTCAGCAAACAATGCCTCCAGTACTAATGACATCAATTAAAACATTATTAATGCAACCAGACTTTTTCAGACTGCTTATAAAATCTTGAAATAAATATAGCAGAAGAACATTTCAGTGTAGGATTTCCATACATTTCGTAATTCAAGAAACTAAGATGAGAATAACATTCACTCAACTGAAGCTGTCAAGTTGCAATTAATTCTCAACAGAAAGACGTTGAACCTGATACATACTTTTTTCCATTATTAAAAAAACTACAAAAGGCTTTTATCCTTTTTTTTCTTTTTTACAATATGGTCCAAAATAAATAAAAAGTCCAATATGTATTATATGCAATTATGCCAGGTAGTAACAGTTCAAACCTTCAAACCTTATCGGTTGAGCCTACAGTTTTTCAAATTCTTCTTGCAAGGTTCACACACAAATTATAATCAGGGAAGAGGCTACCAACCTCAGCATTCACAAAAAGGCTCTTGAGAGTAAAGCCTAAAGGGATGTTTCTGCTGCTTCTTCCTGTAATCCCTCACTGACTGAGTTTTGAAAGCTTTGACCACCTCTCATTTTCTGCCTTTTTCCACCTACCTTAAGGTTAATGATGAAACTCAAGATCAAAAATTTGAGATCCAGTGTATCTGCCCTGCTCTCTGTTGGTTAGAAATTCTTTCTCCCCCAGCTAGTGAAAGCTCAGCATGGCACAATCCTCTGGGGAAAGACTAGGCAACATGGAGCCAATGGACGGCCTGAGTCTACCAGGTAACTCTTTGGTCTGTAAGAGCACACAGGCTATTTGGCCGTGGTCGAGGGCACTAGTCTCGGCATCCTAGCCAGAAGCCCCCAGGCAGCACAGTGTAAAGGCAGGAGATAATCATGTTTCCACCAGACAATCATTTACTTGCTAAGCCAAGCTCCCTTCAAAAGCAAAGAAAGGAGAGGTGACCAACACCAACACAAAAAGGGGCACTTCAAGGGGAGCATGGCTGTAAGTAGGACCAATGACCAAAGCTGCTAAATAGAGGTTGGTTGTTATCACCTGCTGACTGAGGTGTAATCTGCCAAATAAGAAAAGGAAGAATACACATAATTTTAGTTTTCGCATTAACTAAGTCACTAACTATAGGCACTGACTATTGGTGCTTACAAAATGAAAGAACGTGAGTTGTGACTATAGTTGAGCTATACTGCTTCACCGAGAAAAAATTATCATTCCTATCAGCAACTGGATATAAACGGCAGTTAAAACTAAAGTAGTACCATTTCATAAAATGTTCTGCAAGACAGTGATATCCCAAAGTTTAGGATCTTTAAAGAATGCTAGCAGAGCAGCTAGCCAGCAGAGAGCAGGAAGTACTAAATAGCTTGTCACCCATGCAGTATGAAGACATATGTGTGGTACACATCATCTGTGCACCAAATATAGGCCTCTCTGTGATCAGCTAGTCCCACTTAGATTTTGTTCTGCAATAGATTTAACTTTGCAATTTGACCTTAAGATTCAACCATAAAACACTTGAGTCAGCTTCATCTTTCATTAATATTTTCCTGGGGAAATGTTGCTTAACTTAAATCAGGAATCTAAGTTTGTTGTCTGAAGTAGCTGGTCTGCCTTGACTCCCCATAGCAGCAGTTGAATTTATAGTGCTCAACCCTGAACAGCCCTCTGGAGGACAGTAACTGTCTTCCCCTGACTGGATACATAAGGATTGTAGCTTAACTTAGCACAAATCAGATGCCTAAAATCAGGCAACATAAATACCCTTCTGTGTTACTCACCTACAAAGTCATTTCAGAAATGGAGAGTAGCAGCTAAAAATAGAACACGGTTTAAAAATAGAACAAGAAGAACTAAAGAGCTTATTTTCAATTATTAAATTACTAGATGCTAACAAAGATGACAAGTACCATCAAATACCATTTACAACATATAAGAAACGTTAACATCTCTAGAACCTCTGTTCAAAGAAGAACAAATATGACCTCAATCACAGGAACTTCACATGCTGCGTCACCTTTCCACATGGTCCAAATCAAAGAACAATTTACTAGAAGGTTACAAAAACAATACAGAACACTGATTTGACTGTTAATACAGTCCCACTGCTTTCTTTGTGGATCTTTGTGTTTAAAAGCTAATCTGAAAAAGGGAAACAGAGTCTATATATGAAGTGCTTTTAAAATCACGCATTCTAGGATCACCTCTTCATTTTGAAGGAGCATCAAAACTGCATCAAAATGACACAATAAATCATTTTCACATCTTTGATTCAGCAATTTAACCAGAGTTGACTGTGCTCAAGTAATAAATGAATAGGCTACAGAATAAAATCTGGACAGTCAGGCATCTTTAGTCTTGAACCCATGAAAAGACCTTAGATTATCTTGACAAGTGTCCAGCTGCATTAGTCACAGAGGCAATCAGTCAAGTGTTTATTGATGTCATATGAAGACTATGCGATACAGAATCATTTTAATTAAAATACTAAAAGTAAGTTACAAAAAAAGGCCTGTTACTAAATTGTGTACATGGCATATGTACCGTAATCACTGCCTGCCTGCAGGTTATAATGTGAACATGCAGATGTGCTAACCCTCAGGAATAATATACAGTCTAGACAAAAGCTGCAAATGATTTTAACAGGCTGCCCAACCCAGTTTCATTGAAAATGCCACCCAAACAGCAAATAAATTGATGATTTACCCTCCGAGTACTTTGTTTCATTCCCCTTTTCAGGCTCTGCTCGGTCACTGAGCCCTCTGTTGCACTGGGTGAAAACAGCCATGTACCAGGAACATACAGAGACATTCCCGTTTGCAGGTTAGACACAACCTAGTAAGGCAACCAAGTATAACCCTATGTTCCTCAGTGAATAACCACACTTAGCATCCCAGCTATGCTCTGACAAACACCAGGAAAGCACCTCCGGTCCTAACTAGGACATGGCTCTCATTGCAGTGCTGTAGGAGACATGAGGGACCACAAAGCAGGTAGCTGTTTAGGCTTAGGATCCCAGTCTGTCTATTATTAACCATCTATCTACCTTGTTCTTTCAAGATAAGAATTTTAACAAATACTTTGAAATCCCATACATGGGCCATGTCCTATTAACAACTTACAGTCAAAAGCATTAGATTAATTAGCGACTGAGGTAAGAAGGGATTCAGGCAGATGATGAACAACAATAAGAACCAAATTGATAAATGGGTAGCAATTCTTCCCCAATGCCCTTGATGTCAGGCCAGAAATCAGGAACATCTTCTAACATTTTGCAACTGGGCAACCAGAAAACAAACAAAAAAACAGAATAAGCAGATATATATTGTATTTCCTACATGCCATAATCCAGTGAGAGCTGAAGATGACAAGTCTGCCTTATTCCTACAGCCCTGTGCCCGTGATGGATACAGAGCTACATCTCTTGAAACATAACTGCTCAAGTCACTGCACGCCTCCGCACATATGCCAGATACTCTTCAAATCTCAGGATGAATTATTCCGTATCCCCAAGTCAGGCTCCTCGGAGTCTGAAGCACGCTAAGCACGCTTAGGATGCCTACACAGTTACCATGTGGTACACCCCAGGCTGGGGCCAGAATCAGCCACTTTTTTGTCCATATGTCCCAGAAAAGTGTATTTCACTTTTAAAGGCTGTATTTCACTTCAGACTTTTCATTACCATTTAAATTTCCTATAACATGGTCTGAGAAAAGTTCAAACCCCACAAAATACAGGCAACAATAAAGCAAGTAATGACATCTCACAACAAGTTCATAAAGAAGAAATGTTTTTATAATTCACCAGCAACTACCAGTGTCTATCTAACCAACAGCTTGTAATAAACCACTGAAATAAATATACTGCTTTTATTTTCCCTAAAATCAGCTTAACTAGCTCTCATTCTTTTCATACCATTTTTGACAGTCAATGCATTCTTTCCCCACTGGACAGAGAATGAACACATTATCTGTCCATCTTACAGGGCCTCTGACAGCAGAATAAAATACTGTTATTACTGTCAGAACTCAAATGAAATATTCTGAACATGGCAAGAAGTTATTAGCCTTATATTCAGAAGAAAAGCTAGAAATGGAAGAGAAAAGCAAGAATATTTCCCCTACATTTTCACATTTATGCTGGAAGATGTGCTTATTTTATTTTATTTATTTTCATTATTGAATAAGGATTTATTTTTCTGTGTTGAAACATATTAACTACTCCATTAAGGGGATATAGGATATTATTTTTAAATCAAACTACCTATGAATAAGCAATTGTTTTTTTCCTTAGGAGTAACTTTATAATATTACCTAAATAATTACCTAGATAATATATAATCTACATTTTATATCTTAAATATAGATATCAGCCATATCAGGTCATTTCAGTGCACAGTGAATTCACAGCAAGTAAGATCTGTGATATGCCTGGTTTTCTCTTTGATAAACATAAAAGGACTAGACAAAAGCAAACACTTTCAAATCTGTTTTCCACCAAATTTAAAAGTAACTACACAGATATATATGTATGTGTGAGTGTGGACATATAAGCACCAATATAAAACCACAGTGTGACAATGGAGAACAGGAAAAGGAAATATTTTTAATGAACAATTAAGTGGTGGAAGGGAGAAAACCAAAGCTCAGTGAAAGCTCCTGTTTCCCAGCGCACTACTAGCAGGATCGGGAATAGGCCACAAACAGCCGTGTGACCTTCGTATGACTTTCAAGGTGACGAGCAGCCCACGTGGCCTGAGGCCGCTCTCCTGCTCTGGCCTCGCCAGGGCCTGCTCCCATGGCAGGGTGCCGGGCAGCCCAAACTACGAGTTTAGTGATGCCAAAGGCTTTCTCTGAGCATCCCAATATTCAAAAGTCTTCCACAAGGACCGATATTGTGTGACGCTGAATACACATCCCCAGATGATGTTCACATAAAGCTGGGATTAAAACAAATTAACTATGTAATAACATTCAGCAGCTGGCTGTTTTGACATTTAAGCAGCTAAGTCTTCTGATGCCTTCTATGTATATTAAAGATAACATTTAGGACCATGTGCAAGAGCAATTCTTGAATGTTTCTAGAAAATTAGATGTAAAGAACAGCCATACTGGGTCACTCTGTGCCACTGTTCTGCCCCTGATGGCATCTAAGTGCCCACCCGTGGACCAGGGCAGCACCACTGCCTGGGCTCCATTCCCTACTGACTTGTAGCTCTGGGACATCCTACACACTCATCGTGCTTTGAGGTTTATACTCTTTTTATTGTTTATTGATTAAATATAAATTTATAATACAAATATAAGAATATTTCAACCAAATATTTTGAAAACTGTGTAAATCTAAATTCCTGGATTATCCAAAGTCTACTTTAAAGTATTAATGGCACTCAATCAGTGCTATTATGTCACTTGTTCAGACCTAATCTTAATCAGATCTAGTCTTTTCAAGCACACTGCATTTCGAAGCAAAACCTCTAACTTGTGGACCTAACATGTTTTTTTCTTCAGTTTTTCTGTGAAAATTTATAGGAAGTTCATTCATACAAACCTCAAAACATGTTCCAAAGCAGACAGAACACACAGGATTTACACCTGATGTCCTCAGGATAAGGCTTCCTCCCTATTTAAATGCCTTATTTACTTCTAAAGTTTCAGTGTGTCTATTTTCAACTCTAAATACTATTTCTACTAATAAAATAATTTTTAAAACTGCATTACTGCCTTTTGTGGGTTAACAGAAACTCGGACACAATCCTGCGTAACAGCTTCTCAGATTGGAAGAACTAGTATCGACAGCAGCCAAAAGCAACACTCCTCACAATTTCTCACACAGAATAAGCATCTTAATGTAGCCAGTCCTGGTTCTGTAACAATGCAAGAGAAATCATATCTGATGCAATTTGCTTACAACATGGACAAATTGCACAGGTTTCTTTCAGGACTCTGGTTACCTCCAGTAAACAAATCACTCCCGATGTCTTCAGTTCGCTCGCTCTTCAAGTCTGTTTTCCTTTCTGAAAAGTCTCAGTGCACAGTGGAAACACTGTCAAAAATAATCAAGAGGTGCTCTGAACTTTGATGGGTTTCTTTTAAGGCAAGATTGGAGGAAGGGGAGACGTCCTCCTGTGAGGATTTAAGTTTTGCAGTCACGCAATGGTCACATCATCAAGTGTTTTCTCCTGATGTGCAAAACAATAGATTTTTGGTCCTTAACTGTTTAGAGTAAAAATAAAACAGCAGAGGCACAACACTGTAGTGTTCCTCTTTCTAACTGATCCTGTTTTTCATTATGATAGATTATATCAGGTTGTACTTTGGCTCATTTCAGAAGAAAGAGCAAAATAAGATTTTAAAATCTTTTAAATATATCCAAGTACTTTGTAAATATGGTTTGCATGTTCACTTTCTACAATACCTTTAGGAGTCTTTATATAAAGCCCAGAAATTCTGATATTAACCTAGTACCATATCTTCCAAACTAGTCTTTTTAACAATATATATTACATTCACTATTTTTATTGATTTACATTGCCACAAAAGAAGGAGGGAAGGAGAGGGACATGTGGAATCCCTCCACATGGAAGGGAATAAGGAATCCTGAACCTTAAGTGTATAGCTTTCTAGTGAGCTAAACTGAAAAAAAGAACATGCCCCAAATGTGCTTTAAGAGGAAGCACTAGGCTTGGCAAAAGGAGAAATTACTTATTTTCCTACCCCAACATCACAATCTTGTAGAACTAAAACTCTCACTTAAAATCAAAGGAAATTTTGTTAAAGCATTGATTCAGTGTAAAATTTTGAATTTCTGTATTAGTTTTGATAAACAGATATTAATTATTTTGATTCTGATAAAGTAACTTTAAAAAGGTAAATTTTCTGAACACAGAAGAAAACTTTTATTTGCATTAAGCATAAACAGAACTATTTGTCCTTTATGTTTTGATTTTTCTTTTCATAAAAGTTTACGCTTTTAACAGAATTTGCGACTGTTAAGATTTTATTATGATATTTGTTTTTAGAAATTTCCAATATTCAGTGAGGTGCTCAGTAATTAAAGTTACTGAAATATGAATATGAAGTGTACATACAACAGCCATTTCAAAGGTCCTTAACAGAGGCCATTACATCGGTGAAAGTCCTCCTTAATGAAAATCTACAGGGTTTATACCAAATCATTTTTTGAAGTGTAAGCATGCTATCTAAACAGAATCTTACTACCTAATTAAAAAATGAGTTCTCCAAGTTACTTAAACAATTCAACCATTGATATGATTAATTTTGATGTAAATCTCTCTCAGGGACTTTAATGAGCCAAGTCAGGAAAATCCAAATTGAATTAAACAAACGTAAACTGGATCTCAGAAGCTTGTAAGTAATGATGTTAACAATATTTCCTAATATTACCTAGAAATTATACATTTATAATCATTTTTAAAATGTAGTTAATTCCATAAGAAACATAGAAATTACTCAAGGATTCATAGAAATATTTTTGAAGGATTAAATTAAGGTGATTCAGTATTAAGATACAATGGTTCTTCACTTCTGCATTATGATCCTACCTAGGTTACTACTCAGAAATTAACAAACAACATATTGATGGAGGCCTAAACTAACAGAAACTAATAGGAGGGGAATTCAGAGATTTCTTTCCACATCTCCTAGTGTAGCTAAGTGCAGTCATTTGCTGCTGGGGCTAGTGGCCCCAGCACACTGAAATGCAGTGATCGGGGCTAGGCCAACCTCCTCCAGCCCGAGTTACTCCAAAGAGCGCAGAGCAACAGCTTCAGCAGCCGAATAAGCAATATGAAAAATGTGGCACGCTCAAAAGAAAAACAGTGCTGCATGAAAGCATACACTGGAGGAAGACAGGTTCAAAGGTAAATCTCAGCACAATGATAGCAAAGTCCATTTTCTCAACCATTGACATTTGGTGATTTTGTATGGAAAACACAAAAAGCAAGAAAGAGGCATTACCAATCTCAGCAATACTCAGGATGACTCACTTATATCAATGTCCAACTAATAAACTCACTTGTTTCAACTCCTTCTTACATTTACAAAGAATGCTCATTCCACCAAAAAGTGAGAAAAAGAACAGAGTATAGCAAATACATCATATAATGGAAGGCAAGCCTGGCTGCTACCCTAAATAATTGGTAATTCCACCATGACCAATGGCACTTTTACTGTGTAATCTAATAAAACACTCTCTTTTATCCCTCCTACTCCATCCAAAAGATTATCAGACTCAAAAGCAGTCCCACAACACATCGAGATGAATGCACTCCTTGGCTTGTACCAGAAAGCCTCTGCCCAGTACCCACCACAATCCCCAGCCATGCCTACACCCAACAGCAAGGTCCCCATATCTCATCTCTCTCTAGTTTCCTGTTCAGCCTCCCAAGGTTAGAACACGATTAAAGTTGTCGGTAAAGTAAATGAATCAGCACCAATAACTTCCTCACCTGAGATGACATCAGAGGAAGGTTGGTTTCAAACATGCCTTTAGGCTTCGGAAAGGACCAGTGACGTTAACATTTCTCAAAAGCCTAGAGGCCTTTGCAGACCAGCAGAAGGAAAACACTTATTTGTTTCCATAATGACTCTGATTTCTCTGCAGACTCTGGCATTGCCTTTATCCATTCCTTTACACCTTGATCCTATTCCTTCTGCCATTCAGCAAGATGGTTTTGTAATGAAGTTCTCCCGTTAAGAAAGGGCATAAAGACCCTACGGATGGTGACTTTGTGAAATAGTAGCAATATAATTCTTTCAAAAATGGTGAAAGGCAGAGTCATATAATACATCCAATCTACAACCAATACATCCATATAATACATCCAATCTACACAAACATTCACATACAAACGATAAGTGCAGTTGTTTTACTGTGATCTGAATACAACCACAAGGAAAATACAAGTCCTCAAAACCTTCGAAGTGCATTTGCTCAAGACATTTAATATGTGGATAAAATAAATGAGAGGGACATTCCAAGAAATAAAGCCCTGAGCCACAGCTTGCTAAAACAACATGAAATTCACAAGATTTCTTCTTTTAACTCTGCAGCTTTATAACAAGAATGACTAACACTGAAAACCTTGCAGAGGGAGAATAAATTTATTGTCTATATACTTAGACTTCACTTGCATCAGGTTTCTACTTGCCAGTTCCTCCCATAACTTATCAGTGTCTTTAGATGGTTCAATACTACATCACTTACATTTAGAGCCAATAAAAAGTAAATACACCACACAAAACCTGATGGGTGAAATCTCATCAGGCATCTATATACACATAAAAAAAAGAATTTTCACCAAAAAAAAAAAAGATTGTAAATTTCGACTACACACATGATAAAAATATTAGCATGGAATTTACAACTTGTACTTTATTATATATATATATATATATGTTGGTTATTACTCTTGGAAAGCAAAATAGTTTTATGTTTAAAGTTTCTTTCTAGCATCTTGATTCAATAGTGAATAATACAATGACAAAACATCTTAGGACAGGGTGTTAAATACTACATACTTACTAATGTATTTATCCTTCCAGGCAATACCTAATTTGTATACAGGGTTAAGCAGAATACAATACTACACTAGAAAGCACAAGAATTCAGCAGTTTTTAAAACCTGAATCAACAAGGATACTTGAATTATTCAAAAAATAAGATTCAATAGTAAAATAATCCTGTTAACTATGCTGGAAGTAGAGAGAAGTCTCCCTAAAAATTCAGCACAGCAAACTGGAACGTTTGGCTCATTAATGTGGAAATACACTCTCATGGAGATGCACAGGAAGGCATGAAAAACTCTTTCACTTGCCCTTGATCTACACTGTGATGTTTACATTGCAGATGAAGCAGTATCACAGCAACTTTTTAATGATAATCTCTTTCTGTCCCATCATCACTTTTTTTTTCCCAAAAAAATCATTCCTTGTTCAGTATCAGCATGCCAAAATACCCTGCAATCTCTCTTTCCTCTCTCTGTTCCTGTGTATATGTGGCTATAGCAGATGGTGAACTCTTATGGCTTCAGTACCCTACCTGTCATGGCTCATCTTTCACATATGGTGAATGAACTCAGGTCTCCAGCTACATCAGCCTCCAATATTTCTGTGGTATTTTTTTCCTCCAGCTTGAGAGTTTAAAATTTTGGAAGAATTCATTTCTTCCCGATCTTTTTCTATTGTTCCCAAGTAGCAAAATGTCTCCTGCTGTCGACTGTCAAAGCTATAGGTAGAAACCGTGAGTCTGGACAGGAGTGATAACCAAAGAAAGAAAAGCAAAAACTGAATTTTTCAATCTCCTGTTATGATGAAGGGATATTTATTGCATACATCCTTATGGCAAGATATATATTGGGAACGTTACCATATGCATCAGACAGTGTTTTTTTTTACTTCCATACTATAGGAAATAAAAAAGGAACAGATAGAGGTAAAAATACTAAAAATGGTTCTAATTGACACAACGACTGCTAAATTTGAAATAAAAGATTGTTCATATAAACACAAGCTTCTGAAAACACAGCAGTTGTGTATTGCACAACCTCGCCCTCTGAATTTGGAGCACATAATTTCTGCTCTCCTTGGAAAGCCAAACAACTTGATATTTCAATCCCAAGGCAATAAAAACATTCTACAAAAGACTTAATTTACTGAAATTCTCTGTGTAATACTCTTGTTCTAGAAAATTCCTTTGCTTTTGTTTTTGTACTTTATGGTTTCCACTCTATGGATAAAGTTAAGCAGAATCAAAGCAACAATCTTGTTCCAAAATCAACATGAAATAAAGGTGAAAAATAAAGAAATATAGATGAGAAATTAAGAGGAATAGCAAAATGTGAAGAAAAGTCCCCATGTAGATTTCTTAGAAGCAATTTCAAAGGAAATTCAGCTACTCTAAGCTTTCCTATAAATGCAAAACAAATCAATTTGTCTAGAGAAAGTCAGCACAGATTAAATCTTTTAGCTTAAACAAAGAATGTGTTTTTTCCCCTCCACTGTTTCACATCTTCCATCCTAGTGATTTTGGTTCACTTGTTCTGTTGTTGTTGCTGTTTTTTTCCTATGCATTGCTTTTCTCTTGCCATTTAAAAGTATAGCATTACCTAAAAAGCAAGGAATTTTTACAAAATGCCTGATTTTTGCAGGCATATAGCCTCTACCTATCCAAACTGCCTTCGCAAACTTGCAAAAAATACAAGCAAAACCATTTAGCACAGCTAAACTTAATTATTGGGTCAGGAACTTCAAGAAAAATACTGAAAGATTCCTTTAAGCAAGCAAAATAGGAAAGCCTATTGATGTGTAGTTGGCACATCCTTCCTAGATGAATGATTCTAATCTTCAGCTAAACACAGGATTCAATGGCCAGAATAAATAAAGCCTGAAAATAGAAAACAGATTTATTTATTCTGATACAAAATAAAAGAGTTACATTTCTATGAATGATGACTTTTCTTGGTAACTTATTAAAACACTTTTCTTCCCCTTCCAACCTCCACAATCTTTCTATTACTACCTCTCCCTGGAAATAAGATGTCCAAGCAGTTTGTTAAAAAGAACGAAAGTGGTTCATTTCACAGTTCACAGACAATCCTGTATTGGCTGAAATGTTATTTGCCAATTATTAACACCACCACCCATCACTGACTCGAGTATTATTAGGTCTTTATTAACACAGTAAAGAGCAACTATTCCTTCATCTTAAAAAAGGGGCTGCCTTTAAATGCAAAATGAGCATCACAGAGACAAACAGTTTCCAGGTAAATAATAGATTTTAATCTCAGGCCTATGACTTAATTATAAAAAAATGCCCAGGAATCCAGCATAAAATCAGGGTATTGTAAAAAATTTGACAAGTGAAGAAATGAAAGATAACCATGACATAGTTGAAAGACTGAAGGGGGAAAAAAAAAAGTTTTATTTAAGAAGTTTTGCCCTGGATTAGATACACTGCACCCCTGAGTCTCTAATTGAATAAAGCAGGAAACTGGACCTGAGGAACCTGATCTCACCTGAGGAGCTTGAGTGGGACTTGTTAATGTAAATGATGCTCGGCTCAGGCCATAAACAGCCGTGCAATGCTCACAACAGTCTGTCAAATTAACCTCCACTTGCCCAACCAATTGTCCCTTTTTTCATTAAAATAACAACAACAACAACAAAAGAGGTCTCATGCAAAACTGCCAGGGTGCTGGCTGAGCGCAGTGGGTACCCATTCCCACAGCAGTGACCAGCCGCCCCTACCGCACCGCGATGCCCAGCCGCTTCTTGCGGCAGCTGCAAGACACGGTGCCCTCCCACCCACCTCCCCTTCCCGCACTTACAGCCGCACCGGCTGCCCTGGAAAAGAGGCCACCATGCAGCACCAGGCCTCGCTACCATGAGCAGAGCACCTAGGAGCTGCGGCGAGGAGCCAGGCTCACCCACTGCTCGAGAGAGAAGGGCCGGAGGGTTGGAGACCGGCGCACGCAGCCTGACACCTTCCAGAGGCAGTTCAAAACCACCCTGACCTCCAGAAACTGCAGTTCTGTCTCAAGGCCTTACAAAAGCCTCTAAGCAACTTTGGTCTCCCATCCCCCCAAATGCCTCTCTTGATTCTATAAATCCTTTTTCATTTATTCATGGAAATCCCATGGCGTTACAGGCAAGCTGTAAAAACACCCACATCCTTGGAGAAGCCAACAGGTCTTGGCAAGTAGCATTAGCTGGTACTCAACCCAGCTCAACTGCTGCTTATGGGCCGAGATCAAAAAGATATAATGCAACAATAAAAATCCACGCTCACTAGGCCCATGCTTATATTCAGCTTTCAGTATAGAGGAGGGAAGTGCAGGATTGCTGCTTGCTTCACAGTGAACACAGCTTGCCAAAGGAACAGTAGCCTCTCAGAAACACCTCACAGTTGCCTTTGACAAGGAGGATATGCTTCAAACAGCAACGAACAGAAGAGCTGCAGTCTTTATTTTAAACTGTTATTCTATACTTTAATAGAGTTACTCATCCACCAAAAAATGCACAGATAAACAATAAAAAGGATGACTCCCAGGAGAGCAATATAGTGTAACCTCGCTCACTTACGGAGACTAAAAGTGCACATATGAACAACCAAAAAAAGCACTCCTGAAGAAAAGATTGCTAGGAGAAAAATACAACTAGAAGCTCCTGAGTATTTGGCTTTCCCCGTAAGGCATCTCTCAGAGTTCATGCTAAGTCCACTTTCTCTAATAATATATCTCCTACGTTGAAATCTTTGGTAATATGTTGTGGCACGACTACATGATTTGCTACGTGTTTGCACAATGCCATATGATGACCTTTTCAATACTCTAATGATCGAACACTTCTAAAAATCCTTGGACTCAGCGTACAAAGGTAGGCCGAGCACCTCGCAACAACACAGTCAGGTAGTACCCAAATGTCTCCTTTCACATGGCCCCTTTCTCCAGAGCAAAACTGCAGCCATTTCTTAAAGCTGCAGGATCACCCAAGTAGCCACTCAATAAAATAACAGCAGCTACAACCACAGGTTTTCACCTTTCACCTGGCAACACTTGGCAGTTTGCAAACCATCTCTAAACACTTTTCACAGTTCCCAAACAAGAGGGAATTGTGAGAAACAAATAAATAAATAAATAAATAACAAGCAATGTTAACATGCCTAAATTCACTGCCAAGAGGTCTATGTTTTCACCAGGATATTCCAGAGACCTCTGCAGATCAAGGAAGGCAGAAAAATGTTCGAAAAGACCATGAGAAAGTCCCTATAGAAAAATGTTCGAAAAGACCATGAGAAAGTCCCTATAGAGACGGGGCCTTATATTCCATATTTTTTGTTGCTTTTTGTTTAAGGCTAAATTTTCTTTAAACCCAGTCACCTATTCTTCAAATGATTTTGTTTGAATAAAATTACATGTGGGAAACCTGGCAAATCTCATTTCACCTCAACTTATGAATGAAGGTATCTCAAATATAATAATTTTTACTTTTTATTCCCAATAACTAATTTCTGTCATAATAATAACAACTTTGGCTTCATCCCAGTACTAACTAGCTATATACTAATTGTAATTGACGGTATAAACTAATTGTAATTGACAGAAAGCCAGGCAGAGGTTGAAAGAGTGAGGTATATCTAATAAGAAATTTTAAAAACTCACTAGCTTGTCTGAATGTTCCCAAAGTTGTTGTCATATGTAATTTTCAAATCTTTACATAATGAAGGAAGTTAGTGAATAATGGTGAAATCAATGCAAAACATATTATCACCTATGGCATAGGCTATCTATCGTATTAAATATAATGTCGTATCACATCATACTGATATATTTCTATATTAAAGTAAAAATTATGTCATTATCTCAGCATTATCAGACACGTATCAGATAATTTAGAAATATTGCTTTCGCTAATTGCTTTTAAAAGATTCAAAATACGCTGATAATTGCTTAAAAAAGATATTTTACAACTCTTGCGTGACATATTGCAAACAAATTTAATGTGACATTGTACATCTGTTCAAAAATTTCAGTTAAAATCGATTTAATATTTAAAAGAATCTTCATGTGTCCAAAGTCATTATTCTTTCACTTTGGACAGTCACATACTACATGGAAATGCTCAGGATCTGCAGTTTTCCTCCAAGACCCACAAGGGATTTTCCTCCTTACTGCTCCAAGAGCAGCACTAAATTTGACTGAGATGAAAGCTGCTCCTTTAATAGCTCATGCTGTGCAAACTTTTCAATCTTCAGGTTCCTTTTAATTGCCTGCAGAATGTAAATCTCATAGGAGAGCTACAAAGAGTATCCCGAAGATGCAGCAGAACTCTCATCGCTATCTCCAAGTCAATATATTTTATTGACCACTAATTTCAAGACACTTAACAAAGATGCATTTCACCAATAGTTTGTAAAGCCTCTTTTAAGAGCTATGAGAAAAAGCAAGTGTCTAAGATCACGCAGCCCAGAAGAAACCACTACAGACCTTCAAAATGACGCTTAAGAGCTCTCGCAGCAGAGGTGGTAAGCGGAGGAAAACGCACCCGCCTCAGCACCAAGGTGTCAATGGGATGGCAACAGGCACAAACAAACAGCAGGAGCTCTTCAGAGCTTGTGCTAATGCAGCTTAAAATGCTTCCAGAAAATATTCACTGGCAGGGCTGGTATATGTGTAAAAATGAAATTTAACAGATGTGAGCCTTTAAAGAAGGATTAATTAGAAAAAAAAAAAAAGACTAGAAAACACGTTTCTAAATGCTATAATTAGCTGTGCAAAAATAATTCTTGGTAAGACATTTATTTATAGAGACATTATATTTACCATTAGAGCCTACTCTAAAATCTACTTAAATGACATCAGAGGCCTGGACAAGCGTAAGCAATTTCTATATTTGGCCTGGAGAAGGCTTTAGAAGTCAGAATCAATAGGGACCGATAGGGGCTAAACTGGTTTTCAGACGAGCTCTTCTGTTGGACATGTGTGTGCGGAGAGGGTTCACACTCCACATGCAGACACAGCCCTGCAGACAACCAAAACTGGCGGCCAAGGGCAGTCTTGCACATTGCCCTCTCCCATGGCACCCTCACTACGTGAGCTCACAGACCCTCAGAACCAACCGAATCCAGCCTGGGGAGAGCTGGGTGAGCTAGGCGGCCTCATCCAGCGCTCAAACAGCGAACCGAGACACCAGCAGGCCAAGAGCTTCTCTGCAATCCCCTGAGAGTTGAACCATACAGATAAAAAGCTGCATAAGGACCACAGCAATCCCAAACTCCAATTCTCTGCCTTAAATAATAATTTTAAAAAAACAGAGTTTTGGCCATACTATCCAATACTTCCTTGACTCTTTTTTTAAGAGCTGCTGCTATCACCCTATGTGCAGAACACAGCAGGAGTAAATATTACCAGCCTAAAGTCTGAATTCTCTTGAGTAGCAAGGATTAAATCATGTTTCCAAAGTGCTTGTAATAGCTTATGGTTTTATAATTTTTAAGACAGGATGTTAATCTCTGTATATCAAAAAAGATGTGACATTCAGCTTTACTAGTTATTTAGTCTCAATATCCTCTCAATATTCAAGATGTCCTCAGATAGAAAAATTCATTAAATCTGAGGCTAGAAGTAAATTTCTGTTAAAAAATAAATAAATAACGTGCAACATGAATATTTTCAGAGATTCAAGAAACACATGCAGCAGCTACTTCTGGTGTTTTTCCCTGACCTCTCCGGGTTTTCCAAATGCAGTCCAATATTCGACCCCTCACACACCAACATAGACCCGTACTGATGACACCCTTCCCATTCTGCCTGGGCTTCTGCTCACCACCATCTTGCAGGCCACGTATCACCTCTGTCCCTCCAAGAAAGGGGTTGCTGAATTCCTAAAGGCAGGAGCCCATTCGGGTAAATACAAGAAGGGCCTAGGTGAGACTGACAGCTACAACAGAACAGAAACTCTTTCTTTTGTTGGGAAAAAAAAATAATATGGTAATATTATTCCTCACTTTTTGCTAGAAAGGCATAAGTGTTAAAGATCACCCCTGCTGCCAATGATGTCAAGCTATGAAAGACGTCTTTTAGGTTTGAATTTTGGTAACTATATTCGTTTATCAGGACTCAAAGAACAGATCAAAATCCAAAAGCTAGCCCTTTGTCTTGGGAAGTAGATTTAGACAGCATTAATATAATAGCCTAAACCTTCCATCTTTTGGGGCTTAGTGAAGGTCCATGATCATGTCATGACTCAAGAGATGGTTCTGCCCAAGTGCTTCCTGCCCATAAGGAAACAGCCTAATTGCAACCAAACTCACCTTCCATAGCCCTTTCCAGATTAAGAGAAGAACATGCGCAGTGTGACTCTTGCTATAAAGTCAGCAAAAACTTCTGATGTTGCAGATGTGTAGAATTTTATGTGTACAGAAAATTCACCCAAGTTCAATAGGCCAACTAGCATATGTAGTTACTGACATGCAAAAAGGTCAAAAGAATTGGGAAGCACTGCATCAGTCCATGGCATAAAAGGTTACTTTTATTTGTAGTACACTCTGTCAGCAATTGAGTTGTTAGCAGATGTCACTATCCAGCTTGATGATGCAGAGCACATTTCCCGTAACCTCTTATTCTCCCCTCTCCATCGTTTCTCGTTTTGTGCACTCAGGACATTAGTGATGGTAAAAACACAATCAATCCCACCAGTAAGCAAACGAGGATTACCCAGAAGTGTCTACACATCATAGACTGTCCTATCAGTTGTTAGTGTCAGCTTATAGATCAACACAGAACTACTGGACTAGAGTCTGGTTTGTCTTTGCCACTAAATGTCTTTCATGTAATGAGTTTGGGTGGAAACATGCCCTCAACAAAACTGATCTCACTGCAGGGTTAATGTGGAATTAACAAGACATGAATGGGAAGTTTGTTTAGGAGACGACACTGAGTTCATGGGAAGATACCAATATAGATCCCAAATCACAGTCGAGAGATACCTTATTCCATCAACAGTGGCTCAGACAGAAGTGGCTACACGAAGTATGTGCTCCCAAAATGTCCATACTGATGGCTCAATACTGATGGGTCTCCTTCCCTCCTGAAAATTCTGGCTGTAAAGTTGACTTATTTTTTTTTTCGTTTTCTGAACTCTTTAAATCATGTACATTTGTATGATATTCAGTTATTTATATTAAATAACAGACATAGATTAAACTAGGTCTTAACAAAAATTTTAAAATCACCAGAGAGATAGAAAAAGGACTTATCTTTATGTCTTATGTTATGCAAATGGCAAAAATTAGGATTCTTATTTTTAACGGATGATCATAAAACTGCAATAACCTTGCAAGACTACATTACATCATGTTTAACTAATTTGGGACCCTTACACTGACAAAGAACCTAAAGCCCTAGAAAGATCAGGAAGTGTTCAAAACCTGAAGTGCTACCATTCAGGGTAGGACAGTTTTACTTCTTTTTCTTTTTTTTTTTAATTAGCTCAGGGACAATATTGTTTTAATGGAGAACAGAACTGAAAAGGTCTCAAGTTCCTGTGTCTGTTTTCTAAATAGTAGGCGAGCATTTGCTATACAGAATGAAGGTTCACCTGAGGCAGCCTCCAGGCAGAGGATCCATCGCCGCAGGGAATTCCCCCGCCTGACAATAAAAACACAAAAAATCTGACAGGGAGCCAAGAAAGAAACGCAAGAGCATTTGGCAGCTGTGGCATAAACACAAACAATATCAATCAAGTATCTTCATCAAGAAGGTAAATAAACACCAGCAAACTTTACAAGGTGAAGTCTTTGGTTTTTGTCTTTCCCCGTTCATATCTATGCATCATTCAGGAAGAATCACTGCTCCAGCTCCCTCAGCATGCCTCTCAGAGCAGAAAGGTCACATCCTGCCAAACAACCCAGAGGTCTGTGATAACAGGATGGCCATTTACACAGCCCGCAAAGTCTTCTCCTTATCTTGATCACTCAACTATGGTGAAGTTGCTTCCTTCTACTAACTTCAAAGGGATTTTAATTGTCACATTCTAGACTTAAGAGCTGCTCAAACAGTCTAAGCCCAGGGTAGGAAACAGCAGCTGGAAAGCATGACCAAGATGCACGCTATTTCCGTCACAGAAACGTGTCAAGGAGGCACTTAGGGACATGGTTTAGCAGGCATGGTGTTGAAGGGTTCACAGTTCGACTCAATGATCTTGAAGGTCTTTTCCAACCAAAATAATTCTATGATCACCGCAGTAGCACAGTGATATTGCACACCACACCAGTATGTTCTTATTGAGTCTAAACACATTTCTGATCCACGTGTTAACCTAAGGCTCAGAAGCTCAGCTCCCTGGAGAAAAAAGCAGGAAGCACTGTCCTACGCAGTCCTGAAGGCTCACAACCATCCTTGTTAGTCAACGGCAGCAGAGATGTGCCAAACAGCAGACAGAAAGGAAACATACTTTCCAAACTATTAGGAGATTTCCAGCTATGCAGAAACATGTCTCAGTTTCATAACTACAGTTGACTGTAGTAACTGTTGTTATTTACAGACATCTTCCTTAAAGCACTTGAAAATTGTAGCACTGATGGCTACCTGGGATTTGAGGGAAGGAATGTAAGAAGGAGCAGGAATCAAAAGGCCACAAAATTCATGTAATAGCTGCTCGCACATATAATGCCAATGCTGAAACACAAGGTCAATGAGATTCTAGTAACAGTAATTCTAATTTTAGTTTTACTTTAAATGACTTTATACCACCTACACCATGCTTCCCGGAGCAGGAAAAGCGTCACTGCTCACTGCGGGGTGAACGTGCACTTAGCTCCATATGTACACCTATGTATATCGCCACACAAAGGTGCCTCAAATTCAGGGTACCTCAAAACACAAGGTTAATATGTATGGAGCACAAGCTGTGGACAAAGACAAATCATGACCACACTATACACTGTCAGCTTCTCCCCTATTTAAATAAGTGCTTTTAATTCCTTTAAGTGACTGAGCAGTCCTTGTCATTCAAGATGCTTTTTCCTCTCTCACAGCATTAAATGAAATTTTTGACAACGCTTCTCTGAGGGGCCTCTGAGGCTGACCTCATGCAGAGCACTTACGCCAACTCATTAATTAAAGATTTAAATATCATGTTCATACACTGTCATCTAACTTACTCTAATTTGCACTTTCCAGTAGTTATCAAAGTGGCAACGTCATGATCCAATTACCCAGCGACAAAAGAGAAAGAAAAGGCTGAACAATTGTTATTACTCCCAGCAGTCTCATCTGGATTGTAACCTAACACTATTTAACAGATAAGCCTTAGTACAATATACTTGATATTTACATTTTCAAATGTATGTTCTATTCAGCTGCCCTCACAATGTTGTTTAATTAAGATAGAAGACATTACTGGCCAGAATAGCTTTACTTAAAAAGGCCTATGTTAAATAGCCCCATAACCAGGATAATGTAATTGAGCTCTGCCACTTGGAAAACCGCTGCTTAAGTAAAAGAAAAATCAATATTCCCTCTTCTCACAGTGTTTTCCATTTCACTCTGTGCAACGGAAGCAGCCTGAACCCTACCAGAAATGCATAGAAGAGGAACACAGAGAGAATACACTCTGATTTAAGCATGACATTCAAGTGGTGGTTTTGTTAATATATATATACAAGCCCACTCCAGAAATACAACATCTAACATGGCATTTAATTAAGGTTTAAAGCATTTAGTTATCCCAGTAAACAAAGACAGAAGTTACTCAACACTTCATCAATATGAAGAAAAAGCAATATTCATACACATTAAGCATAAAGAAAGGCAAACGTGACAAAAATGAAAAGAAACTAAAGGTCAACATTATTGGATGGAAATCAAAATGCAAAACATGCATTTTAATCATTCCTGATCCTGCTGCTTTAGGTGCTGAAATCATGTTCTGCAGCACAGGGTCATATTACCAATCATAAATCTTCCTTACAATGAGAAATGTATACAAGGGGAAAATGTACAAGTTATCACTCCTTTTTTGATGTCATAAGGAATTTTTCAGCCAGTAGACCATTATTTTTAGTAAACCTCTATAGGTTTACTGCTCTCCTGGACAAGAAACTTAAAAATATATATAAATTTTCTAGAAAGCCGTATACACGGTATATTTACAGTGCCGCACAAGGCAATTACTGATACACAGGCTCTTTTAAACCAGTATATGAAGCAGTCATCCTGATTGGGTATGGACCAATGATGCCACCAAACTGGGGGTACTTCAAAAAAGCTACATTTATGAACTCCTCCATTACAGGAAAAAAACAGAGGGTTTTACTGTGCACACAACATGGAGGGTTCTCTAGGTCAGATTCAAGTTTTGAGGGTTCAAGGCAGCATCTCCAAAATGTTCTCAAGAACACAAGAATCTTTGCATCCTGAATACCAACTCCTTTGATATCTGCTCGTCAGGAAGAGACGATATAGTTTCTATACACACACAAAAATAATGTTCTACTGGGAAACATTTCTTGAGTTCTTCTATGTCCTAAAGTTGACTGTACTCAGACCACACCAAAGTCAGCATTGGAATTCAATTCTGCCTTTGCAGAAATTTAACTACTTGAAGTTAAAAGGAGAAAACCATCCCAGAAACCTCCTGACTCGATATAAAATGCAATACCCCGTGTGTACATACACTGGGCACACACATTTCTGTGCATGCGCGCACAGGTACACACACATCCCAGCGTGCAGCCTGGAGCCCAGCAGCACCTCTGCTCTCACACCTACCCCTCAGACCCGGGCCTTGACACACCCAAGAGCTACATTCATCTCACAAAAACAGCACATCGCTCAATCCGGTTTTATGACAGACCATGATCATTACTGGTGTGTCCATAGCTATAATGAGCCTGTAGTCACCCTCAGCATGTTTGAGTTGCATAGTTGAGTTGAGTTGAGTTGTATTTTGTTGTAATTCATTACCTATCACATTTAAAGCAAATGACAAAACCTTAGCAGTGAAAACAAGCATGGAAATCAGATTATTTTGAACACTTTTAGTATGAAGTATTAGGGGAAAAAAGAATCACTGAAGACATTTTTAAATCAGTTTAGAATGCAGTAAAACTGGAAGCTCTAGAAGAAATCAAATAAAAATAAATAAAACAAATAAATAAAATACAAAAATAAACCACAAATAAACCCAAGAAGCTGAAGAATACTAGTAGAAAGAACAGAATGACAGTTAATGAAACAGTAGGAGCCTTATTTTTTATGTTTATTATTTATTATTATTTATTATTATTATTTATTATTATTTTTATTATTTATTATTTTTTATGTTTATTATTTTAAAAATCTAAACTGACAAACCAGGTAAGGAAGGAAAGATGAAAAATGAATTAAGTCCTTCTTTAAGAGTTTCTGTCGTTCTCAAATTTAACTTGCAAGACAGTTTCATTAGCGTTTTCCCTGTGCTGTAGCTTCCAGGGATGACCTGGAACCTGTTCCTTGAGGCTAGAAAGACAAGTTTACACACTAAGTGATTGCAGAGAAATGTTCAAAAGCAAGCTTGCTTCGAGAGATACAAATGAAGAAGTCATTACAAATGAACCATTTTTACCATTAAACCAATACCATGGCTTTTAGAGTTGTATCTCAAAACTCACCCACTGTCACTTTTCTTAGCATAGATCATTTTCTAAGTTGCCCTGAAATAATAAAACGTATTTGGTTTTCCTCTGATGAACTGTATTTGAAACATTTTAACCAACTTGAAGATAAGGCCTCCACTAAATAAGTTATAATAAAGCACTGGATATTCAAGGACATTCCTCATGCCAGATTACACACAGTGGATGAATTTAGGACTTGAACAAATCTTAAGGCTTTAGGGGTTTCTTGTTGTTTTGGCTTTAAATATCTTGGCAGGAGGTGATTTCCTAGCCACTTCTCTAATTAATCCAAAATCTAACTTATGTAGGTATAAATAAAATCGTGACTTTAAATCAATTTCAAAGGTCATGTGACAGAAAGGGAGACCATGAGGGGTTAGCAGGATACCTACATCCTACAGGTGCAAATTGGAAACAGGAAGCCTAATTTTGGATGGCTGAGGAAGGGCAAGTAAAAGGAGGTGAGAAAAGCAGTCATTCATTGGGGATCCATATATTCCTTCTGTAGCTTTACTTGCAGCTTAGCAAGGGAGTGAACACGAGGAGCCTGCTCTAACAACACTGCTTTTATCAACACACCGTGTCAGCCCTTCTACCCCTTCCGTCCAGACAACCAACCTCCAGTAAAGATCTCAGTAACTGCCTGGGTATTGCAGAAATTACATCTCAATTTTACACACGTACCATTTAATGGACTCGAAGAATGTGCGAATAAGTTTAATACCAAAGCTTTGTTAATTGGATTTTTTTTTCTCCATCTATGTTCATAGTAAGCTGCTGTGAACTTGATTTATTGATTTTTACTCCTTTGAGACTTTTTGCAGAGCAAGAATATTCACAATAGTCAAAAGCAGAGAGGGAGCCCAGC
>NW_010580625.1:67960-80575 GCF_000705375.1 Tinamus guttatus
GAAGACTCACAAACTGTCAGACATGGTAAAATGATGCCCCAGCCAGCGACAAACCCTGCAGACAACAGAATCTCCAAGACAAGAAGTTGGGCTGCTGTTCTGAAAACCACACTCCACTCTTACACAGTCCTGTGATTTTTGTGTTATGGAAATGATGGGACTCATTGGAGAGCTGGGAGAAAGAAAAGGAGATAAACAGACCAACTCGGAGGAAAACGAATGTGTTTTCAACTCGCTTTCCTCTCAGTTTTACTCCAGGGAATGCCGCTGGTTCCGCTTCCCTCTGTGTCTGATTTGATGTACAGCTGCACCCAAGAGAAATCCTCTTATTAACACATGTAGGAGGGTTTGTGTTTTCTGCTGGGATCTCATTTAGACACAACTTGCAACTGAGTTTGTATTAGCACCTAGTGACATGGGCGGTTTTAATTCTGGATTCTTTCCATACACAATCTGAATAACCCAAGGTTTTGACTGAAGAAGTATGAAATTCTCTTAAGATATTTAACAGCTATAAAATACACCCCCTTTTAATAGAAAGAAAGAAAAAAAGCTAAATTATGGACTCCTTTCTGAAAAGATTATTAGTATTTCACAATTTATTTGCATTGAAAAAAGTCTTAATATTGAGAAATACCATTAAGAATTAACCAATATTAATTCTTATTTCCTCTTTTCTGTAAAGCAAATGCCCTCCTGCGCCGGGCACTACAAAACATATCCTCCAAGCACTACATTAATTGGAAAACTTGGGATCCCCAAGTAGTGGAGCAAAGAGCCAGGAAGCAGCTGCGAGGAGGAGCCAGAACTCCAGGCTTATGTTTAACCAGGGCACAGTTAAAGCAAAGAGTGCAACAAACCCTGCTCTACAGTGCGAGCTAGGGCTCTGTAGGGGAATGTAAAAGGCATTGAGTTAGCACAATCTTTGAGGGGAAATAGAAATGCATAAACACAAAGAACAAAGTTGTGGTAGTGAAGAGCAAGAACTCCATCAGTTCTTCCTGCGACCTGGACCTGACCTACACAACGGGAGATCCATTCAGGAAATAAAGCTGGATGATACAGGATATAAAGCTGGCAAGAGAAAGTTAGGGAAGTGCTAGCGAGACCATTTCCTTTTCCATTAGAATTCTATTCCCCTCTTTTGTTATGTTCACCATAAATAAAAAAGCAGCTTCACTAAACAGATGCCATTGACAATTTAAAAGGAGATATTCCGTATTATTCTTTTTCCCCAATAAATATTTTCTCAACAATCACTCTAAGTGACAATTCGGATTCAATTACTTTAAGCATGTAATGAAATCTCATTTGGCTGCAATTTAAACATACCTAAATCTACAGGTACCAGAGTAATTCACGCATTACCAACACACAGTACATTTTAAAGAACTGTATTACTACATGCTCATATTTACTAAAATCATAGTGAAAGCTGAAGTGAGCCTTTAAAGTTTTCCTGCATATTCACCATGGCCATTTTCCTGGTCTGTTACTAGACTGACACAGCTACAGTCATGGGAATTATTTTCTCCTGTTTTATTGACCAAGCTTTACAAACTGGTTATGAACATTTATAGCTCTACAGAAGCACTTTGTTGTGCAGCTTTTACTTTTAACCTGATTTTTTGCTCTTTGGGATATAAAGAGATGAGTTCAGCACAAAGCAAGGAAGATAAAGCAGGATCAAGTGTCAAGGACCCAGTATATAACAGTTGGTGTCTTAAAAAGTGTGGTAGGATCTCAGTGACATGAAATATTTAAGTCTCTTGAAAAGACACTGAAGTCTATTCCAGACCCACGGGAAGAAATATACACATTTCCAGCATATTTAATAAGTGTAATAACTAGAACGCTTAGAAATTAGGGTGATAAAAAGCTACATTCATCTTTGCTAGCACATTAGTGTATAATTACAGTTCGCTAAAAATAGGCCAAGTCACTCATAGTTAAGAAGATCAAGAATTTCATGACTCTAAGTGACTTGGCCTATTTTTAGGCCAATTAAAGAAAAAGAAATCAAATATTTCCTAAAATTAGAAAAAAATATAATTGCTGTGGATAGTCAAATGAGAGCTATTTTCTCAAACTGAAGACCAAAACTAGTGACATATAAAAAGTCATTTTAGACCATGAAATAATACCAGATTTACATAACTTGCTGATGAAATACACTTCCTTGATTAATCCAGCCAACAATAATAAAGACTTGGGGTTTCAGATGTGCATACAGGCAAATCTCTCATACTGCAAAACCACTGTTATAAAACAGAGATAATATTTTACCCCGCATTTTCTCACTACATCTAATGCAAGAAAATGCTGGCTTAGACATACAAGTGCTGCTAAAACAAACTTGCAATGAATTAACATCGTCAGTATTGAAACTCAATTTTCTCCACCGCCTGTGGAGGTGAATGCACAGAGCAGACTGATAATTCCCCTTGCGAGTGTGCCTAAGTGTTTCTAAGCAACCTTGTTCCATCATCTTCTGTGACAACAGCAAGTGAAAGAGTTGGGACTGCAGCCTGGCAGAGCTGTGAATACTAATGACCAGCCAAAAGCAGCATCTCATCATTGATTTCTAAATGGGACATAAAGAAATCACAATTAAGAAAAAAATTAAATATGTATTAAGTCAAACTGAAAATTCAGACAAACACATTTAAATGCAACTTCAGTAATTATGTAAGAATGAAAACTATGGACTTCAAACAATCCAATCAAGCTATTATTTTTTCCCTGTGCTTCTCCTACGCAGCACAAAACAACCCCAGCCACATCCATCCCAGAAATCTGCACACACAATTAGAAATGGAAGCATTTCTTGGCCAGAGAACTTACTTAAGCCTGTTAGCGGTTCTGAAAAGCCAACCCACATCAGCAGAAAATGAGTTGCCTTGACCTTACCAACCAGAAGTATCATGCATCATTACACAACTGTACTGGAAATGGAAATCCTGAAAGCAGCATCCTGCCATTCTATCTTAAAAATTAGCTTGAAGTTACATAATGGTTACTTATTTTCAGAAATTTCATTTTCAGGCACATTCTGATAGACGTGGTGGAAGTACAGGCACAATAACAGGTCAGGAACCTGCCTGCTATGCTTTGCTTGGCCTCTCAAGATTTCTCTAATATGTAAGAAACAGGCAAGAAAAATATCTATGTTTCTTTTAAAGCCATATACCAACATCTGTAATTCAGTGCAAGGGGAGGGAAGAAAAAATTACATATACTGCACAATTTCTATAACAGGAATTCTCAGAGCTAGTCAATTAACAAAAGAAAAATTTCTAAGAGAGTATTAGTTGCATTTTTTAGGCATCTAAAAGTTTCCTCTATTCAGGGGAAAGAGAGAGGATACTTTTCCAGAAAATGAAGCAAACTTTGAAGTTTTTGTACATGCCACAGGTAAGGCGAAATGCTAATAGGGCAATGCCATAACCTCTGTTGGCCTAAGCCAACAGCCACACTATAACAAACACTAATATTTTGGCAAAAATATACGCGCTTAACTATATTTAATCTACAATCTCCTGTCTACTACTACAATTTGCCAAAGTGAAAAAAAAACACCAGTATCTGCAGCATTTTCTAATCTGAAATCTTACTCGCAGCTACATGACGCGAGAGGAACAACGTGAGCAGGGGAGAGGCGAGGACGCCCGCGGACTCCTCCCGCCTTCCCGCCCGCCCCGGCACCCCCGTGCACGGGGCTCAGGGATGTTAACTTCAGTTAATTTCGCTTCAATCACCTTTGTTCCCCAAAACAAATCAGAAAATCGTGAATCTTACTAAAATACGTGCTAATGTAAACACCCATCTTGCATCCTGCAAGGGAGCATCCTTACAGCTTTCATCTGGACCATTTTAGGAATGGACAACATAGGTTAATGAATCCATATGTTGGGACATCTCACCAAAAGAATCCAGCAGGAAATCCTAGTTACATTTTCTCTGTTTTGCATTGGTGCTTTTCCTTTTGAAGTTTTGGCCAGAATTCCATATTTACTAGATGATGCCTTTTATGAACTGCTAAAGTAAATAAGAGGCCTTCGCTAGCAAGCTTCTGAGAACTGCCAAAAGGTTTTCAAGCATCATCTTTATTTACTGTGCAGTAGTTCAGGTATACTCATCCTCCCCACGTATTTCCACTTTGTGTCTCTCCATGCAACACATACATTTGAATTTTCCCACAAATCATTCTGGCAAATGAACTTTTAGGAAGTTCTGATTTGTTAATTCCAACAAATCATTATAAATCAATTGGTCTTAACAGCCAGTGATGATCCTTTTGCTTACAAAATATTTTTCTTTACATCAGCAATGAAGAAATAAGAAATTCATGAAATTTTAATTCTCATTATTCTTAGTATTGGTATTGCCTGAAAGTTCCAAGAGTACAGCCAAAGGGGTCTCAGTTGTCCTGCACAGACAGCTAAACATCCAATCTTACAGACTGTGATGAAAGAGAAAGAATAACTATTAAGTTACATTACAAGGATTGTTAAAATCGTGATATATTTGCATTTCACGGCTTAAAAGTAAGACTCAGTGGAACAGCTGTCTTGTTCACCAGAAAGTTTTCTTGAACATGACTTTAAATCAACAACCAGAAGAAAATTTGGGTCCTCTAGATTTTTCTTTTTTTCTTTGCTTGTTTTTGCCTTTTCTTCCTGAAACATGACAGTTTGTAATTAAAAAAACATTATAATATACATAGGGCAATAGCCAGAATAAGCAAGAAGTGGGGAGCGGGGGAAACTTGAGGAGAAGTGGAGGGGCTGATGATTTAAACTCCCTAGTGATAAGTATTGAGCAGAATGACACACGGAAGAAATGCTGAAGTGTTGAAGATGTTATACATCTATACTTCATCCTATTTGACAGAAGAAAGAAATTTATATACAGTTATTCACTTTTAAAATATTCATAAAAATCATTAACAGATTAATTAACAGTTTCATTTTCATACTATTTCATTTTATTATTATTATGACATTCTGATATTTTGGGGGGGACAAAAATACAATTCAATTTCACAGTCTCTCTTAAATGACCTTTGTTGAATTTAACTTTGATAATTTCACTGTTTCTATGTTGACTTCACACAGCCTTTGATTCCGGTTGCATCCCAGCCAACCTTAGGTAACTCACCAAAAGCAACACACACAATTTATTCCAATCACAGATGCTGTGTTACAACTTTTCTTTTGCTTTTAACTGTCATCTTAAGAGAAAGGATTCAAGGACAGCCACTAAGTAGTGAGAAAAGAGCTTTGCATGCAAAAGCTTGGCCAAATTCAGTCTACTCTATCATACACCAAGATATATAGTCTTATGATTACATATCATAAGATATATAGTCTTAATACCATCAAGATGCTTTTTTTTGAAAGAACTAACACATTTTTACCTTAGCAACAGAAGTAAAAACAGATTTCCAGTATACTTTTCCCTTTAATAGGTGAAGCAAGGCCTTCAACAGATGTAATTAAAAAAAAATCCGCTGAAATTCCGCTGAAAAACGGAAAAGCTGTGGAACAAGCTTGCATATATGTTTATAGTAGCAAAAGGCTTATCTACGAGAACTTTACATAAAGATTCTTCCTCCTAGCACGGTATCAGTAAAGAGTGAAAACACCATACAAAATACTTTACAAACACACAGGGCATAATCTCTGAAAAAGTACCTTTACCACTGTTAGACATTTATAGGGAACGTTGCATAACAACAAAGTTACCATATTAATCCATGCTCCTAAATAAATAAATAAATAAATAAATGCAGATAGGTGAAACAAGGTAAATTAGTAAACCTCACCAACACACTCTCAGTGCCATTTTGCTGTTCTTTTCCCACCCTGCATAGGGTTCCTCCAGCATTAACAGAACTTCTACCCAGGGAGCCAAGCCCACCACTTGACCCGACCGCCTGCTGCTGCTCTCAGTCTCCTGCTCTATTAGGGGAAGGAATGAACGAGCAAGCAGCGGGAATTCTAAAGGATTTCTTTTCCCATAAAACATCTAATGAAGCTGTCTCTAGGAGAAGACTTTGCTAATAAAATTATAAATCATCCTCCTGGCTCCCACAGAGGTCACCTGAAAGGTTCTCGGCATCTTTCAGAAGAGCCTTACTTCTGTAGACACTGTGTCGCGTTTGACAAAGTGATGCCAAGAAGCATGAATAAAACAAAGCAAGTCAGGCTTTGATAGGAGTGATATCTTTTATAAGACCACCAAATAAAGTATAAAATTATGCATGGGCTTTTGAGTACATAAACCCTTACCGAAGCAGGAAGCAAAACTTGGGCTTTCTACAGAAGGTAAAGTACTGAATGAGCATGAATAATCCTCACTTCATTTCACATTTCTTTATAGAATAAAAAGGGTTTTTCAATAACTGTATTTCATATTGTAACTCTTCATTAGTCAAAGTAATGAACATGTTATGCAAGAACTCACAAGCAATCATACAGAACAACAACATTTCTAAAAGATCTTCTGCTGTTGCAGACCCAAACCCACACGTGACTCTTCCTTCACTGTCCCAGTCACTTGTCTTTACGCAGAGGAAGGCAGTAGTTCCTGACTGCATTTTTTTTGCATCCTTTGCTCAGGCCCACTTGCCATTCTCACCACTGTCTGCAGAGCTCTTGGACATAATTACAGCTCGTATGAAAAATGATCTCAGAAATCACATTTCAAGTCCTCTCTTACTTGCCTTTCTCTGAGTCACTGGAGATGGCAAGCAAGATAGGATTAGCCGAAGAGGCCCAGCTATACCTTGCAGTTAGGAGATAATCACCAATTATTGCTGCAGCCAAATCTGATTTAGACGTACTGCAAAAGGAGGATTGTATGGTTGGGGGAAGGGGCTGAGCGAAAGAGACTCAGAGTTTTCGATAAAGCAAACTGGTTTTCCACTAAGAAAAATCAAATTTTATATTTGAAACAGTTATCTCCTGATTAAGATCACTTTTTTTTCTTAAGTAATTCTGAACTCAATCAAGTAGACCTTTTTTTTATTATTATTTATTCGATTCACTGCTGGCATTCATGAAAGCAGCTGATTTCTGCATATCTAAGTACTTATGTGATAAAAACAACTAGAAGTAGTCATCACCACGAAACATGAGTGCCTTTTAAATTCTAAAATGAATATGATTTCTTTGTTCATCTTTGTTCAATCTTGTCTAAAGTGACTTTGTCTTTAATTAGATATATATACTATAAATAAGAAATAGATAGTGCTTTGCATTATCTTAAAGAGGGAAAAAAGGGAAAAAAAAAACACTTCACAGTATAATTTACTTTAATATGAAATGTTCTACCATTCCTTCTACTTATATACAGAATATTTAACTTTTTTTTTTTAATCGTGTATCTTCACTTTAAGAAGAACAAAAAGAAAAGCAAACAATATTGGGGACCTGAAGATCTGTTCTTCATAAGATTTAAATTTCAGCAAGCTGATGAAGGAAGAACTTGCCGATCACTATTACAGGCCCATTTGCTCCAGAGGACGCCCAAGGCGGCCATACTTATTGTGTTTTATCACAGTGAGGCTTTAAATTTCTGCAATGTCCAAACCACCTCTTTTCTTGGGAATGATCATGAAAACCTACCACACCAGTGATGAGAGAATAAAATGGAAAAAGCAACCCAATATTGCCCATCCACATTACAGGACAGAAGTTTTGAAAATTAGGATCAGGAAGTAAAAACAGGAACATAAGTTAAAAGTTTCATTAAAGTACTTTAATAAACTGCTACTATCCACCAAGATGTTTATTTTATCTTCTCCTTGCTTACTAAGATGCATTTCAGCAGTGGGGATTTGGCCAAACAAAAACAACATCCTCTCAGACAACCTTCAGAAACTTCCATCTCATTAGACTGAATTTCCCTCCAAAATGATAAATAGGAGTCTATTCTTTATTGCTACCTCTAAAATAACCACAACATGAAAGGCAGGCTGTAAAGAACAGTATAACTTAGCTAATGTGATTGACACAGGTGTGCCCTAAAATTTTACTCTCTTCTGATACTAGCACATATTTATGGAATTAGAAGGAAAGCAGTAAATAGCAGCAAATTCACAAATTGCATGAGCTTGGGAGATCAAGGTATAAGTAAAATTATCTTCAAAATGCTAAAATAGGCTTTAATATACCCTTAAATATACTAATGTATATATACAAGGTACAAAAGCCCATTATCATCTTCACCAGACACATAATTCCTATTTACGATACACAATGTTGTGTATCATCTGTAATCACCAATTTAGATTATAAAAACCCTCAAGCAGTGGAACCAATAAATCATAGAATAGCTCAGAGCTATTAGAAAACATTAATTCTATTCTCAGAGCCAAATTACATTTTGCAATTTCTATCAATGGGTTTGAATGGAACCTTGGAGTGATTAATGTTTTATCAGAGGCAGCACAGACAGCGGACACAGAGGCTGCCATTTAGCATTTATTGCTGGCACTGTGCTACTGACCAAGAGAAAACCTGCTCGAGCTATCAGCAGTGCCAGCGCTCCTAAGTGTAACCGATTGCAAAAGCAACCCGGGGATTTACAAGCGAGCCTGCGAGTGAGCAGGCTCCATATTCGCTGAGGAGCACCGAGGATTAGCACCCCACCTCCAGAAGAGGCAGGACACCTATTCCAGGGAAAAACGTGCTTGGTAGGAGCTGAAACCCATGCATCCACGGCACATGTCTGCAGCGAGGCTCCCTCTGCTGCCAGAAGGACTTTGGGAAGAGCAAAGCTCTCCTCGGAGCCCTCCTCGCCAGTGCCCTCGGTTCGTTATGTGGGCAACGCTGCACAGGAAACACTGAAAAATGAAGTCCAACAGTGTGAATATTCCTGGTTGTGCTCCCCATCTGAGAGGGAGGTTGTGCGGAAGAGAATGAGAGACATTTGCACCCAGGCACCTGCTACAGCAAGATTAAAAAGTAGCATTTTAGCACATAACTGAGCTATCAGCATCCCAGGCTAGGAGACTTATAATCATGGGAACCAGCTGAAAAAGGCAAGAAAGCAAAGATCAGAACACAAATGACATCTTCCAGGCTCTAATAACTTCACTTAAACTTTCCTCAAAAAAGTTACCTTCAAACGCCAGGAATAAGCTGCACCATGAAAGGTAGAAGGGCTAGCAGGGCCAGCATGGAGAGCATGCAATAAATACTGATGTCATGAAAAGAAAGGAGTTTGCTACAGGCAAAGCAACAAAATTTAAACATGCCAAACTAGAGAAAAGATAAATGATCCCACATCACAAGTTAAAAATAAAAGACGTATAAACTCTAAAGAAAGCCACCTGAAGATGAACAACACATTTCCAGAGAGTTAAACACAAAGCAAGATCCATCTGTTTAACTAAATATTTGCCTTAAATAAACAAGTTGGCAACCTACATTTGTATGTACATACACGTGTGTGTGTGCGTGCACATGCATATGTGCGTATAAATACATATAAAGATAGAAAACATGACATTATGGCAATGCTGAAGGATAACAGTAGTTCTAAAATTAAAAATGCCTTTCTTCCTTCTCTGCTTCAACAATAAAACTGAATTTTCTATAGCAATAAATTGGGCGTTGTAAAAAATCATGTCAGTATTTCTCTTCTGGAAAACAAATGAAAATAAAATCATACCTAGAACATTTGTTTTATCATGAATCTCTCACAAGCAATTCATGTTTATAAATCTTATCATCACTGCATGAATGCCACATCAATATTAACCCTCTTTAAACCAACAACAAAATTTAATGTTTATTGCCTCTTCCCACATAAGGATTTCCTTACATGTATGTACCGAATGGGTTTTGTGTAGTTTGTGCAGTTACTTTTAGATGTGCTGTGTTCCTATTAACTTTTCTATTAACTTTTTTTAGCCCTCACTGGAATTAGAGACAAAATTTTGTCATTTCA
The DNA here is from genome assembly GCF_000705375.1 of Tinamus guttatus. The sequence continues at coordinate 77,921 of NW_010580625.1, forward strand.
CTAAAGCAAAAAAGGAAACGCTCTCAGCAGAAGTGCTGAGCTGTTTCTGGCTGAAATGCTTTCACCAACTCTAAATTACATTTTAATCCATTAGGTGCTAGGGGCTTTATTACAAAACAACTGATTCAGAAAAAAAAAATAAAAGGCCTAAGCATAGGGAGAGACAAAATGTCTTTTGTCCTTGTAAATAACTCAAAACTCCAAAATTAAAATTAAGTGGTGTGATTTAAGTCTTTCTGAACACCCAGATCAAGAAATGTGCATCTGAAATGCTTTTGATGCAACCAGATTCTTGCAGTCAGTCAGTCTCCTTCTCTGGAGATCTTCAAACCCCACTTGGACACAGTCCTGTGCCACGTGCTCTAGGTGACCCTGCGTGTGCAGGGGGGCTGGACTAGATGACCTCTAGAGGTCCCTTCCAACCTTAAGCACTCTATGGTTCTATGAATCACACCACTGCTAAAAGCGCATTGCTAAATAGATTAGTAAAAACAATTCTTCATGATTCCTCGTTCCTTTCACTGGCTCATAGCTAACAGCCTTCATCTTATAAATGATTTTGATAGAAAAATAATCCACCACTTCCTGTGGTTTTAGAGAGCAGGCTATCAAAATCAGCAATCTGGGCATTTTTGTCTGCTTGTTTTCCACCACAGGAAAATTAATAGGTAAGCCAAAGAGTCAGAAGTGATCATTTTCATGCAAATCTGCTTGTTTGAATAAGGCTATCAATCTAAAAAGAAAAAAAGAAAAAAAAAAAGAGAAAAAAATATAAACACCTTCTCCAAATGATGTTTTGTATGAAATTACAATAATCCTGCTCTATCTCATGGCTCTGCGATAAAGCCAAGATACATTTCTTATTACTTGTTGTTACAATTTACATCCACTGCTCCGTTTCATCATGTCTCTTTTTTTTCTTTTTTCCTCTTTTTGGTCCCCGTTCTGCTCGTGCTCACATACACACGCCGGCGGCCGGCGCGCTTCGTCCTTGGCGACTGGCCCTTCTGCAGTTGCCCTTTCTGAGTGCAGCTTCTCTGCAGGGTTTGTAGGAATGTTTGCCGGCCTCTGCCTTCCTTGCAGCGGCGCTGGAGGCAGGAACCGCAGCAACACGGCCCGTTCGGGCTTGCTCAGCAGAGCTGCACTGGCCACGTCTGTGCTTGATGCTGCACCAGGATCCTGCCCCTGCCCTCCTGCTAGAGCAGCGCTCGCCGTAAGAACCTGCTAATTACTGCATTTGTCCAGGCTTTCTCAGAAGGCCTCCCAAGGCACCTCTTCTTTCAAGAAAAACACAGTAAATCTCCTTAAAAGTCAGGTTTGAGAGTTGTCTAAAATCCACTGTTTGGCGCAGCATGCTTTATCATTGCACGTTCACAAAAATAAATTGGAAATTTCAATATAGCAAGTTGCAGAGCATCTCTCTGAAGGGGATAATAAAAAAAAAAATCAAGTAGCTGCCAAAGTACAGACCCATACAGAATCACATACAAGACTTCTAAATAAACTAAATCACCTCTGAAGACCAGAACATCTCTTCTCGTGATAAAAATCAAAGTCTAATCAAGAGATAACACAGACTTTCGGTTTCAGTATTAGGACTATTAGGATCTGTAAAATGCCTTGGCTTGTTGCCATTTTTATCAGTATTTCCAATCTAAGTATCATTTTAAATGACTGCACTATGTTCAGCATTTCTGATTTACATCAGTCTTAACACTAGTTTACACTTTATTAGTAATAAATTCAAGCAGAAAAAAATGTGTTGGATTACCAAGTGGAAAACTTACTATAACTTACAGGAATTCAGAGGCGCAAGCTTAATTGTTAGGTCAGTATCTCTTAGGTAAAAATTCAGCTGTAGGGGAAAAGCAGCTCCCAGGGAATAAGATTGACAGTTCATGCAAGATTTTAGGACAATAGCTTAAATTAAAACATATACTTGTTCGTACCTATAGAAGTACATAGCATATACACAGTATTATTACCTAGCTAAGGACAGCAGAGATAACCTTGCATAATGTACACAGGAACCTGTAAAAGTAAAAGAGGTTTCACTGGACATACATTGCAAGAACAGCCCTATCTGGCCTATGCAAATAATAATGATTTTTTTAAGAGTTCCAAAAGCCCAGAACAAACGATTCAGTCACAAATAATTTTGCCTTGTGATTAAACTATCAGTTCAAAAAATATATTTCATAAAACATATCTAAAGATAAGCAATAAGGAAATAGTAAATTCTTTTCCATCCAAAATTATAAATAAGAGAGTAGAGATTATAATCATAAAAAATCCAGGCAAAATTATAATAAGAGAGTGGAGATGTTTCATTCCAAAAAGTTAAACAGCTATATGAGAAAGCAGGAAACCAAAGGCTATGCAAGAAAGATGGAAAACAATTGCAGTATATGCAGATCTTCGGGTAATATTGCTAGGATGCAGCAACAACATGCAACGCTCTCAAATTATTATTTGGACTAGTACTACCATAAAAATTCGGTAAATCAAAATTTACATTAAATAGAGCTAGGAGGGGTTTAAGACCTATTAACTATCTCTTAAACATGTGGGATGAGGAGAAAATAGGGGAAAAAAGCATCTTTCTGAAGCTAAGATGGCTTTACTTCCCGCTTTTCAGAATCTGCAACAACTGGG
>NW_010580625.1:81066-102156 GCF_000705375.1 Tinamus guttatus
GGTATCAAGGAAAAGAGCTGTGAAAAAGTGACAAGTGCTGTCCTTCCTGATGGGTAGCACTATATTTATATTTCCTTCACATCAAGTAAATGAATGAATAAATAAATTTTAAAAATATTTCCATTATCAGCTTCTAGTCCTGAGAAAGTGTGTGTATATATATATATACACACACACACAGTCATCCTCAATAATATATGTATCTATATATATCTTTTGAGACAGTTTATTTAAGAAAAACGTATTTTTCATTGTCTAGCGTCAAATGACAGAGCAGAGGGTGTATCTGTCACTGAGGCTCCCAGCAGGGAGCTGCTCCCAGCCTCTCCCTGAGGTCCTTCTGCAGCAGCTCCAGAACCGGCGCCTTCCCTGGGCACCGCTGCTGCTGACAACTATCGGGAATCAAAAAAGCTAAAGAAAATAATCCTATGTTAAACAAACATCTTTGATGTTCTCAAGCCAATCTGAAAAATAAATTGAGGAAAAAGAAAACACTCACAAGCAAAACTGGTCTTTGCTGTTCTTGTATAAATTATTGATATTCCCTAGCACTGTCTGAATATTCATGCAATTCTGAAAGGGATTTAAACACCTAATAGTGTTTCGAGTTTAAAATGGGTGTCCGTTGTTGAGAAAACAATGTTGAAAGGACCATTAAACAAAGTGTTTCCAATAATTCTTAAAAACAAGAAAAGCAGAAGATCCAAATTCAACCTTGAGCGTTATCATCTGAGGAGGCTAAACATAAGGACAGACCCCCCTACATTGTGACTTGCCTAGTTTACTCGAGGCAGTCTCATCAGAGCCTCATGCGGAAGAAAGTCATTCCTAGGCACGTTTTTCCTTGGATCACTTGATGATACAGTTTGCCAGGCTGGTAGCTGAGGCCTCAACCCTGTACTTGGTGCTAGAGGCCACGCGTCAGCCAGGCCCCTGCAGCCGCTCATGCCCACACTGACGGATGGTCAGCGACACCGGCACTACTACAACCTCCTTGCTTTTAGCCATTCATTTGCTCCACTCAGTATAACCTGAAAGCTCGTTTGAATTTAATTTCCTTCACTTTTAATGACTACATCTTTAAAAGAAAATCACATTTAGGCTAAGCTCTCTACGTGGTCCCGGCAAACCCTGGCCACGTACCCGAGGCAGCTCTGTGCTCAGCACAGAGCCTTTCCCACTTCTGCTCTGAAGCTTTTAATACTTTCCTTCCCCTATAGCTTATGGATGGATGGCAAAGATGCACCACTTCATCTTACTTTAGAAAAAAAAAAAAGTACTAATTTTCCAGATGTAAAACTTGTAGAAAGTCAGTTTACTTGCCCAACACAAAGCATCCTCGGTATACACAGCATCAAAATCTATCAGTTCATAAAGTCTCAAAACGATCTTCAGCATTTGTGCACATGCTACAAACGCCGAGTTAAAACTCAAAAGATTTCATGTGGAAGAAGTCGAGCTAAGACCCGTCAGCTCAGTCTGAGAAAGCTGGAATGGAGCCGAGGCTCTTATTACACACTAAATCAAGTATTTTCTTTCTCTGAGTTGTTAGCAATTCTCTTTTTCTTAGTAATGCCCTACTATAAATTACGTTTTAGCACATATATAAGATGTGCACATAGGTGTGTGTATATATATAATATATAAATACACATTTCCATAAATTTCTAACATCGTTTTCTTTTTTTAATTTTAACCTCTAACACAATAGACAGATGCACAAAGTGTTTTTATACTGCAGTAGAAGCTCAAAATATAATCAGTCTTTATGGTCTGAAATATGAGCTTTTAACAACATCTGTGCAGTTATAAAATATAACTCAGCTTCCTAATCACTGTTGGGAATAAGAGTCTTTTCAAAAGTACTACCTATTGTAAATATGTATTAGTGGCACAATGTTAAAATGATTATATTTTTATTTAATTACAATCCACTCTACATGACAGTTCACGTAGTCTAGATCACAATTAATCTTGATTAGTGAAACCTGCAGCATAGTACTGTTCAGAGTAATCAGGATGATTATACAACATATGATCTCTATGTTTCTGTTTTGTCTCCACTGTGGTTATCAGATACTTATCAATTTTCTAGCCGGAAGAAAGTTTAGACAGGATGGCAACATGGGAACAAGCTAACCTGAATATATTTGACTTTGGTTGCACAAAGGCCAGAAGATTATACAGATTTATCTTCCTTTTTTTTTAACATTATTTTCAAAAACCTACTTCAAAGACAGTTTAAGTATTTTAGAAGAAATTCTCTGCTAAAATGAAGACAAGCAATGATGCTATGATTAACCAGGTGCAGGAAAAGAGCACTACCAAAGGAACCTATAGAAATTGACTCTTTATTCTTTAGAGTCACAAAACAGTTCAACCTCCCAATAAACTTTATAATACTTCAATTAAAGCACATACCTAATTTAGATTATAAGCTTTTCCCTAAGAATCACCAGGTTTTAGGGAGAGGTTCATTTTATTTGTACATTATGCCATACACAGTAGGCAATTTTACTAAAAATGGGTCAAATTGATGCTATGACTGCAGGGAGGAAAAAAGAAAAGGAAATCCTTATGAAGAAGAAGAAAGTGGCAGGACAGAGATAGGGCTGGGAAATAAAAGGGATTAGGAATAGGATTTCTATACCTATTCTATACCTAGCACTGTGGTGCGTCAGCACACTGCAGTACAATATTTTTTCTAGTTTGTGTTTCACAGCCACAAGAAATAACACACAAGAAGGGAAAGGCCTTTCTATGCTAGTACATCCAAATTAAAAATATATACGTGCCGCTTTCATTCCAGCATTGCTTCATGGGGAGCACTTGATGTCATTAACTTATCATTCTTTTCTCACACTTAGTAATTAAAAATGTTCTAAATGAACACCTATAGATTACCTACAGCTACAGCTCACTTCCTCTGAGATTGCTTCAGGAATTAAAATCAACAGCAGAATCAACAGTGCAAGACTAAATTAGCTGAATTATGAAGTTTTCAAGTAGGTGTACGTATCTACATACATGCTTTTTATTATCAAATAAGGATAAGTAATAAATATCAGTCTTGAAAGCAGAGCAGAGACATGGTCACAAATTCCACTGATTTTTTGGTACAGTCATATTATTTGGGATATATGCTTCAAGTCACCTTGCAAGCAATATTTTTCCCTTAACCAACAGGTGACATACACCACCAGAGTTCTCTGTTTCCTAAGCACACTCTGACAGTAAAACAGCATCAAAAACATCTTTTTTCTTGCCTTTAGCCGAACCTGAGAACTTCCAGGAGGCCATTTCTGCAGTTCTGATCTAATCACCGGGGTCAACGGAAACCACTGACCATGAAATAGCAAGGAGCATTTTGGTGGTTACATAACGACACCTTCTTGTTAATCAATGGCTGTCATCAGCAAAGCTCTGAAGGAAAGAGATTTGCAATGATTTTGCAATTAGGCAGCTAACGGCAACTATCACTATACAAAAAAAAGGAAATAAGAAAATAAGGGAAGAATTAAAAATCACAGAAAAACAATTATTCCACAGCTGTTCAAGCAAAGCCCAATTTAAGTCCCAAGAAGTCTGGTAAGTTAAAACTGTGTAACTGTGTTGGCAACTTCAAATTCCTTGAGAAACTACTGTAGTTGTATCACTGCCAGTAATATACAACAGATGTTAAATGTTTTTACCGGTATATGCATTATACATTATGCACATTCCCCGAAACTTCATTTTTACAAATGTAGCCAGTCACAGTGTGTCACTTAGCTTTGCTTCATTATTAGCACATTTTGACGAACATTCAACCACCATGAGCCGCTTTATTGGCGCAGGAAGCAGAGCAGGGTAAATAGACAGACTCGCAGTGAAACTACTGCTCCATTAAATGATATCACCCAGGCATACCAAAAAAGAAATCACAATATAAGAGACTAATATATTTTTCTCTTTTTATCATCTTGCTAATCCTGGTTCACCCACAAATTAATATATTAATTCATGTTAATTACATAATTAGAAAATTCCTTTGACTGGGGTCTTTATTTCTACAAAGCACCGCTCTCACTGACTGCACTGTATAAATGATGACAAAGCTTTAATACGACCAGTGAAATTAGAATGCCAGAACATTATACTCTACTGCAAACATAAATATCACAGACAAAATCCACCTTAAATATTGCAAAAACATACTCTCCAAAGTGCAGCCATTACAGACATTTTTTACAAGCCTCAACGACCTCTGCAACACACAAAAGCACCTTTTTCCTACCAACCAAGCTGCCATTTCTCTTGCTGCTACTTCCCGTTAGCGCAGCCCGCACAACTTCCAGCCAGGAACTGGAAACCAAGGGCGGAACGAGAGGAGCTCCTGCTGCAGCACGTGCAGAGGCAGCGGGACGGCAGCCTCCGCGCCACCCGCTACCCAAGGCGCGCGCACGATGCTCCCGGGTTGCCAATGCACACACACGCAGCACTGCTCCTGCCACCATGACCCCCGTTGTCTAAGCCAAGGAATTTCACCAGGGATGTTTTGAAAGAAAAATAGGACTTTCTTCACTTCCAGCTTGATTTCAAAACCTGCAAATCTCTCCGGACAAGGTTTCCGTATTCTATGCACTTCAAAAAAGAGAGCAACCAAGTAGAAACTTTAAATGGAAGCACTGACTTTAATTTTTTTTGATTCCCTTTCCTAATAAATTATGTGGCTCCAGAATGCAACATGCATGACTACTGTACTCTTCCCAGGGAAGGCAGGAAACCTCTGCACAGTTCTTCTGGTTTTCAAAATTAATTTCTTGCCTTTGAAATTATCAACAACAACTACAAAAACCACCAGAAACAAGCTGCTTTATAAACAGGATTAGTTTAATTGTTTCTTTTTGTTTGATTGGTTTTGGTTGGTTGGTTGTTTTTCTTATATGTAGGTATTGATAAATTTTGGGCCTTTTTCGTGCTCTGACCAGTTTTTCACTTGTTTGTTTACCTGACCGTCAGAGTGACCCTCCAGGCAGTTACTCCTCTTCGCCCTTACCTGTGCTCCCGCTCCTCTGCTGCCCGTCTCATCACAGCCCGGTCTGGGCTCCTGCTGATGCCCAGCAAATCGCCCTGCAGGGCCCTGCGGCTGCCCCGGCTGCTCTGCAGCCCCCCGTGGCGGGACAGGCGGATCTGGAAGAGCCTGTGGCTGGACATGGGCATGTAGGTCTTCGCTTGGTGCCAGCCTGCACAGGGCTTCAGATGTTCAGGTGTCCGCGACAGCCTTAAACCTGCTTTGCTCTCCAAGCCCTGAGCTACGTAATGAGCTACTTCCACTGGCATCACCCTATAATAAATATCTGAATATTCGTTGAGGGATGAACAGTTTAGTCATGAATGTTGAAAACAATATAGTGGTTTGGGACTTTAGCCTGTGTCTGGAAAGATGTTTAGGGATCACTGAGTAAAGAGACGGATTCAAATCTCCATAGCTTAATCCAAACACTAGAGGTTTAGGGTTAGGAGAGAAAGCCCCTTTGCCTGAGGGTGATTTTGTAACAGTCCATCACACATGGGCTTCTTGAACGTCACTCGGCAGCAGCTGGGGCTGATTACTGCCAGGCTGGTAAATGGCATAAATCACTGCACTCACTGATCAACAACAAAACTTCTCTGATCCTTCATATTTTAATCATCTATCATTATCCGCTTACCCTTAAAATACGAAAATACAAAGCTATTTCAGCACACATTATATACCTTCTCAGATACATAATGTATTGATTAATAACTTTTGAGTTGAAACTATGAAAAAAGATTTCCACAGTGATGTCAGTGCTTTTGAACAGAAAAAGAAAAAAAAATTATTTCTGAAAACCAGAAACATTATCCAGTACCGGTGGAAATACTTTACGTGAATATTTAGAAGGAATGGCATGGCAAATAATATAGAAAACTCTTAAAATATATTTTTTCATTTAATAATTTTTTTTTCTAGAAAGAGGCTATAAATATAAAACAAAACATAAGCTGAGAAAAAGGATGGTCCAACACTTAGGATGCTAATAATCACTTAAGACTGTAATAAGCGTGTAAACTTTGGCATTTTAACCGTGTCGCTGACTTCTGTTGTGCGTTCATGGAAAGGGACACAGGTGCAGAGACCCAGGCCAAGAGGCAGCCCCTACCCCGGCCTTCGGGGGAGCCGGGCGCTCTGCAGAGCGGATCCTTCCCGGCCGGAGCAGCCCTGCTCCTCCCCGCGCAGGGGGGTGAATCCTCACACCCTTCCCTCTGCTGTGGAGAGGCTACAGGGAGGTGCTGATTTCCCATGGAGCCGTAACAGCAGAACCACAGGAGTTTCTGCAGTGATCAGCTGATGGTTTTATTAGCTCTGCGCAACACCTGTGACAACAATATGTTGTTGCCAGTTTGGTACTGTGAAAATACGTATTATACAAGGCCTGAAGGCACTAGATAAGGGTATGTACAAGCATGAAAAGCTTACAGATCCCCAAAAATAGGAAGAGAAAAGCTCTAAGCCTCTGTTTAATGTTCAGGTTCCCAGGCAGCTCCCAAATCCTAAAATTAAGCTGTGTGCTCATCTTTTTTACAACTTCGGGTCTTATGCTGAATTATGCTTCTTATCTATTCTTGTAAATACCTACAAAACATGGCACTATCACTACTGCAAGTTTCCAAAGCTAGAGAAGGTGCCAGAAGACACAGGTACCTCCTCACTTCCCTAGCATTGAACAGGGAGCACTTTGCTCTGGTGATGTTTCACAGAAGTGAGTCCTATCAAGGTTATGATAGATGGTCTCTTCTATTATGGTAACGAACAGCTGCAAGATCCTCAGTGCCAGAGGAAACACAGTAATCAACTCACCCATTAAGAAGGTTTCGATGCTATACAGCCAAACTTTGACGTTTGATTGCAGGAGCCAGCAGGAAGAAAAATAAATTTGGCTGCAAAGTTGCTAGCTCATTCAAAAGCAAATCTATTGAGGACTATCTGACACATCAAGAGCACGTATATTCTGTAGAATGACACACTCTTTTATAAATTGTCTGGCCTTCTTTGAGAAAAAGCATTCTTAGTCGCACAACAAAGTGCTGATTCTTCATCATAAAGACAATGATTTTGTTGTTGTTTTAAACGCCCTGACATGGTCCTGGATGCTGAGTTAGTTATTATCTTTTATTTAAATACAATCAATTGCCCAATAACATAATCCAGTTTTTCTTTTGAAATCTGAAGCTTTCTGAAAAAAAAACTCTACCTTACTGTTAAGCTTTAATAAGCATGCAAAAATGAAACAAACTTCAGAGGAGAAAGAGGGAGTGGAAAAATAGAGAAATAAAACTGCTGCCTTCTCCACTGAGAAAATTAATTGCAGCAGCCAGACCCTTTGCCCTGCACAAAGACTTTCTTCTTTGCCCAGCTTAGTTGATTCCAAATTCTCTCAGTGACCTCGCCTAGATTAAATCTGCAGTCAAGAAAACATATCCTTCAAATCAACAAATTGGATTAGGGACACTGTTTGCGTTGGGAAAGCAAAGTTTTCACACGCTCACCCAACTTGGACAAGAACTTCTTTCCCCACCCCTGGCCAGGTTACCTAAGTACTTGCTATGTCCAAGACTTGTTTCAGAAAAGATCATAATTGGCTGCAAAACACAAGTTGAGACATTGCTTGCAAACTTCTACAAACTCCTTAAATACATATATATAAAAAGGCAAAGACAGTTCCAGGACAACCTCAACAAAAACAGTATAAAAGGACTCTACAAAATTGCTTGCAGCTTAACTTGCTCACTGGTTTGAAAACCACATTTGAAACCTGCGCAGACTGCTCTGTGATTTCATCAGAATGAAATGTAAAACTTATACAGAATTAATAACAAAACAGTCTAAGGTCAGGAGAGACACAGGGCCAGGTCTCCAGAGGAGCTGTCTCTATTTTCGCCAAAGAACCCAGTGATACCTTTCCTTAAACAAGGTTTTTGCTGGAAAGAAATGCTGAAAAGTTTACATAGCTCTCAGGTACCCTAGTCTTTTTCATATTAAATATTAATATGGCAAGAGTCAGAAAGAGCCAAAATGTCAATGGCTAATCAAAATCAAAATGAAATGAAAGATTTATTTCACTGCATATCCCCACTTCAACACTTTGCATATCACAGGCCATTAAAAAAGCTACATGAAGAGAGATTTAGCTCTACTTTTGAAAGAAAAATTATATTTCTTCAGGAAAAAAAACAGGTAAGCATGCAAATTACATCTCTCTCTCTTGAGAATTGCTTTACCACCTTTTCCACTTGCTTTTCCACTGAATCCTGAGCATACTGGAACACAGAACACTTCAAAGTGGGGGGATGCAGAATGTGCTTTGGAGCCCACAGCTCTGGATAAATCTCAAAGCTTTTCTTGAACTGTTATTTATGTATTTACCTTAAAACTACAGATATTCACTTTAAAGACTGCAGAATATTACCAAATGTTCAACAACAGCAGAATATATTTAAATAAGATAGTAACAAACTGTTTTTCTCTCAAATATGCTCATATCCCATATGCATTTAATCAGGCATTAGCTCTAAACAAGCAGAGTGCTACTGGCCACCAGTGTCACGGATCAAACGTTCTCCATTTGTTTTCCCAAGAGTAGGTGCTAAAATTATATCCCAGGCACAACTGCCTCATCCATACCTAAGTGTGCAAAGGTTAAACTAACATGATCCCTGCTTGAGTAAGGTAGGAGTGGACAAGGGATCTCCAGAGGTCCCTTCCAACCTCCATCCTTCTGTGATTCTGGGATCAACCCCAAGGGAAAACCCACCTCCACCTCCCTCCATAAACACAGCCCAAGCCGGGGGTAGGTCCCACTTCGGTCCTCAGCTTCAGGGACCACACCAGCACACTGGCACCAGTTTCTCCATGAACTGGCAATTTCTGCTTATATATTTTTAAAGGCTGGGATTAACCTTCCCAAGGTGACAGCAGAGGGAAGGTAGTGATGGCGGGGCACCTCGCCCACCTGACACAGCTCCCGTGGGTGAGCCCTGGTGGCACCAGCGACGAGCGTGTTCCTGTCCCCACTGCCCAGCCCCAGGCGCACATGGCCCAACCTCCACACAGAGCTGTGGCTCTTTCATCCAACAGTGCCCATGTTTTCTTTTCCAAAATCCCTCCCTCAGCCCAGAGCAGCCATCGCAGCTGCACACTCCTCTCAACCATCCACGAACCCAAACTCCACGACGGTACTGGCATTTGCAAACATTTGGTTTTACAGCAGCCAGACTTTAAATCTTTCAGTTGTGCAGATATCCACTCAGTCCAGTGGACATTAAATTCTCTAACATGAAGAAGCCAGAACCCCTGCTATTTTGTCAGTTCACTCAGTTGTTTGTGTTTTGAAGAGATTTGCTTTGCAGACATCATTTCCCTCAAAGACAATTCCCTCAGGAATCCCGCACAGCACCTGCCCCGCAGCACCAAAGCACAGCAAGCTGAGAACACTCCAGCATGGGCCCACCCCAGAAGGAAAATTTCTAGACATCCTAAACTGCTAAAGATAATAAACTATTGTATGCAATCAGCAATTCAATAAAAGTCTTCCTTAATCCATGCAGAAACATCCATAAATGCATTACCTAGTTTACAGAAGCAATGAGTATTTCAAGCTGACAACTCACCTTGTTTTTTTTTTTTTTTTTTCTACCTCCTATTAAAAGGGAATTTTGTGATAAAGTGGAGCCCAGCAGTAAAATCTTCTGTTATTGTAAGAGTAGTTAGTAACTTCGCGTTAGCTTAATTAGCACAGTTCTTCAGAAAATCCAACTGAAATGGAGCATAAAATATTCACATAAAACATAAAATTTATAGAAATTATGATTACATAGAAGAAACACATGAAAAATCAATAGTCTACTGCATATTTCTAAAATTCTGACTACAAATTTTGCTCACACCACTAACCCAGGTCTTGTCATTGCCCGATTTGCAAGGCTTTTTGGCTTTCAGTAATACAGTAGCATTGACCATGGTGAAAACAAAAAATAACTCAAAAAAACGCATTATCATGTGGAGGAAATCTGTGCCGTGTTTCCGGCAACTACCAAAATCCGCTGTATCCAAGGCCACAAACAGATGCAGGAGTTATTGCAAGGTAAACCTCTCCCATTCCCAGTTTACGACATCTCAGTCTCTCCGCAGTACAACCTCAAACACCACTTGCAAAACAGCAAAGGGAGAGTAAAAACTGAGGATATATGTTTGGATGAAGCTTTACTTGTCAATTTAAGAAAAAACTCCTCCTAGAATAGCATATTTCACAATATCATTTCCACCACTCAGTGCTCTTACTAAAGTGAACACCTTCACTCCATATTTTCTTGAATGAAATTTGAGCTCCTCGTTGCTCCTTCCAAAAACTTTGCAAGGACCCAACCTGCCTTTCTCCACTAATCAACTTTCACAGTCCCTTATGCTTGAGCAGTGATAGATTGGCAGCTGATGCAAAACTGAAACCATCTGTTGGCACTATTTCCACAGCAAGATTAGTTCTTTGAGGGCTTACCTAAAATCAACCAAAACAGAGACCTGAAAGCTCAGTTAACTTCCTGCTTAATCAAAATTGGAAATTGCTTATAGAAGAATAGCATTTTTGAGGTACCTAAGGGCTACCTTCCATGGTTATGAACAGGGGAACAGCAACAGCCAGCACTGCTATGGATGGGGAGAAAGGGATTCTCCTCATTTTCAGCTGTGGCCTTTCCTAGAGAAACTGTAGTATGTGCATAATTTGGTAGTGGCACACCAATTATGGTATATGCCTGTGGCCTGTACAGGAGAACTTACTGTATGTGCAAGTACAGATATGGGAGCCTTACGTCTACACGAGTACTACAGCAGTGTTCCAGAACATTGTTTCTTAATGGCCTCTGGAAAACTAAACTTCTGTTTCACCCAAAAAATAGTTGCAGAAGATGAATAATATTTTTTGAATAGGAAATGAAATATATTTACAAAAATGTTCAGTCACTGAATTAATGTAGAGACAAACTTGAATGCTGCTTTTAGCAATGCACAAAACAAAACACCTACACTCCTGTTCAACTTCTTTGATGCCTTTAAATACTGCATAAAATAGATCCTGGAAAAGTATATGCCTCTCTTCTAGGGGAAAAACAATAGTGACATACATCGCTTTCTGGGAAAGGGAGGTTGACAAACTTTGGAAGGAGGAGGTACTTGCATAGAAGAGATTGCTTGAATAAACCTTCATAAGCAGTGCTGAGGGTGATAAATTCTGGGCATATGCCACACTTCGTGAGGATATTCATGTTTCACTGAAATCTTATAATCACCTCCGCTTTTTATTTATTGCCAAACCCATCACCTGTAAATCATCTGTGTGAGCAGTATTTTGAAAAGAAAGTCACTGTTTAATTTATAAAACACAGAGCTCTATTTGATATAAGCTAAAATGCTATTTAGAACAACCAACGGGAATCTTCTGATAAGCCAAAGCATGCAGACAAACTTCTGACTAAAGCTTTATACTTCACTTTGTGATCCATTTAACACTATTGGCAATTTAAACTATCCACTGAAGAATTACACGTATTCCAGTAAATTAAACAAGAGAGCTTGTGCTCTCAGAGTTTAAATAATGACTTTGGTGACAGCAAACTGACTATAGGACAGCTAAGAACACTTATATTTTGTACAAAAAAGCAAAATCAGGGATCTTTATCTAGAATACTTTAAGACCTGAGGGATTTTTTTTTTCCCCCCCCAGGAACAGCAGGTCCTACCCGCTCTGTAAGCAGGTTCCTGCACTACTCTGGGGGAAGCCTCAGCACAAGTCCAAACCACAGCTCTATTCTCCTCAGCAGAACAGACAAAACAAGTCAAGGAAAAAAGTATTTGTCAAATTCCTTCTGAATTTGGGCAGGGCTGACACCACTGCAGCCCCTTTCTTCCCTGCATATCTAATTTCCACCCTGTGACTGGACCCACTGACAATTTGTTTCCCACGCAGCTCTAACTCCATCGTTGGCCTTTCCAGCTGCAGAGGTGACAGCCGAGAGTCTCTGGCTACATCTTCAGGCTCCCGGAGTGTTTTTTCCAGGGCTCGGACGAGGACTCCAACTGCACTCAGCCCGTACGAGAGGATAGAAAAAAACAGTTCCTGCCCGCATGCAGGATGCACATCCCACATGACGGGACTCCCTCAGAGAGCAAGAGCCACACGAACCCCCAGAAAGCCCTAGAATCAATTAGGTACCTGCATCCCTGCAGCACATAGCTGAACTACTTTGGTTGGAATAAACAGCTGATCTGTTACTACCATCTCTTTCTTACGAAACACAGAGAATACCCCAGAAAGATGTGCAGATTTTATTAAGAGCAAACCAAACTAACAGAAATTAAAAGAAAAAAAAAAATCCTCCAGCTTGAATACATTTTAATAATTGTAGTTATTTTACACACTCACAAGCTCTTAATTTGGAATGCAGTTTTCAAACTGACAACACACTCCTTTGGAAATCTGCATCTGAATCACCACTGGATTTAGTCCTTAGATCCTTGGAAAGTTTAGAGTTCAGAGACACGAGAGAGCGTGAGAATGGAAGTCAGGTTAGGGCGGTTACCAAGTGCAGAGCAGATTGGCACTACTGAATACATTTTAAATGCCTACGTAAGTCTGGAGATACATATACCTACACACATACATGGTTATAAATTACAGAAGAACTGCTTTTGTCTTGCTTGCACTCACACGGTATTTCTAAAATATTACTTAGCAAAGCATTCTTCAACAAAGCGTTACGAAATGATAAATCCTACTGGCTGCCATCTCCATAAAACATTAATAAAGGAATATGTAGTATGCAATTATTTTGTCATCAACTTTTGGTTTACAAAACAAGCATCTGAGGCTCTAAGGAGCACTCTGCACAAACACTGTAATCATCACGGTTCAGAACTTGTTTTGTGCCACTGAAGAACATCAAAAAGTACCACACACCCATCGGGGCATGTTTTCCAACAACACGTTACATCAACTGGTGCTGTGAAAAAGCCTCACAGCTCCTTCCTGGGTGGCAGCAGAACAGCTCATTAAGCTCCTGAACACAAAAGGGGAAGCCAAGGAAAGGGAACCTACTAGTGCTCACCTGCTTGTTTCCCCCAGGAGAAAACATCCACACACACCCACACAAAGATTTATGCAGTTTTATCAATTTCAAGTTCTTATCAATGATTACAAGAGTTGTCTAATCCATACCTAAACATGCACATCCACAGGCCTTCTTCATTTAATTTGAATTATTTCCGAGTGAAATATACAACATTAAAATTTTCGACTGTGACGAACATAAAAAGAACATTAAAACTTAACATTTACACATTTATATTACTTTTAAGTTTATATGCATGATGCTGGAATTGGTAATATCCCATCTCAATGTGCACTATGCCACATTTTATTAAGCAAGGAATTTGCATGTTGTACCACCAAACACTAATCCTTCCCTGGGAGACCTTCAAATCACTCAGTTCATTTAGGCATAAGGGCTCCCAAGGCCCCGCTATAACATCAACACCATCAGACATCACCCCTTGTACCACATAAGACTCTCAGCCATGAAGACTCATGAGGGACTCTGGATTTTATTATCTGACATAGTTTAGCAAAGTTGCTTTTTATGACTACAACAAAACTTTTTATTCTAATCTTAAATACTAAGCTAATTTTGCAACAAGCAATACAATGATTACTGGAGTAGTCCCAAGTTTCAACAGTCAAAAAAAAAATGATGCATTTCAATACAGCCCAGGAAAAAATAAGAAATATCAAACTGGAGAGGACTCATTTGATTCCAGACTAAAATCTCGGTCTTACCCGTTCCAACTCATGATACTGATTTTTATGTAAATCCAAGACACCTCAATTTTTCAAGACATATTCTCATGCTATATCATTTTAACAAAGAACAGTTAAATTGCAACGAGGAGACCCAAGGCCCTTTAGAGTGGAGCTGTAAGCAAACAGAGGAAAGCAATGGTTCTGGTCAAGTAATCCCAGTGCTCCCAAGGTAGCCCCTTGAATTTTCAAATCAGGATCTCTAAACATTTAGAGATGGCAGAACTCAGGCTCATGGAATTAGTTCATAATGTTTAATTAAAGCAATGGAATTTGGACCTCTTAATCCTTAATACATTCCTTTGTGCCCACTTAGCAATACTTGTGTTATCTGCCACAGTCAGTATGTCTATCACACACAGTTCCTCAATCGCTGACTCAACTGCAACTCTGTAACTTGCCGACATCTTAAGGAGTTTTATAGTAACTCTTAAAGCATAATATGATTTCCATTTTTTTATGGAAGTAAATAAAACTCATATTTGTTCCGAACAAATTAAAGGGATGTTTCAACAGGAAAATGAATCTTTCATTTTTACAACCTCCAAAACACACAAAATGTACAGAGGGTTTATTTAGCATCAGTAGCACATTTTAACATCATGAAGTACCCCATTTTTGGCAGTTCTGAGCAACTGGAATTAGCTTATTTATTTGGGATTAACACGGCAACTTAACCAGATAGCATGACACTTACAGTGATTAGATCAATGAAAATAATGCCTCCAAGTCTGACCTTAGCAAAATAAATATTGCAATATTTAAGGAATAAATAAATAAATAAATAAATAAAGAGTCCAACAAATTGGTGCAGGACGGCTACTGGTAAACTGTGGCATTAACACTGAGTTTCCCATTAAAAGAATATTTCACTAAGGAACTGAGAGCAATCTTGTCAAGTTTCTATAAGGATGCTTCCATTTTGAAAAATACTTTTAATATGTGTACTTCCAGTCAGCATTCATTTACATACACACACTAATTTTCCTCTTTTATTGGTTCATTTCTAGATTTAACGGACACTTAGATAATTGAAATTTTATATAGAGTAGTAAACAAAATGTAGGTCATGCACTGATTTTAATGTTTTTATAAGCCAAAATTACTACCAGGTAATCTACATGCATCTTTTTATTTATTGCAAATAGTTAAAAAACATACTTCATTAATGTATTTCTACCCTAAAGCTTTTTTGAATGTCCAAATTATTTCCCAATTGCATCTCAAAATTAAACTCTTTAGTTTTCATCTCCATACCCTAGGGCTTTACTGCACAACGTAACATATTTTAATATGGTTAAATGCTACTGATGTTGCAAAATGTTATTCCTTATTGAAAATGGTCATTAATATTACTTCATACCTCAGAGAGTATGGTAGTAATTTGGTAATAAAACACACTATTATCATCGTCTTCTAATAACCTGAAAGTGTTGTAATCCTAAGGCTCTAAATGTGTTAGGGAATATTATTAGAACCAGCACATTCTGGTCATTATTTAGATGGGAACATTTCCCATGTCTCTCATACCTCATTCAGTAATTGCACACTCCTGCTATAATTAAATTTGCCTATTTTAAATTGTCCGTAATATTGTAAGGTTCATTTTCTGGTCCTGTGGGACACATCATTGACTCCATTTTGGGCACAACACACTTTTTAATGATATATTTTAAATTGTTTATTTTTATTTAAGTGACTGCCTAGAATAATAAGTTAAAACATTCTAAAAATGCTAAAACATTTTAAAGTTGGGGGAGCTGCCCTCAATAGATGAGTGAGATGTTTTCCCTCAAGTGACTTGAATGACTTGCCCATGGTCTTCCAGGCCCTGCTGCTTTGAGAGAAGCAGGGAATTGGAGACCCCCAGATTCAGGGGAGCTCAAATCCAATGTCCAGCCATTGGCAAGGAGGTGTCAGACCCCAGGTTTTGGGACGAGATGCACAACAACAGCGGGGTCCGCACACAGCATCCACCTCCTGCCATTGCCAAGCGCTCCTCAAAGCCTGACCTGGCATCGCTCGAGCTGGAGAACCAGCCGGTTTTAGAAACACCCTTCTGCAGATATTCTTCCTGGCATGATAGCAAATCTTTAAAATTGACCATTTGCTTATAGCACCTATTCAGGCAAGAAAAGGGTTTATTATAAAATGCTGAATCCAACAAAATTTCATAAATGAAGAAGGAAAAAACACTGAGGTTGAAACACTGTGTATTTAATCATACACCTAACCATGCAACTGTGCAAATTACTCAGCGTGAACAAAAATGTGAAGATGTGCATTTTGCAAAACTGGTATCATTCAATAGTATTAAATTTCCGCAGCTGAGTCCTATCAGTCTGATAGGATCATGACGCATCGTGACTGGATTGCTGCCGCCAAGCCCTGCAAAAAGAGCACACAGAGACGCGGGCTGCTTCCTTCCCTTGGAAAAAAAAAAAAAAGGCCATTTTCCTCTCCTAAATAGATGCCTAAAAACAAGGGTCTCATAAGGGATTTGCACAGGATCATATGCCCAAATAAGCTGCAAAATTTAAATGCACCAGGCAAACCATAGAAAACAGTATCCAGCCAACTCTACCGAGGGAGGCTGCTCACCCCTTGGCAGCCTCAGCAAAACTGCGAGAAAGGAGCCAAGGATACAGAGCAGCAGAAAGTCACAACTCCCAGAGAACGGCAGCTGGCTTCAGTAGCTGTTGTGATAACAGAAGGAAGAAAAGTGTATTTATATAGGGAAAAATAATAATGCTTAAAACAGATTTCAAAGTTAAGTGAAAGTTATACAGTTCGTATGCTTGTATAGATATGGGAGGCAAACATAAAAGGCTGTAAGAGATAGAGCTCTGGAAGAGAAATCAGTTAAAATCAACTACCTCAATTTAATGACATAGATAGAATTTATTGAAACGGAATACATATTATTCCATGCATTTCTCCGCAAGCATCTCTGATGTTTTAAAATGTACACAAGGGCAAGATCCCACACAAATATTTACTATTACATTTCTATTACATAACAAAAAAAAAAACCAATCATTTTAGGCTCAACTAACCTAAAACGGAGATGAAAAATCTTAATTCAGCTATCCATCAATGTTAAGAGAGTAAAAGCATCCAAGAATGAAGAGAAATTCCAGGAGGAAAAAAAAGTAGATTCAAATGATGGATACCGACAGTTTTGACATTCTGAGAAGGGTTCACACTGTTTACAAACAGCAACTGCTATGTTCAAAAATATTATATTATGAAGAACACTACAGAAAAGCACTCAAAAGTCATTATAAATACGGCATTTCCTGCATATTAATACTTTGAATTCCCACTTATAATTGCCCCGACACATACAAAGTCTGTGACATACTGAGTCACAGTGAGCATATCTCAGTGCTGATGCACACGTGCATGACGAAACATAATCCTTCTGCAAAGGCCAAAGATTTTCCCTCTTTCTGCATTTTTTTTTTTACTGTATAACTACAGCAGGAGGTAATATGCCCCAGTCAAAGAAAAATATTTTTTATCTTTCACAAATCCCAACCTGTCCATTTTTGCAATAGTGAGATAATAGCATTTAGGGAATAATCCTGTACTTGACACCATTCGTGCTCCTGGAGGTCAAAACTCAGCAGACAATTGTCATTCAGGAATGAAAGAAATGCCACTTGTTTCTGAACAAGGTCAACCACCAGATAAGTGTGTTACAAAATTACCTTCAAAATGACATTGTTATCAACCCAAATCATTCAGAATTTATAATCCTTACCCCCCAAAACATTCTAAAAAACTATATTTTTAATTCTTATTCAAACCAGACAAAATCCAACCATGGGAGACAAAACATGTAATATGTAGATAATTAGAAAGAGGCAATTTGGAATTTCATAAAGAGTATTTAGCCTCCATTAGAAAATGTTTAGGAGTCCACAAATCAGGATGGTTGAAGAGTCATGCTCAATAACTGTCAACCTAAATAGAAAATATAACTTTGAGTTTTCAAGTAGCATTCTTATTTCAGTATTTATATTTTAAATATAACATACTGTAAAATCTTGCAGTGTTATAAAATAACTTCTTCCAATAGAACTTTATCATTTTTGAATCTTGTAAGACAAAACAGATACACAACAATAAAAAAGCTTTCTAGCTGGATTTTTCCCCTAAATATATTTTTATATATATATATATATGTGTGTGTGTGTGTGTGTATATATATGTAGATATGTGTATATATATGTAGATATATATACACGCACACACTTGAAAGATTCCCAAATACCAGGAATCCATCCAGCATGTGCAGTCATTTGTTTGTATTTGCAATGTACTTCTTATTACGTGTTGAAAAAATACTGAAATTGCCCACGTATGTTTTAATCCATCTTCTCTTATAGTGACCTATTTCCAAACAAATTACAGATTTTGCAACATTTCAATAAAGAAACAAAAACAAAGGTTAGCAAATACAAATCCTTCTTTATTTCCTCACTATACAATATAGCACTTACTAATTTTCACTAACAGAAAAAAAAGACCATCTCTTCCACAACTAGGGCTTCCAAAAATTACATATCTCACTCAAAGAGACACAGGCAGAACATCAATCCGTCTTTTAGAATAACGACAAACCACTGCTGCTACTAATTAATAATCCTTCAGAAAATTTTCTGAAAGGATAACAAGAGTCATCCGTCTTCTTTTAAAATAATGATAAAAAAAAAATCAAAAATTATTAGAAGATCCTGAGTGCAATTAAAGAGCTCCAACACAAGAGGTAGCTAGTGTCTCCATCTTCTTAGGTACTATTCCGAAACAAGAGAGAAGACAGAATGGGAAATGATTTGCAGCTTTAAAAATTAGAAAAATAAAAGCTCACTCGCTCTCTCTGTGACTCCAGTATTTTCTTGAAACTGCCCCTAATTCTAGGCATGTTTTCATATGGCAAATACACATTTTTGAAAGCACAACAATATTGCTACCGAAGATATAATTATAAAGGTGCAAGTTTTCAAACTAGTGAGGTATGTTAATTAAAACCTGGCACAGTTGCAGGAGAAAAAAAAATCAGCTAAAAGGAATATGCTGCATATAACATATCAAGTTGACTATAATTATTACCTGTCCTTTATAAAGATGTTCAGAAGACTAAAGTTTCAACACGGTACATCTGATAATTTTAATAATCATTTAATACAATGGACAAATCTATCAAAATCCCATCCCGCCCAGGGACTGTTACTGTAAGGCTGTTGGAAGTGCACACCAGGAGCTCCCACTGCTTCCAACTGGCAGTGATTAAACATCTGGTGGTGACAGCCTGAGCCCAACTGGCTCTTTCACCGATAGCTTCTCCCTGTCCTTGTGCATGTGCTGAGCACTGTAGGCGAACACTCATTACAGAGAATGACATGGGTCTGCAGAAGCCCGAAACTCGAATCGCTCACGGGCGCCCACGACAGGTACAGTGCCTGGTTTTGGGACGTGTGACCTCTCAAAACTGCCACAAGAACTGGAACAGTCTCCAGCCAACAGAGACACAATGTCCACTTATACATGTATACACATGTTCACAAAGACATGTGTCCAAATTTCAGATTAAGAGGAGCTCTTAGAGGTAACTTCATTAGAGCAGGCCTTCATTAGAGCAGGCTCCCATATTTAGCTGACATTTCTCCAGTGGGTGTTCACTAAATGCACAAGGTCATATCATGACTTATATTTACCACAAAACCAAAGCTAAGAGCAGTCTGCAATCCTCTACTTGAAATGAATGAGCATTCTCTTTTTTAATATACAAGATTTCTTTTGGGGGAAAGAGGAGTTGGGAGAGTATTATTGCTAAGTGCTACTGTAATGTGCAAGATAGAGCATCAAAATAAATGGAAATCATACTACCACACTTAAAACTTCTACCAATACTAATGTTCGAACTGCTAATATAAAAGCACTTATATGTGCTCTGCAGTGAATTCAGTAACAGATTACTATAGCATAAAATTAATCAAAGTGTAAGAAAACAGTAAAAAACAAAAATCATCTTTTGAGACAAAAAATAGCATGCCATTTGCTTTCTATCATATTCTTGCTAAGCATTTTAGCTAGGCACCTAAAAACTATAACAACTCTCAATTTTTACTGATAACTGGAATAGTCAGTATGACCTGAAATTTTCTGTTCTGACTTGCTTTCAGGGCTCTTCACCATAACATGGAAACAAGCCACTATGTACATTTTAACCAGCAAAGATAAACTGAAAAGCCTTTCTTAGTGTGCATTTTTTTTCCCCAAAGTCGACTCTTTAACCTAAGCAGTTAAATACACCCAGAGTTTCCCATATTGTCACCTACACTGCAGAGTTTAAGCTTTTCCCAGCTTCCTGGGGGCCGCAGGTGACACTCGCAGCCTCCGTGGGACGGCCGCCTTGCTCCTCCCGGCTGTGCCGGGAATGCCGGGCGGCCCGGCTGGGCGCTGACATTTGTTCAACAGGATCAATGCAGGGAAGTTGATCCTGAACTACAGACACACTGGAGCACCAAAGGGGATTAAATATCCACGAGGGCAGCTGGCTACCATTTTATTGTGGCTTGAAGTCGAGCAGAACAAGCTACATGCAGCCCGGCTGGAAAGCCAAGCCAAAAGGCCCAGAGAGAGAGGAGCCCTGATCCAGGACAAGCCTGCATCAGGTCCCGCTTCATTCCATGCTTTTCATGGAAACTGTTCCTGGCTTGTGCACGGGCTCCTCAGCAAGCCTGGCGTGGTGAGAGGCCGGACACTGGCATGAACGGGTGCCAGCAAAGCGGTGACACGGATAACAAACCTTCCCTTACAAGTCAGCCGCTTCTGAGGAACGGCTCCGTGGCGGCGGATACTGTGTCTGGAGTCCCTCAACGTCAAGGGAATTTGGCCTTTGGGCACCCAAGATGTTCCTTAGAACAGGAACTTAACGGCAGCTGGAAACAAGGCTGCAGAGGCAGCTGCAAAAGCCGATGTCAACTTCGTGACTCTTCTATTTTTAAAAGATACTTCTAATTTATGTACATATACACCGATGCTGATACTGCTAAGTTAAATAAAAGTACTTAGTGTGCTATTAAACAATGAAAATCTTTTTAACGTAAAGTTCATATGAAAGAAGCCCGTGTTACAGTCTAAAAAAAAAAAAAAAAGTATTGATGAA
>NW_010580626.1:0-24965 GCF_000705375.1 Tinamus guttatus
TTGACAGCGAGATTTTCCGCACACTCAGGAAAACCTTTGTTCATTAAATCAGTAGCATGTTATTTTTAAGACCATATTATTGCAAAGTTGAAGTAAATTGAAGTGATGATTTCCAGATTCCAGTCTTCATTGGTCTAACTGGATTTTTGCTACAAAGTAATTCAATCTCTTCATTGGCATAGTTTAATATTCATTTTTTTTCACTTTCCCCCCAATATACAAAGCTGTTTTTCCAAATTTTGACCAACTTCCATGTTCTTCTAAAGATACATTCAAATACATTTCAGTTGTTTTTATCCTTTTTATTTATTATCTTTAAATATTCATGAGTTGCTAAGGAATATTTTGTTTTCATGGAATGTATAATCTGAAAATGGTGAATAAACTTGAATAGAAGGTCTGATATTGTTTCGAGGAGCTGGATTTGTACAGTGGAGAAAGAGAAGAAACAAGCTTTGGGGTAGCTTCTTGAAATGACGGTAACTTTGGGGGATTATGTGTAAAGACTTGGTGAAGAAAAATCTATTTTAAGGTCACGCATCTTTACTCTTTCTCAACAGTGTGTTTTTTTGTCTTAAGTTAAAAAAGCGTTCCTTTTTTTTTTCTTTTTGCCCTTTTCACTGTGAGAAATCTCATTTCTCCTTTACATTCCTGTGCACATAGCTTTGCTTTCCCTAGTTTATCATTTCCTCCCTTTGAAATGAAGGACTTTAGTTTTATGCTTGCTTTTATCTTTCCATTTAATTTAAATTCAGTTGGTTTGTGATCTCTTGAGCCACGATTATTGCCTACAACCAATCTCCCATGATCTTCTTGTTATCTATCAAAAATATGCCTAAAATAGCACTGATGCCTGTTGGTTTAGTGACTGTGTCATGAAAAAGAGAAACAGTTATTCATGTCTGGGAATAATTAAAACTCGTTCATTTTAGTATAATTTATTTTCCAGTTTGTATCTGGAAATTAAAGAATTGCAGATTGGGATTCATGTAATTAATATTTATGTCTTTGCACCTGTGATGAGATTTCTGTCCATATTCAGATTTATAGCAGATAATTTAAAATCTTTATGTTGTAGTTGCAATTGCTTTTTCCTCATCTTCTCTTGTTATCCATTGTTAAAACTGGGCTTTAAAGAAGTATTAGGAGGAAGGAGAAAGGTATAGGAATTACTTGATTTGACACTGTTTTGTCTCAGAAAGTGCTGTTGCATCTTTCTGAAGTGCTGGTAGAACAAGCTAGTATAAAGTGGCCCATATGGATTACAGATTATAATATCCTGTTTCACATCCTGTCTCAGCAGTTCACAATCAATATATTCCCCAGATCCTTGCATTAATACAAGCAAGTTTTCAGTTATATCTGTAATGTGTTGCTAAGGATCAAATGTTTTAGAAGTTGAAAACTTTAAAAATAGATTATAGAAATGTATTTAAAGATAAAAACCCCGAAAAGGTGACTTTTACAAAGACAAAAATAAATAAAGAATAATAGAAATTGGAACTTCTGCCTGCTTGCTACCTTGCATGTCCACTGCTTTTTATTTTTAATTTTTTTTCTAGCAGCTCCACCAACCCCTGCTTAGCTTGCCTCCATGGGCCTATAGTTTGTATTTGTAAAATAATAGTAGCTTATGTGTTTCAATTATATTTCTGCTCATTGGGCATCCCCTTCAGAATGTGGTTCTCCTGTTTTGCTCTCTCTATCACTGCAGAGTGCATCATAAAATAACTTTTATAGGAGCAGGACTTTAGGGGTCTGTGTGAAGCAAGACATGGGGCAGTTACTGGAAAGAAGGGGTCCTATATGCAAATAAGCCTTAAATTACTGATTCCTCGAGCTGTGCAGTATTTGTGAGGCATGGTGTGTTCTTCCCAATGTCCTATGGTTTCTATGGGTGAAAGATGAGGGGAGAAACACCTGTCAGTTAAGACTCAAAGCACATCTACCTTATACGTTCAGATAAAATTTACAGAAAACATGAGGATAACAGTGAAATTTGCATATGGTCCTACTTAGAGAATGAGTAAAAATTCAGAAGTCTTCATTAGGGTTTTTTTTTTTTTTACTTTAGAAATACTGGAGAAGAAATCCCTAATTTTATATTATGAACCATTCAATACTGAGATATGTGACAAATATATTTGCCATATATTTTCAAAAATAAATTGAATGGTGTTGATAGGAATTTATAATAGAAAAACTGGACATACAGATATGATGCAGGTTTCTACAGTTGTCTTTGTTCCTTGGGAAACTTATAAAATTTTGACAGCCAAAACAAGATCCTATTACTCAGGAGGAAAAAAAAATGTCTTTGCATTTAATATAGGAAATAATGTGTTTCATAGCCTCTTTGTCACATATTTATTTCTTATCCTTGCAAGTATTATCTTTGATTTCTACTGCACAATTATATTAAATGGAAGTATGAGTAGTATTAAAGAGAAAATAAAACCCTCTGTTTGAACATACAGAGCTGAAGTTCTAAGAAAAAAAAGAGAGAGATACTCTTTTAAAGGCCACATGAACATAATACCCTAGGAGCACAAATGTGTTTCTAGTGGGAGAATGACATTTTTGTAAAGATTGCAAAAGCATTAAGCTTGTTACTTTTTAAGCTTTTTAGTAGGGGTAAGATAACAGTATCCGAGTTACGGAAATGTCAATTGAACTGACAATTTCAAAGCTGGTAGCATGTCTGAATACCTTCCTTCTTTTTAGAGCTCTTGCTTGAATTCATTTATTAAGCCCATAATATGAAGACTGACAGTGAAATCTCATTATTGACTCCTTGTCATTTTGAAATGATGCCCATTTCAGGACTTTATTATCAAATTGTTTGGTTTACTTAACAAGATAAATAAACACTAACTTTACTTTCCAAATTATTTGTATATTTATAAACATGAAATTGCTGATGGTCTTTTGCAGTTATGTTTTTTTTGACTACCATCTCCTGATGAAGTTATTTCATTTCACCTTTGCCATCAGGGACTTGCATTCTTTTTTTCATTTCTGTTGAAGTTGAAATAGGCATAATTCCAGTCATGGTGTATTTCTTGCTTTCAAAATGTCCACAATTAGCAAACAACAACTAATTATCTTACTTTTTGCTTTCTCAGCACACCTGGGTGTTCTTCCTGAGCATGAAGAGAGCATTTTTTATTCACCATGCCCCCTAATTATTGCATTCTCCTCCCAAGTTTAAAATATGAAAGTGATTTGCTCTCCAGTCTCCAGATATTTTGTGAGTGGTCAGAGGTCAATTTGAGATTTATATACTGTAGTACTCTAATAATATTAAGAAAAGTGACAAAGAATTTTACAGAAAATTATTAAGTCTGCAGTATTGATTGAAAAGAAAATTATTATGGGAGTCTTTTCAACGTATATGTCTACCACCATATAAGCACAAGTTAATTAGATAGTCCTGGCTGTGATTTCTGTCAAAATCGAGATTTTCTTTTTCTTTTTTTTTTTTTTTGGTCATAAAATGCACATTCACAGAGCAAATATAACTTTAAAGGGGGCAAAATTATTTTAGTCATGATAGTTTGTTTTGCAAAAACTCACATCTGTTTAAATTGGGTGTGTGTCATATATGCTCAGTAAGAACATGCATATATTTTTCACAGCGACTTAAGCTTAAAAATTTAAAACAAAACCCAGAAAACTCCCTCTTCAGTAAAGGAACTGCCACATCTAGTGCATTATTAAAAAGCATAAAGCTTTAGGTATTTTTAAAACACTTTTTGCTACATTGGCTGAATATAGCAAGGCAATGCAGATTTCTTTCTTTCTGATTTACAGAGAATAAGGATTGTTATAACCCAATAAAACTTATTCCATTCAAAATTTAGCAGCTAATGCCTCAGAAGATTTTTAGTACCATTTAGTACCATTTTAGTACTATTGGTGATTGTGCAGAATTTCATCAGTTGTGGATCTCTGAAAAAATAGCTTAATTTTCTTCAATAGGTTCATCCATTGATCATCCTGAGGCTAAGATCCAGATGTTTGTGTCTGAGTGCAAGGAATGGGATGACATACTGACCTGCTGTTTGTGTGCTAGAGAAGTGCAGCAATTTCTGCATTGTCACACCGGACTGTCAGCTCATGTGAAAAGAGATGTTTTTAGAGTGTAGTATCAGCTCAGTGGGTAGGAACACATGCATCTGTTCTGACATATGATATATCCTTTATTTGCAATGAGGATCATGTTCTAGTCTCTCTACAAAATATTTGTTAAAAGGTTATGAATTTCCAAACTTATCTCTCTAGAAGTCCTTAAATGGCAATATCTGCCCTTTTTATCTGCACAATGAAACTTATTTCTAATTTTTTTATTCCTTGGAAAAAATACTCATGAGACCTTGGTGGTAATTTTGCCTAACTAGTGTTTTGAAATATCCAGAGGAAGAAAGCAGAAATAGGAGTGTTGCGGCCTTAGTACTTTTGCAAGAATATAAGGAACTGAGGTAATGGGATTCAAAGGTCACCCAGAGGAGAAGAATCGTGATCGTGGGCAGTTTCAGGGGGACTGGACCGGCCACAACCAGATAGATGTCCGGGAGGCCCAGCAACAGAGCACCGAGAAGAGCACCAATCAGCTGCAAGCTTACTATGCATGGACGCTATAGCCCAACCAATGAGAATGCTGTTTCTTAGCGCGTGTCCACGTGTACGGGTGTCAGAATGGTATAAAGCTCTGTTGCAGACAATAGTAAAGCGAGTTGAACCTGCTTCACATTGAAGTGTTGTTCACTCCATCTCGCGGGGTGGGCCTCAGCATAGGAGTATTGACTGTGGCTTTTTAAAGTAATTTTCTGAGTGTTTTCTCTTATTGGAACAAAAGCTGTCACTGTCTGCCTCCATTATAGCTTGGAAATTCCAAGGGGGTAGGAGAAGCAAAAGTGACAGATTCACTTTAATCTATTATTTAGGGAAACACATAAAATCATATGTCGACAACACAAAGGGATGATGAACACCTGATAGAAATGCTTGATTGGCTGAAAGTTCCCAACACTAATTTTAATGGAGTGAATCTGATGTAATGAACCAATTTGTGTGGCACCCAACTATTCCATTGCGAGTGCAGGTAGGGAGGATAGAAACAGGGCTAGCAGACCTTTTTATATTTGCAGATGCCAAAGCAATTTTAGACTTCTTAAAATAAATATATTGCTTACTGTGATTCTGAATACAAATCACAGTTGACTTTTATCAGTCAAGTATTTTAAATGGGTTACAGGGAAACAGGTTCTATCAATCAACACTGGTTTTCGTGAGAAAGTTGACAAGCCTGGCGGTACTTAATTCCTCTTTCAGCAAAGACTAGAGAAAACCATTCACTTCTGAGTGCTCTGTAAGGACTCCTTTTTCAAAATTGGTGCCATCTCCAGTTTGTTGCAGGTTTCCTCATTTGTTATGCTTTCAGCCATTGTTTCTCCGTGTTCTCTGTGGGTGTGTGGTGTTCAAGGAATGAGGTAGCTCTCCCAGCCCACAATGCAGAGAAGAACACTTTTTTTTTTCTTTCCTTTCAAAAGTGATATGTGTGGAGTCTGTCTATTATTAGTAAGACCAGAATGTGGCTTCAGGCCTACTGAGAAGAATTAGACAGAGTAGCATGTTGATATAGGGTAATTTTCTGAAAAGGACAGCTTGCCTTCAGTCATGACTTCAGAAGAAATTCCCTTCCAAACCATAAATGCTATAGACAACTGCAAATATAGTCTATTTACAAGTTTTTGGACCAATTTAATTAAATAGGAAATCTAAAGAACATCTGTTAATTCATTATTATGATAATTATCAGAAAATTATTGGACACCAGCTACTAAATTCCTTAAATGAAACCATCATCGATTAGGTTTAACTGAGAGACTAATTAATTGGTTTACATTTGAATTCTTGAAAATTTCATTGTATAGTAGAAATCGCAGTGTATACCAGTACAGATTAGGGGTTGACCTCCTGGAAAGCAGCTCTGCGGAGAGGGATTTGGGAGTCCTGGTTGACAACAGGTTAACCATGAGGCGGCAGTGTGCCCTCGTGGTCAAGAAGGCCAAGGGGATCCTGGCCTGCATCAGGAGGAGCGTTGCCAGCAGGTCGAGGGAGGGGATCCTGCCCCTCTCCTCAGCTCTGGTGAGGCCGCACCTGGAGTATTGTGTCCAGTTCTGGGCTCCCCAGTACAAGAAGGACATGGAGCTTCTAGAGAGGGTCCAGTGTAGAGCCACCAAGATGATTAAGGGACTGGAGCATCTATCGTATGAGGACAGACTAAGCGAGCTGGGCCTGTTCAGCCTGGAGAAGAGAAGGCTGAGAAGAGACTTGATCAATATGTTCAAGTACCTGAGGGGTGAATGTAAGGAGGATGGGGCCAGGCTCTTCTCCGTGGTGGCCGGGGACAGGACAAGGGGGAAGGAAAAAAAAACAAACCCGCCTGGATGCCACCCTGTGCCACGTGCTCTAGGTGTCCCTGCTGGAGCAGGAGGGTTGGACTAGATGATCTCTAGAGGTCCCTTCCAACCTTAACCATTCTGTGATTCCGTGTAATCAAAATGTGTGGTAATTAATAAATTCTAATAAGAAGGTGTGTGGTGCTTTGGAAAATTAAGTAGCAGACTGAGTCTATGCTTTCAACACAAGCTAAATAGATATCTACATATATAGTATCTTTATTAATAATCATCACAGAGCTCGTCATTGGCAGAGCACTTGAGGAATTCTCTGTAGTTTGTTCAACAGAGTTGTAAAGTAGCTGTATGCTGTCAAGGTGGCAGATTGGCGAGCTGATTTGCTTAAAATGACTGCACAAATTTGAAGTCAGGGCATGATCAAATGTTTTTGCTGTCCATCGTGCGTTTCCAGCACTGGTCTAGCCTTTCGTTGTTTGGTCAGCAAACATGAATTCAAAATAAGATTTTATTTTGATGCTAGATCTTAGCAAAGGGCTCCAAAGCATTTGCAAGTGAGCATCTAGCAACCTGATGTGGAAGTAAACTTTCCGATTATGTGAAAACTGATTTTGTTTAAGTGGGAAGACATTAATGGGGTAGATTTGTTTCAAGTTTCATGTAGAGTGAATCTCTTTCAAAAGATTAGCGTAGTCTTCACTAAGGTTGTTTTAATAGCTAGCAGTGGCATATCTCTTTTTACGACACTCTCCTGATTAAATATATGCAAATTTATACACGCTGACGCTGTTTATACATAACTTCAAATCCTCTCCTTCACTGCTCTCCTTTGACATATATACAGTATAGAGGGATGCATAGTATAAGCACTTACAACAGTCACAAATTAATGATGATGTCTAATAGGAAAATATTTGTTGTCGTTACATCTGTGACCATATTTGAAAAAGTGGGGGACAAAATGAGCCAGTGTGTTTGCCTGAGCTTTTTTTAGCAGATTCTCTTGCCCTCTTAGGTTTCCCTGGAATTAGAGGGATTGGCAAAGCAGACAGGTGTTTAAAAAACCTTAACCAGTTGCACCCACGCGGCTGCCTGTGTTGCGCTGCTGGTTTCTTTATGGGCCTATCACTTTCAATGAGCAGCGAGTCCATGTGATCAGTGGCTCTGATAAACTTGTCAATGCCTTTTTAAAGCAGGATTCCCCAACCTATTCCAGTCAGCTCTCTTCCTCCCTTGTCCTTTTTTTCATCATTTCAAGTAGAATCTTGATAAGACAGAGAGATGTCACGAGGAGCTGTGTGTAGCCAGCTCGGGCTACAACTAATTTGTGCAGGAAAAAATTAAATCAGGAGGTAAATTATTTCATGATTGCTCTTTCCCAACAGAGTTGGGCATCATTCTGAAGAAAATATCAAATAATTGGTTTCAGGCCATGTCAGACACATGCACTTCCCCTCACTAATGGCTATGTGAGGTAGCACTAGGCCTCGGGGTTACCACATGACTGAAAATAGCTTAGTGCCAGGCACAGCAATAGAGACAGAGCACATCATAGGAAATGAAGTGGCAATAAATGCAATCTATAGGGGAAATGTGCTTCACTTGGAGTTTAATATATTGGCTTGGAAGCTGGCAGTAAGCCATGCAACAATTGTTTACCTTTTTGTCAGCATCTGCATCTGTTCTGTCTCGTAAATAGCACTTAACTTTCTGTCCGTAAATGCTGGATTCAATAACAACTGTTAAGGGATTTCCTTTCTTTTTTTTTAATATTCCATAACAAATGCACACTACAAACAATGTTTGCCTTAGATTAACAAGGAACAGACATTAACAGGGTCAAAGGGATTTGGTTGGGAACATTTTATGGCTTCTTGGGTTTGCAGTAATTGTGTCTGGGTGATTTGAATGTATCTTGTAGCCTATCCAAATTAAACTGTTAAAAAATGCTGGCATGCAGTAATGAAGATGATCTTTATAATTATCTTAAGTACTGTGGATAGAAAACTGCTGGCACTGTTTGTAACAATTTAGTTATGTGCAATATTGTGTACTACATCTGCTATGCAGAGATATTAAGTTACCTTTTAGACAATGGAGAAATAAGTGATTATACCCAGCAACACTAATTATTTAAAACCTAACAGTTATTTTGAAAAACATACAGCAACATGCCATTTGAGTAGAGAACTGTGATCTCATGTCCATAAAAAATGAATATATTGTTACTAAATGCAAGGAAAAGAATAATGCAGTTTATATACTGGCTCTGTTTAGGAGATAGTTTCCAGATAAATGCTGTCATAAATGCAAGATTGTTATAAATTATAGCTGTTAGTCCGTAATCCCAGCAATCACCCGCACACTCAACCTGGTGGGTAAAAGGTCAAGCTTTATTAGCCGGCTGGGGACGGATCTCTTACAATGCCTGAGATCCATGCCATCTGGGGAGAAGTTCGTGTTTTTATAGACAGTTGCAACTCTCTCATACATTATTTTACGGTTATCAGTTCTTCACGGCTGATATCTTATCTCGTGGTTGCAGCAAGAGCAGGATGACGCAGCATAAGTAGCAAGCTGTGTTTACAGAAGCAGATGGAGAGATTAGGTGCAGCTTGCAACAAGAGCAGGAGGTGGTGTCCTGTTAGTTCTAGTTCTCGGTGTTTTCTGCCTGTGCTAAACTAATTATGCGTAATCCGAACAGCAAGCTATTTTCACAGAAGCAAATGGTGAGATTAGGTACCTAGTCACTGCAACCTTATTAACCCCTTACACGGCCTCACTTTGCACAGGGTCCTACATAGCGTCACTTAAAAGTTAATATCGCTGCGAGATGAGGAACACATTATTGTTAGTGGAATTTATGTACATAACTCCCTGTGGACAGTTTTGAAAATTTTACCCCTTGAAATATCCCTATACACAGTGACTATCAATTTCTATCAGTTTCTTCTGCTTTGCTAGGTTACTTCATTTTCAATTTCAACAAAGTGTTGCTTCCCTTTATGAAATGACCTTGTTGCTTTTATGTAGGTTGTAGTTAGATTTAGTATTATATTTTTTCTTTATATATTTTTTTCTTATATAGCTTCGTTGGATGAAATCCCTGACATCACTTTCTTGTGTCCTTTGAAGAACAGTATTGTAGATCTGTCTTATGTGAAACTGAGCCTTATAAATGGGGGCAGGGGAAAGATACTTAATGTATTGGGAAAGTATTTTAAAGCAATATTGATTTAAAGGGTTTTAAACTCTCAGATCCTGCTGAGGGAGAAGTCCCCGCTGTAATTACTAAAGGCGGTAGTCGTCAGGTTGCTTTCCAAGGATTCCATGAGGAGCCTCAGAAGCGGTTTTGCCATGTGGCTCTGTACCCTGAGTAGTGAGGCTAATTAATCCGAGAGCAATGCTCTTGTAGCACAGTTATTCCTAGTATCTACAGCCAGGTCAGCTATGATGCAGGTATTTCTGCACCACACTGGTGTGTCACATCCCTGGGGCGGGGGAGGGGGTCGATGAAATGATCAGAATAAGCAATTTAATTTGTGTGTGCGTGTGTGATGTTGTGAGTATGAATTGTTAAAAAGTGTCAGGCTCTAGAAAAAAAATCAAAACATTTACTATAAAGTTTGGAATTGATATGCATATTTTCATATGCCTTTTGAGATTTTCAGATAAATGATTCCAGGCTATAGCCAAGGAAATTGGAAACACTGTTTAATGGCTTCAAGAGCCACAGCTTTGAGTACAGTACCAGTTTTGAACCTTGCTGTTAAATCACAAGTTAGCAGGTATGCACTGGTCTTCCTAATCTAGAACAGCCTTATTTTTCATTTAGAGGTAGATGCAAAATTTGCAGTTTAATCTCTAAGTGAACACTTTGAAAAGAAAAAATAATCTAAGAACTTTGAGGAAAAGGGAAGGAACTGAATACTTCAAACTGGCAAGGTGAGAAAGATATGACACACTAAAGTACATTACTGCAGCATATGAATTTCACAGACTTCGGCAGGGGTGAAACCAAAGACCTTTACTTAGGGTTAAATGCCACTTCCGCGCCCGGAGCAGCCCCCGCCCTGCCCGGCAGCACGCGGAGCCCAGCAACCCAACCAGCCAATCAGGCAGGTGATCCCACGCCGACCACTCGAGGCCGTCCAATGAGCTGCCTGGTCACGCGCTGGCCGCGTGGCTGCAACTCCCTCCTCTCCTGCTCAGCCCCCTGGTCTGCTGAGGAGATGCTCCCTGTCACCGGCCTCAGGCTGACCCCAACAACTTACAATCAATTTATATTTGTTTTCATCTTTCAGAGTCTGTCTTTCAAATTACTCTGGCGCTCACTCTTTCTACATAAACTGTTTTGCTGATACTAAATCTGCGACAGAACTCCATAGGTACATGGTATCAGCTTACAGCAATTTGCATAGAAGTGCAAGTTTGTTACATTTAAAGAAGTTTTAAAATTAAAATTGTTTAAACAGCGTGGTTTGGCAAAACCAAATTGGAAACAGCTCACAGTCTTTTGTAGTCTAACTGTGCTCAAAGCAGAGTTCCCTGGTTGATGTGACATGATTATATGTTATGACTGTAAGTGTTAACCTTTCAAAATAAAATGTTAAGTTTCTTCTTTTAAACTCCAAATGCTTATAGGTATAATATTTGCTGATATTCACTGACAGTCTCACATGTTTTCAAACTCCACATATTTAAAGTTGTGGAGTGTAAGATTGATGTCTCTTTTCACTCAAATGTCATATTCATCAGCTGTATTGTGCTAGTGGATTGTTGAACAGACAAGGCGACTTGCAGAGTGACAGTGTTGTGATGTGATGTCCCAAACCATTAAAATATAGTAATGACACTTTTTTTTTTCATTTGCTCAATCAGTTTTTGCAAAACCTTTTTTTTTTTTTTTTTCCTGTAAAATGCAGGTAAGAATGTTCTCTGTATAGGACTTTAGCTTGGAAAACTCCTAGTTAATGAACAATGCAACCTGGAATTCTTTTGTAATTTCCTGGATACTTGAAAAATACCAAAGGATTAGTAAGAACTAATGTAATGATAGTTTAGGATAAGAAAGAGGATATGTTATGCTAGGACAAAAATGAAGTGACAGATCATTTTTCAAGCACACAAAAATAAAAAGCATTTCATTATTTTATTTGAACAGCCTCCCAAGAATCCCACAAAAAAGGAAGGAGCTTCTGTTTAACATTGTATCAGCTCAAATGTGTCTCTCAACTTGTTAAACTCTTTTTATTAATGGAAGAAAAAACTGAAGAACTCTGCAGAAATTCTGTTGGTGCCTTCATTTGCTGAGAAGAATGTTCAATGTAATGAAAACTTTTCCTTATTTATTGATTCTAGTTTGTGCCAAAGGATATTTTTATATATTTTTCAAAATTAACTACTTAATATATGTTTAACTCATTATATTAAAAATATATCCATTGAACAATCTTTTTGAAATATGAAGATTGTACATTTAAGTACAGTTATGACTTGTGGAAAAACTTCTTGTGTATAAATATGTGATATACAGTAGTTATTGATGAAGAATCAAATGAAAAATTATCTTTATGAAAAATATTAGTGTCTCCTATTGAATCTGTATAAATGGCCTATATTTTATGTAAGATAAAATAATATATGGAGGGTGTGTTCTTTGATATAGCAAGTTTTCTGACTTTGTCTTAGAAAGGCACTGACCTGAACATTGGTGTTATCCATCTTGTATACGTGTAACTCAATGCTTCAGTCCAACTTTAGCCTTTAGTACTTATGATCACTTACAAATGCATACTGTGTCATGCTTATGGCACTGACTTCACCGGGGCTTTTTATATAAGTAAGCTCTTGATCAAGAAGTAAACTTTTTCAGAATCAAATCTCAAGTTTGTATTTTCTCACTATTTTTTCATCTGATTGCATTCATGTTAGATGAGGAGAACCTGAAATCCCCAAAACTCATATGAAAAACACCTTCCAGATCACAGCATGTTCATAAGTGTTCTACTCTGCTACTTTCGCCAATAGAGAGAGTCCAGGTCACCAGAGAGCAAGTGGTTTCAAGAGCTTTGATTATATTGCAGGAAAGGATTATACCAGAAATGAGGCCAGGCTGCTTAAAAAAAAGAGGATAGGAGTCAAATACTCAGTATCTCTGTAGTCCAAGCCTAATTATTTTCTGAACTGCTCTTGAAAAGTGTGTTAAGCCTTCTTTTTTTCAGAAATATTATTTTACTGTAATTGTATGTACAGTAAGATGAGGTTTAGTGCTGCCATAAGGCTTATCTTTATTTTCAGTTTTGCAGTTCTGATCAGGTAGTTTTACTGACAATTTTTCTCAGTTGTATCATTTTTTGGAGAATATGTGAACAGAACATGTGATATGGCCAGAGTTACAAAACAAAACAAAATCTGTCAACTAGAAGGGCTTATTGCTGTTATTTTCACTTCATATTGTTACAGATCTCAGTAGTAGTAATGAAATGAAAGATGATTTGATATGGGAGAATGAGAGCTATGTTCCCAGTAGTTCTAAGTTCTGTTAAGTACCAAAAGGGATTTAAGATATTTTTTTCTGCTAATGTCCTATATTAGGATAATATTTTTTTTCACTAATGAACCCTGAGTTTTGATCAGGCAGATTGCTTAAAATCCATGCCTTATTTTAACCAGAATACATTTATTGTATATGAGTAGAAAATATAATGGCTATCTTCTGTACTTATTTAGAAACCTTCTGATGTTAAATTCTTTACAAGATTTCTAAGGTCATGCAGTCCAGATCTGTCCAAAGAAGCTTTAAATTAAGTCAAGTACTAGTAGCAGGTTTATAGGGCAGCAGAGTCTGCAAAACTCGCCTAAGCAGCAGAGTAAATTCACTCAGATTGAGTGGTGTGCTGCTCTTGCCCATACACCCAATGTAAGTTTAAACTAGCAAGAGCATCTAAACTACTCTGCAGTCACTGCAGTGCAAGCATACCTGAAAAATCAGTGTCCTGCCAAAGAGTACTGTTGCCAAATTAAGGAAAACTACACAATCCATAATAAGCAGCCCAACATCCAAGTGAGCTAAAGTTTCCCCACACATCACATAGCCTGGAACCTTGCACTTTTTTGTTGCTTTTATTATGGATAAAGGCCTTTTATCTATTTAATCCATCCAGAGATGCAACAAAAATGTTTTTTGGTTTTGTTTTGTTTTTTTTTTCAGGTACTCATGCCTTGCCATGTATTGTGTTTGTGTTGCTGCTTCAATGGCAGTTTTAGTTGTTTTTTTGTTCAGCACATCCCATGGTACTTCAGTCCTGACATACAGAACACGTGTAAAGTTCCATCAGAAACAAAGTAGTTCTTTGGACAGTTCCTCTTCTTATTTTTGGTTTTTTTTTGTCCCAAAGATGGCATGTGAGTTTCATCTAAACCAGACAGTTTCTTGGCCCTCATTTTTCCCTAAACCCAGCGATGACAAAGAGCAATGGCTGCATAAATTGGATGTAAGAAGAACACTTAGGGTTTATCACAGAAGAATCGAAGATTTCATATCTTCTGACAGATTGTTTGTACTCTTAGGGGGTCTTAAGAGGGGTCAAATGGCTTCTAAGAGTTCCTTAGCTAGATGGTTAAGGGATTGTATTAGGGAGGCGTATGTAGTAAAGGATAAAGAGGCTCCCAGGGTTTGTAAACTTCATTACACTAGGACTATAGCTTCTTCTTGGGCAGAGAGGTCGAAGGCTTCCACATTGGAAATTTGCAAGGTGGCCACCTGGGCTTCTCTTCATACTTTTTCATTGCATTATCGCTTGGATGTAGTCTCTTCTGCGGATTCTGCTTGTGAACCGAAAAAAGAGCAGTGAAAAAAAGAAAGACACGTAGTTCACAGTTCTAGCTGGCAACAAGACAAGTTTCTTTGCAGTGTGCACAATGGAATCCTATGAAGACCAATTTAGGCGGCTGAAAATAGATGTTAGAGGGAAGTACTGCCTACCAGTATTCTCTGATGGTAACCCCATGGCAGACAATAGCACCAAAGGAAACAGTGAACCAGAGTGAACTCTGTAGGGAGATGGATGTACAGGGCTTTTTTAGGTGATATGGATAGTTTCCTGAGTGCGGTTTGAGAGTTCTATGTCTGGCATCTTCTGGAATATATTCAATATATTCCTTTTTGAAACTGTTTTGCATAGATGGAAGAAAAATCTATGAACTATGTTTTCTACTACGTGTTCTTTTCAGTATTCTCCATCCAGTTCATGCTGATTTTTATCTTCTGACTTTTAAGTTTCAAACCTAAGTATATGTTCTCTGAATAGTATGTCCATGCCAAGTTTTGTGCTTCATGTCACAGCAATACTTGCGTTACCTAAGTGCAACAAATACCAGAAAATGTGGTGTACTCACTGTACTTGCTACCAATGTAGTGTTCACTCTTTATCTTTGTCACTATTTTCTCCTTTTATGTGATCTTTCTCAGACGTAAGAATAAACAATGACAGATCTCTGTCCCATCATTGAGCTTCTAGTGTGTCACCTGGTCAAGACTACCACTCTTCTTTCCTGAAGAAGGCTGTCTGTATTTTTCTAACAGTTACAGAACAGTTGTTCCTGGTGTTGCATATCTTCACTTTCTTCCACCATTAGCAGTAGGTTTCAGAAAATGAAAGGAATAACTACCTTCTGTTTTTTTTTTCTTTTTCTTGAATAGATGTTTAACCCTTCATTTTGCAGATATCCCATCATGCCTACTGTGATGAGATGGTCTACTTCTCATTTTACGTGCTGTTGAAAATCCCTGAAGTGTTCTGACATACCTACTACATTCAGCATCACAGGAGTTGTTCTCTTTGAAGGAACCTGGAACATTCAGGTGTAGCTGAGGGTTAAGCAGGAGATCTTGATTTAGAATCAGGCCAAATTGCATTTTCTTTCCGTCTTTAAGGTAGATGTTTCTTTCCTCTGGCATTTCAGAAGCCTCTTGTTGAGACTTTTAAAAATCAGAAACATCTAACATGCTTTCATCTCTCACTTTTTTTTCATTTCAGTGAGAAAGGTGAACTTTGGACAGATCAGATAATGAGTACCAATAAAAGCTTTTCCCAATGGAGCTCTTTGAAAACACTGTGGGCAAAGTTGTCAAGCCCTTAGGTTTCTAAGCTTTGCCTCAGGGGACTGCAAAGCCTTGCAAAAGTCTTCACAGTGTAAGAAGAAATCCTTTGCTCTGTATCCATTTCTGGAAAATGTAACACAGAGAGTACAGAATGAAATTTATGAGGTACAACCTCTTAATAAACCTTGAAGTTATAAAGATTCAAGAAAGAGGTGTGATTTTTTTTTTCCCCTCTCCGCTTTGGTCTCAAAGCAAGATGTTCAAGTAGATACCTAGTTTTCAGCAGATCAAACTGATGCGAAGATCAAATTTGCACTAGGCAAGAGTTTGTTTTTTCTGAATTTGTATTTTTACAGCTTGCTCAGTATAGCACAGCAATTAAATACTCCATTATGGAAGACAGAATGTAGAAGGCTTTAAAATCTACAGCTAGCAGGGTGTATTTTGTTTATTTTGGGGTTTTGTTTGTTTTTTAGTATTTTTTCTTTTGTTTGTTTATATTTGTCATGTATTATATTTCCCATTTCTTCAAGGCATGTCATATGCAGTACCTTTTAGTAAAAGTTATTCAGCCTACTGAATATAACTTTAGATTTGGCAAGGAGATTTTTACTTACCTTGCTCACAGTTAGTGAGCAGTCAGAAAATATTTCCTTGATGCATAGTCCTTGATGCACAATCAGTATAAAAATTAATTAATGACAAAAGAAGCTATATTTTCTACATTATATGTGTGTACGTATAAAATATGTATACAATGGGATGTGGTTTTCATCATGTTGTATAAAAGGAGCTGTGTATAACCTGAATTTGACTATCATAACAATAGTATTCTACTACATCTTGTTGAGGGTTTTTTTATGCTACATATTGATATATCAGAAGGTGTTGTAGGCTGCTGACTTTTCTACAGAATTAATCTTAACTTTGATCCCCTTTATCATACTGTGCAGGAGTTCTGAAGAAAGCTAGTGGGGAGCTTTTAATAGGAGAAACTAGAGCAAATGAAACCAGTGTGCTTCCTGAACAGTTACTTCAGGTAAAAGAGGTGAGTATGAAGAGTCTTGCACTTTGTAGGGGATTTTCTTTTGTCTGTGTCTCCAATATCATCTGTCACCATACTCATTATAAACACCTATTGCCAGAGTTCCATTATTTAGCTACTGAGTCCAAAGTCTCAGCTAAAGCAGAATAAAATCTTACGGCGTTCACAGAGTGCTTATTTTAACATAATAACAGAACAGATTTAACATCAGACATAGAGGATATTACATTTTAAAAGAAATAGTAAAGGAATACAAGAATAGCACAGCTTTTTTTTCCAGTGTACCTTCGGTTCTCAATTGCATCAAAGTCTTAGAAAACCTGCTGAGTTCTTAATCATTATCCTTTTAGAAGGCTATATAGGTGCATCCTAAGGATGCTTTCTATAGGGATGTGTGCTCACATGATGTCCAGTTTGATGCAACGAGTCACTGTGTAGTAAGCAGTATGCTTTTTAGAACGTATATACATGATTTAGGTCTTAATCTGGCTGCCATTTACTACCCTGGGGAGTTTATGGGGCCTAAGTTCTCTTTAAAAAATCTAGTGTTGTACAGTAATGGAATATAATTCACTAACAGCTTGATTTTAAGGCTAAAATGACTTTTTAAAATGTCCTTTGAATCGCTAAGGCTAATGTACTTATATTTGATATAGTAAAAGAAGCAACATTTTGACATGGTCGAGCCTTTAAAAAAAAAAAAAGGAGAGAGCAAGTGGGTGTGTGGTTGGGCTGCCTGTGGACTCCTTGAAGTTGAGTATTAGGAATGGGAAGGAAGGAAGAGGCATTTTTCTAGATTGGAGTGAGTTGGGAGGTCTCTGCTTTATAGCCCCTTTCCTTGTCTTCCATTTTAAGATGGTAGCTGCAGCTTGTTAGAAATGCTTTTCTTCTACTGTGTCCCCAATGGGTAGGGGTCTTTAGAGTATATCTTACTTCATTAAAATACTTCTTACAGTGGTGCAGTTCTTTAAGTCTGCTTTATGTCATATGAGTCAGGCAAAGAAAATTCAGTGGCAAAATAACTATTTCCTACCGTGTCTTCTGTGCCACTCTTATGTTTCAGATAACCTCAGAAGTCACTGTTTTGTAAAAGGTTGGCAATTCCTGATTGAAGCTGCAGTAAACTCCATCATGGGCTAAAAACGAGACATCTCTAAGCATTTTAATCTCTTCTAAATCCAGCAGTAAAGTGGTGAAATAGTGTGACTGTGTAAAAACTGGCTTCTGTAACTGTTTTACTATTAATATTTGTGGATAGTAACTTTCAGCTGTTAGCTTGCAGTGAAAATGTGGAATTATGAGGTATCCTTTCCTGGATTACTACTAAAAGTATTGAAATGGTTATAAGTATATTTGACTTTGTTAAATAGATTACATTAAATATATTTTTTTAAAAAAAGTGTAAGGGTAAATCATGGCTTATATAAAAACAGTCTTATTTAAACAGGTTTTTTATAAATATATGTTTTATCAGTTTGATGACAAATTAATGTCATTAGGCATGTTCATTTTTGTTAAATCTTGGTATAATTTCGAGATTATAGAGCTGTATTTTAATGGTGTCCTTTTAATTAATTTGTTCTTGGTTATTCATTAAGTTTAGAACAATCTCAATATCAATCTCAACTGATTTTGAATTGATTTAATAGAAATATGTTTTTCAGCTTATTTCACTGGATTTTGGCTGGAGGAATGCATTTAAAGACCTGTCTTCTTCTGTGGCTTACTGTATAGCAATAGCAATTGAGGATTTTTCAACTAAAATTCTTCAACATGAGCAGAAAGAGCAGTCTTCAGCTGCAGGCTATGTGATGAGTCTTGTAAACAACCAGCAAATGAGGGAGTCCTGGGGAGCAGTCCAACAAGAGGAACAACCAAAACGAATTGCTAAGGCAGGTATCGAAAGATCTGAAGTTTGAGGGGAGACAGAATGCCAAGGCTGTTTTGCCATCTGTGCTTTGAGGTACTTACAGTGCCATTAATATTCTATATCGTATATAAATGGAATTAAGAAGAAAGAGAGAGGCATTACATTATGATGCTGAACAGATCTTTATACAATAGCCCATAGTCTATACTTAAAAGAATTAACTTCTAAACTTTACTGACATTATTTTTTCATCCAAAAAGTTCTAAAACATTCTCTCTCTAATATCTGCTCTGTTACCAAGTGATCTGATGGGAAAATGTTTGAAAGCTTTGAAGCATTACTATAAAGGGATTTCCTGTATTTATTTCCTTAGACATGCCATTTAACTAATCAGCATAACTAATAGTAAGGCCAAATTAGAGTGATTTGGCCAAAAGGTCACTGTGATTAATTAAATTGTTTGTCTAATGGAATAAGGGTATGAACCTTTTTGAATTTAGTAAGCTTTGCAACTGTCTAGCAGAATTGGGAGTTGTCAATAAGTGTTTGCTTAAAATAACACTTAAATTTTAGGGAGATCAGACGTGGAGTTCAATTTTGAAATTCAGTATTAAAAATGTATTTGTATTTTTTCAAAAGAAATTAGTTTAGAAAATTATCTCTGTTTACAGAGAATTAAACTTATGCTTTGAGTGTACATCTAATGAAGTCATAAACAAAATGAAGACATTGCTAACCTAAGATGGTTTTAATTTTTTTCTCAATATATATTATGCGGCTTTAAAGCAAGAAGGAATTAAGTAATAACTCATTTTCTCTAAATAAATGCTTTTCCCCTGTACAACAGAGTGAAATGTTTGTAAAGCCGATTCAATATATTTAGGTTTTATGCCAATTTCATTATTCAAGAATCTGACCCTAGTGTGTATAAATTAAACAGTGCTGTCAGAATACAAATAACTTGATGCCACTTTTATTTCTCCCCAGTTTTGTTCTGACATCATGGAAGAACTTGACACGTTGCTTCCATTGGCTCTGGCATACAAAGATGATTCTCTTCAGGAAATTAGAACAAATTTTGTAGAGGCGTGCAGCAAAGTAGCAACAGCTGTCCTGGCAAGACTGGAGGAGAAAAGCAAAGATGTTCCCTCCAAAGCTCCGCTGCAAAACTTGTATGCTGCTCTTTCCACAGTGATACATGTCTTCCAGCATTTTACAATGTATAGCAATTTAATGAGAGAAACCAGCAAAAAGTGAGTCCCTCTTGCATACAGTGGGTTGATTAAAAATAGATAATGTAGGACTTACTCCACTTTAGTGCTACGGTGTGGTGATAGTTTTCAAAATTGCATGGTATTTTTTTAGCATAAGCATTATATGTACTAATTTAGGAAAGCCCTGAATTAAATGTAGTGATAATTTAAAGAAGCCACAAGAAATTATTTATTTTTACTATATGCATTTGATTTGCAAATCAATTTTTATTAAAATGGGTAAATAGTATTGTCCAGTGAATAGAATGTACTGTGCTCTCATGAAAATAGAGGGCTAAGGCTTTAATTACCTTTTCTGACATTTGCAATATCTGAATTTTCATAAAACTTGATTTTAGCATGCAGCAATCTTAGAGGATAAAATAAACATACATTTCTGCACTCCTTCCTTATAACCACTTGTATTGAGAAAGGCAAGCAAATTCACCAGTGTGACTTAAGTTATATATATCATTGCATGCAGAGTTAAAAAAAAAAAAAGTAGGGAAGTAGTGGTGTAAGGTGTAATACAAATTTTGGCAAGGATTTGTTCTGAAGGCCAATATAGTCATATTAGTTGTTTTCAGGAGATTTGGGCTGAAGATACTAAGAATATCTCTATTGATCTGTATGTTTATGGCTATATGTGATTTAAAATTAGAAACTGG
The DNA here is from genome assembly GCF_000705375.1 of Tinamus guttatus. The sequence goes on from NW_010580626.1 coordinate 20,365, forward strand.
GCCTGTTGGGGGAACCTTTGAACTAGAACATTTTTCAAGGAAGGTATGATTTCTAAGGGGTTATACGCACTGGTGAGCTGCTTTAGCTCTGATGCTCCACCCTATGCTAAATAGAGCGGACTTCTGTGAATGGGGAATCTGAGCCAGAATTTTGCTCAGTAATTCTTATGTGCATTATGAAAGAGTTTGCCCATAACATACCTACTAAAAATGATCTCTGGACTCTGTGTTTGTGTTTTCTTTTTTGCACTTGCTGCTCATGCATTATGTTTCAACACAGAATGTTCCCGAAATAGCGACAACTGAATGGCAAAAGGTACTCTTGCCTTAAATAGAATAATTTACTTCTCAATGACTTGGTTAAAAAAGAATTTATAGAAGAGAAAATATATATTCTTAAAGAACTGTGGAACAAAGACCAGATTTTTCAAAAGTGTACGTGAGATTCAGACTCCAGGACCAAGAGGAAATGAATGTTTGATACCTAATAATCAAAACCATTTGCAGTGCTGTGGATTGTTACCTCCTACTGCACAGCCTTTCAATTTTTTCCTCTTTGATCATTCTCTCTGAACAGACCCCTGTTCCTAGGGCCTGTCCAACAATATCAGGAATTCATCAAAATTCTCCAGTTTCAAGTTACGAACTACTGCGTTGGAGTTTATGCTACAAGCATTTTGCAGGATGCCGAGAGCCACCACTGGGATGACTGCAAAGCTTTTTATGAGGTGTGAGGTTAAGTTTACTATGCCTTCCTTTTACAAAATGTGTTTTACTGGTTGCCAACTCTATGACTAATTAGAAACATAAGATTGGTGGCATTATTTTTGTATAAAGATTGGTGGGATTTGATATTTTTAAATATTATTGTAGGCAAATTCTCTTTTAGAAATAATGCAGGAAAACATGGCCACTAAAAGACTTCTGATAAATCAGTCAGTCTTCTGCCATTTGTTTAAGGAAATAGTGTCCTAAGATAGTTTGAAAATACATAATTTCTATAATCAGGGTCAAGACATTTATATAGAATGCCCCCCCCCCCGCAAAAAGACACTTTCATTTCAACTTTCCTTATAGTAAGTGCAACATATGGGAATGCAAGATTATTAATTTTTCACTTATATTTCTTTTGAGTTTTATTTTCCATTGGTTCCCTTTCACTTTTGTGAGTGAAGGATGTAACAAAAAAGATGGTCAGTATAGGTATCTATAGCATTCCAGTATATTTCTGAAATGACTTATGTTATTTCACCTGAATTTTAGTCACAGGTCTGCTTTTAAACTACAACCGTAATGAAACAATGGAAAGAGTCTAAGGATCAATTGAATATATTATTCTAATGTAGTATTTTTTTCCTTTCCTAATAACTACTCAGTTAAATATACTATTAGACATATACTAGTTAAATATATGGTAAGGCATATACTAGATTTTTATAATTTGAAATTATTTGTGCATAATATCAGGGTCTAGTTAAATTTTTACTTTTTTTTTTTAACAATAATAACTGAGATCTGGAAGGAAAGTCCTGCCCTTTCTCATTAAATTTGCTGTGTGAGAGAATTAGGGTTTTATCCCTAAATGTTTTCTAGAATTATTACACATGAGAACTTCTTCACAATATATCCATCCTAGAAATGTAATAGGAAGAGCTGATGAATCAGTGGCAAAAATCCATACTGACAGTTGATTTAAACAGACCTTATATGAGTAATACCATCAAAATGTCCATTCCTTAAAGACAAGAAAATCAGCATTTTACTTTTCATTTTAATGTGATTCTAAATGTCCTAGGTTGATAAGGTATCAAAAAAGGTAGATTTTAGCAATTAATGTGATTTATACTGACTGTAGTCTATCTGATTCTGTGTCCCATTTATTGGTGATTCCATTCCAATAACTATCTGGTGGACAGTTACCACCATGGAGGAAGCCTGATGGTCACAAATAGTTGCCCCAACTAAAAAAAGAATTGGATAAGCTCAGTAATTCTACAACTAGTGATCGGAACTGATGTATGTAGGAAGAGTTGCATTTCAACTCTGTACTCCTGCGGTGCTTGAGGTAGGCAGTATGTAATTTTTCATCATCTTACTGCTTTTTTTTTGTGAAAGATGGCCCATAATCTGCTCAGAGTGCCTCCAGGAGGCGTGATGCTGAGCAGCTGTTACTTCCGCTGAGCTTTTGTAGGCCTCCTGAATGGAAGAGGTTGGCTTGAGAACCACTGCTTGTTACAGAAGCAACATACTACTGAAACCTCTAGCTGTGAGAGGTGGCTCCTTGCAAGTTCAACACTCAGCAGGAGCGGTGAAGCTTTGCCTCTCAATATTAAGGTCACACAGATCCTGCTGAGCTTGGAACACAAGAAGAGCTTGGAGCCAGGACCCCTTGCCTGTCTTCAGGAGCAGGATCTGGTGAGAGGCAATGGATGTGAACTCAGTGTCTTGCTGGGAGCACACTCTTACATTTGTGAGAGGCAGTGGCTCTCAGACCTTGCTGCACTGTCAGTAGGATCTGTCTTACGCAATACCACGATCTTGCTTTTCTAACTGGAAGCTGCTCTGGCTCTCTGCCTCTGCTTATGTGTTGAGTAGACTAGCTCCTGAATCCAGCTTAGCTCAGGACCTAGCTTCCCTTTCTTCTCTATCCCCCACTTTTAAGTATTGTATACCACTATAAAAGATTTAATTTGTGAATCCTGGCTAAATTCCATGAAGAAAATAAATCTATTCCCATATTCTCCCATAAACTGAGCAAGCTATTGTATCACCTTGGGTGAGAAGGGAAGAAATCTATCCCCATTATTGCCTAGGGTGCTAGCTAAAACTAAATGGCAACCCTGCATTTTAGGCATCATAAGGACTTACTGCCTTCCTTTTCCCCAGTAATACAGGGCATTTAAATGGTATTAGAAGAATATGTGATGCCTTCCTTTCCATTGCCCAACAATTCTGTCCCTACTAATAAAATGACTTACCTGATGGGACCTAGGATATATGTAAGAAAATAAAAGAAAACCACTAAAAGAAAGACAAAGGTGAAGGGGGAGGATACTCTCTGTGTTTGATTACATAGTACTGCTGTTTCCTTATGCAGTTATTTGTACAACGGCAACATCTGAGGTGAACAAGATTGGTAGAAAATGGTTATTACAATCTATAAAATAAAATATTATTTCTCTTCTATGTTGTTGAAATTTAATTTATTTTTGCACTTCTAATCAATTTCAATTCCAGCTTTCATATTCTCCTTCTGGCATGCACTAATCCAATAACAGTAAAAGGAAAAGAAAAGCCAAAAGGCCCATTTGACAAATACAGCAAATACAGAATTCTAATCATAGTGAAATCACCTTAGACTTTTGATATTTATTAATTAAAGTTAAGTAGAGATTTTGCAAGATACAAAGATGGATTTCTGTGGCAATATAAGTGAGCTCTCAACTGAACTCAGAGCACAATTCCCATGGAGCACTTTGAGCTGAAGCTGCCAGGGAGTGAAGCTCTGAGGGTTCAGCATCTCGCTGGCTGAGTGCACTGAACACCCACTGGGCCAGCTCTCCAGGTTACATTTTCAAATCAAGCGTTTAGTGTAGCAGACATCTGCTGTAGTTTTAGGAACTTATGTTTTCTAATAGTCAAAGAATAAAGGATTGTCTGTTCAAAGATAATATTGAGTGGCTTATGTAATAAAGCCCAGCTGCTTGTTTCCTTATATATAAGCTAAATAAAAGCTCGCATCTGTTTGTATTGTATGAAGCTTGCAAAAATAGCAGATGTTTACCAGTAGAATTGTCTGGAAATGGCAACAAATAGAAAAACAGGCCAGAAAAGGGGAATGAATCCCATTTAAATCTTCATTGCATCTCTGTTGCGTCTGCAATAGTGGCACAATTTTAGAAAGAGCGGTATTATTCAAATTATTGTTTAAAATTACATAAAGTGATAAAATGAAATAATTTGTATGTATAACTACATAGTTAATAACTATAACTTGCCAACGTTCGGTTGCTTAAAAAATAAATGCATTTTAAATTTCATTTAGAAATCTATTTCTAAATATTGATTTAGTTTGTTTTTTTGCAGTTTTTTTGTTAGTTAAAGATATGACTAAAAGGAATTAGTTTATAGTAAGGAGTGTAAAATAATAGTTTTATAGAATCATAGAATCATAGAATCATAGAATGCTTAAGGTTGGAAGGGACCTCTAGAGATCATCTAGTCCAACCCCCCTGCACACGCAGGGTCACCTAGAGCACGTGGCAAAGGACTGCAGGCAAGTGGGTTTTGAAGATCTCCAAAGAAGGAGACTCTACAACCTCTCTTGGCAACCTGGTCCAGTGCTCCGTCACCCTCACTGTTAAAAAAAATTTCCTTAAGATCCTGTGGAACTTTTGATGCTTTAGTTTCTGGCTGTTTCCTCTAGTTCTGTCAGTGGCCACCACTGAAAAGAAGCCGGCCCCATCCTCCTCACTGCCTCCCTTGAGGTTCTTATAGACGCTGATCAGGTCCCCTCTCAGCCTTCTCTTCTCCAGGCTGAACAGGCCCACCTCCCTCAGCCTCTCCTCATAGGGCAGATGTTCCAGGCCCCTGATCATCCT